>NQII01003758.1:161408-195549 GCA_002778355.1 Clitarchus hookeri | reverse complement strand
GAGAGAGAGAGAGAGAGAGAGAGAGAGAGAGAGAGAGAGATTGTTTTGTACAATCATTGAAGTGAATGTTAACGAGAAAAATGTTAACAGAACAGGAAGCACTGCTAGCATTAATTGAAGGGTTCGGTAGCCAAGTGAGCGAAAGATTCCTGATACCACCACCGATACTTGTCTACATGATATCACTGGAATCGTATTTGTTTTCACGTAATTCTTACTGCAGTTCAGCATCACGTTAAAAAATAGCCAATTCATATAGTATTCTTTCTTTGCTTAAATAAAGAGGAAATGGGTACTTTGCTGTACTAACTATGGTCGTACGAGAACTCTGATTGCTATGTTAAAATCCATGTATTGGTTACTATACAAGTCGGCGATTGTGATTAAATGCAGAGAAGTCTGCACACATTATATTATACTGTGCGCAGGTGTTTGTGGTTACAGTTTTGTATACTATTATTTATTACACTCTGTACTGAACAGTTTGAGACAATGACTCGTAGTAGGAGATGAACTGGTTTCCGAATCTTGTTACATTACACTGGAGTAGTGCTAGGGTTGGTAACACGTCGCCATTACATCTATGAAAATTCATTTTTATCCATGCAATGTTAACATTTGAAAATTATAACTGCGTTAAAAATTATTTTGAGCAACAGATGCTTAATTTTGACTAATATATTTTGTAAATTATTATCATAATAAATTTATTGTGGAACCNTTGAGCAACAGATGCTTAATTTTGACTAATATATTTTGTAAATTATTATCATAATAAATTGATTGTGGAATTGATTTGTTGTTTTTTGTAAATACATATAATGTGCTGTGCATACTTTGGGTCTTCATTGGGAGCTTATATTTCGGTTCAGCAGAACCGAGTTTATAATCTCCGGTCTGGATTTCACTCCCGAAGACTAACAGCAGGTGAAACTGAGAACCTACACTGTTACACTGTCATTTTTTTCCTATCCATCTGTATTACACATACGCATGCACGTGTACATGGACACACACCCCCCATATATATAAGAGTTTGTTTATATCAGGTAAGTAAAACTATAAATATTGTTAAAGTACTAATTTTTCTGGAAATTAGTGTATTGCTTTAAATACATCGATCTCAATGCATTAGGTGGGACTTTCTTTGATTTGAAGTAAGTACTAGTCGTGTTTTTGGGGTGAACTAAAATTTTATGAAATATACATTTTCAGATACTTGCACCGACACTGATACCGATTACTTGCGACTCGACTAGATGCTTAATATCAGCCAGTAACCGATACCAAGAGTTGGTATCAGAAAAGCCCTAACTGTAAATGAGAATGTTGACAGGAAAATAGACACTAAATGAAAATGTAGACAAGAAAATAGATAACATAGATAGACGGCAATTGACCGTGTGGAAGAGAAAATTGCCAGTGTGAATGGAAGGACGGACAATGTAATTGAAGTAGTGAACAGTGTAAAACGCAAGAATTAACGGTGTCAAAGATAAAATGAAACAAAAGATCAGTGCAGTAGAGAAGCAATTGCAGGATTTTCTTCGGCAACGGAGTTCCATTATCATCATACCGGTTCCCGAGAAAAGTGAGGAAGCAGTGCATGTCGTAAACAATGCAGCAACCTCAAAGGATAGTCCGCAGTCCTGCAGGATTGGTGTCGCGCAGCCAGAAGCGGGGAAGGAGATCTCAATTATGCTTGCCCCTTACAATGGCCAGACTTCTTGGTGGGAGTACCAACACCAGTTAGAAATAATCGCCACCCTAAATGGCTGGTCAGCCGAACAGAGGGCTTACTACCTGACGGCTATACTGAGAGGCACTGCACTGAGTATACTACTGTAACGTGGCATATGGACATTACCCTATTCGTTGTTTGAACTTGCTTGAACTGAACAGTTTTGGGTGCCAAGCTATGAAGGAGAAGAAATTTTTCTGTCACTGAATGTAATCTGGTGCCGCAGTTGTTGACGCAACAAACTACATATTTGGCGGACAAACCTTGATTGTGAGGCTGTTCCCTCGAGTTGACTTTGAACCCTTTGCTGCAGATGAACTTTGCACACCGCATTTCAGGGGTGTGCGTCGCGCTGGAAGAGGGGGTGAATTTGTGTATATATACCAGACTTGGCACTTGGGAAGTCGCTCACTTCTGCGGGGTCGTCATGGGTGCTTCAGCTCATATTCCTGGTTGCCATAAGTGTTTATAGGGTTCTATGGCCACGCGCACCAAGGTACGCAGTCTGTTATTAAAATAATATTATTATTATTGGAGGTAATAATTTTTTTGGCTTTGGCCGTTTGTTCTTGATTTACATAATTACTGTGTTTTTTGTCATGGAGTGCTGTAATTATTCATCTGCCAGTAATTTGTAATATTTCTGTTAGGTCTGAACAGACTAGTATGATTATTACTATAAGGGTTCCAGACAGCAGACTGGTACACCACTACCTTGAGACGCCTTTTCCCCTTAAACCTTTTCCTATGTTTCCGTTTTTATTTTATAATTGAGTTATGATAGCGGTGCGCATCAAACTCAAAGTCAAAGAGTACCATTTTTAATTGTAATTCCTTAATCCCTTCTTTTTGATTGCTACCTTCGTGTGCGTCGAGCCGTTAATTTTTCATTGCCTTTGTTATAGTTGTGGGGCCTAACACCATAGTGTCTCATTAGTAACACTACAATCTCTGCCAGAGCGACATTGACTGAAGCACCCCACACTAGTGTCTGCTTGGAGCTACGTTTCGGCGACCGATACTTGTGACAGCTAACCATGCCCATCTGCGAAGTCGCACTCAGCGACTAGGAGAGCCACTGTAGGAGCTATGGCAAGACATAGTGCAGCTACCCATCTATCCCTGGAAGGATGCTCCGAGGAGGCTTGCGACATCATCATAGTTGGCTTCTTCATTGATACCATTGTAGACAGAGGTACGGAGGACAAGAATTCAAAACTCTGTATCTTGTGATGNACCATGCCCATCTGCGAAGTCGCACTCAGCGACTAGGAGAGCCACTGTAGGAGCTATGGCAAGACATAGTGCAGCTTTCCCACCTATCCCTGGAAGGATGCTCCGAGGAGGCTTGCGACATCATCACAGTTGGCTTCTTCATTGATACCATTGTAGACAGAGGTACGGAGGACAAGAATTCAAAACTCTGTATCTTGTGATGNTAGTTGGCTTCTTCATTGATACCATTGTAGACAGAGGTACGGAGGACAAGAATTCAAAACTCTGTATCTTGTGATGGATCTCCTACATGAAGCGATGAGGGTATTAGGAAAGATCAGCTAAATGATCCCACTTTAGATCCATTGCTAGAATAGAAAGAAGCTGGCCATTGGCCAAAAAGGGAAGAAATATCTAGTCTTGAGCGTAGAGGTCAAAGCATACTGGGCACAATGGACCTCGTACTGAAGAATGGCGTACTTTACAAAAACTGGTAAAGTAATTATGGAAAACACACAAACTTACAGTTGGTCCTTCCAGAATGCAGGGTTTCCAAAGTCTTAAAAGAACTGCATAATGTAGCAGCCAGTCGGCACATTGGTGTTAATAAGATCCTTGACAGAGTTTGACTGAGATTCTACTGGCTTCATTGTTGGGAGGATGTTAAGAAGTGGTACCAAATGTGCGACACCTGCACTGCAAGGAAGGGCCCAAGGTCCAGCGAACAAGATCACCACCAGAAATACAATGCTTAAGCCCTATTCGAAAGGATGGCAGTAGATATTCTGGGTTCTTTGCCTGTCGCAGAGAGAGGTAATCAGTATCTAATGACGGCCCAAGATTACTTTACTAAGTGGCCTAAGGTTAACCCACTTCCAAAGCAGGAAGCACATACTGTGGCTGATGCACTAACAGAGCATATCTTCTCGAGGTTTAGAGCGCCAGTAGAACTCTATTCCGATCAGGGAAAACACATTGAAGCTGCCGTGTTCCAAGAGGTAACGAATATTCTGGGGATGAAGAAGACTAGGACTACAGCCTTACACCCTCAGTCGAATGGAATGGTTGAGAGGCTTAAATGCACTCTTGAGCAATACGCATCAATCTTTGTGGCAGACAACCAAAAGGATTGCGATTCATAGGTGTCATTGTTTTTCCTTGCTTACCACTCGGCAGTTCATGAATCCAAAAGGGTAACACCATCAAGGATGATGTTTGGATGAGAGCTATGCCTTCCTAGTGACCTGCTATTTGGCCAACCTACAGAAGAGGAAGCTGCAGCCCCTTATTATGCCAGCGAATTATGTAACAGGGTTATACACATTGACCTACTGGCACTCTACGAAGGTCCGGATGTTGCAGAGTCTGTTTGGGACGAACAGACTTGAGGAGGGAGCAGTGTTACGTGTCCCTGATCTGCGTTGACCTTGGTCCGTCCTTCACAAGCGAGCGGAAGAGAAGGTCAGAGTAGTAATATGATATTGGGCGGCTAGTGATGAATGAATGTCTGATTCACAGGTGAGCAATAATACCACCAGGGTTTTGAAATTTGAAGGCATTCCGCTGCGATAACCCTTTGACGGCTTATGCGCTCCTGACCTTCGGCGGATAGAATTTATGCATTTATCTGAAAAATTTTCTGGTTTACTGACCTCGTTTCTCTCAGCGTGACTCAGGGTGCGTTGAACCTCCTGGATGATCAGGGCGACTGATATATAAGTGTGACGGGCCTCCAAGCTGGCAGTTGATGATTGTCTGGAGTTTGGGAGATTGCGCGACCTTAAGCGATAGACGACAGGTGATAAGAGAAATGAATGACAAGAAAAGTGACCGACGGGAGTGGAATGTGCGAATGTGAGCATCGGTGTGGAGAGAAGTGCAACTGACAGGCTGAACTATGGGACTGGATGCGTGAGTGAAATACATTTTAAATGACAGCTACAGACAGACTGAACATGTATTAATATGTGTGTGAGTTAATTGTCTATAACAAAAGAGACACATAGGGAAGGACTTTNCAGACAGACTGAACATGTATTAATATGTGTGTGAGTTAATTGTCTATAACAAAAGAGACACATAGGGAAGGACTTTTAATTAGAACTGAGATAGACATTGAATACTGTGCTCATTGGGAAATAAAAAGATTAATAGTAGAGATAGGTAGNTTTTAATTAGAACTGAGATAGACATTGAATACTGTGCTCATTGGGAAATAAAAAGATTAATAGTAGAGATAGGTAGATTAATGCTGTTAATAGCTGTGTGAATAAACTAAGATAAAATTTAGTTCTTTTATTTTTTATCAAGACCTCCATCCCTCACGAACTTGGATACGCCCCTCAGACGTCTTGTAACACCATTATAGTCCCTTCACTGTAACTTCACACTTATCTGAGATCCTGCTAGAGTTCTACTTCCAGGATATTCCTCGCCTAGGGCAATCCTAGCTCAACAAAGACTAGAAAATTACACAAAAGGGACAATGCACCACATTCATGCACACTCAGTGTAATAATATTTTACATAAGAACTATTTCTTACTAAGTATTAACAACACGCCTATTTTCTAACTGTTTTTATTCATATTAATTAAAAAATGAAATATTGTAATTTATAGATAAAATATAAACAAAAATTATATTTTAACCAAAGAAAGGTACTTGTATGAACACAAGTATAAAACTCTTGTGATACATGGCATATTTAGGAAACANATATTTTAACCAAAGAAAGGTACTTGTATGAACACAAGTATAAAACTCTTGTGATACATGGCATATTTAGGAAACATATGTGAAAAAAACTGCAAATAGACTACAATAACAAGCCTTAAAAATATTATATACACTTAAAAAATCATACACAACACATGCAGCTCTTGCAGAAAAATTAAATTGTATAAAAACATGCATTCCTCTTAAATGTAAGTACCAACTGCCATAAAATATAAACATGCATATAATATAGGAAATATGCTTGGCATAAAAACTGAGATACAATCCATAATTCAAGAATAAGCACATCATTATACAAAATTCTTCTATAAAAGGCTGTACCTTTTTTTTGCTTTTAGTTCCTACTTTCTAACTATAAAACATAGTGCATAGAGTACAAAACTACTGAGAGAATGATGGATCGAGAAGAGAGAGGGGGAGAGGGAGAAAGAGGGGGATGAGACAGTGTGGGGGGGTAGAGGGGAAGAGGTGGAGAGATGGGAAAAGGGGAAGTGGGAGAAGTAGTAGAAGGAAAGAACAAGAGAGGTTGAGGGGAAGAGGAGACAAGNATATTTTAACCAAAGAAAGGTACTTGTATGAACACAAGTATAAAACTCTTGTGATACATGGCATATTTAGGAAACAATAAAACGTCGTACATGGGGTCATTTTTAAAAGGTTTGATTCAAAAAGTGTGAAAAAAACTGCAAATAGACTACAATAACAAGCCTTAAAAATATTATATACACTTAAAAAATCATACACAACACATGCAGCTCTTGCAGAAAAATTAAATTGTATAAAAACATGCATTCCTCTTAAATGTAAGTACCAACTGCAATAAAATATAAACATGCATATAATATAGGAAATATGCTTGGCATAAAAACTGAGATACAATCCATAATTCAAGAATAAGCACATCATTATACAAAATTCTTCTATAAAAGGCTGTACCTTTTTTTTTGCTTTTAGTTCCTACTTTCTAAGTATAAAACATAGTGCATAGAGTACAAAGAGGTTGAGGGGAAGAGGAGAAGAGGGGGAGTGAGAGAGGGAGAGAAAGGGGGAGAGGAGCAAGTGAGGGGGAGAGAGGGGAGAAAGGGGAGAAAGAGGAGAAAGAGCAGAGAGGGGAGAGAGACAGGAGAATAAGAGGGAAGAGAGGGGAGAGAGGAGAGATGAAAGAGGGTTTTGAGGGGGAGGGGGAAGGTGAGAAAGGGAGAGGGGAGATGGGGAAGTGGTAGAGGGGAGAGAGGGAGGGGGACACACACACTAACATACACACACGCGGCGCGTGCACGGAAGACAGGACAGGATGGCCACTTACTGCTAGGTCGACAAGGTGCAGTTTTCCCATCTTAATGTGTTGCTTGCCATCCTCCCCCGTTATCCCGTTCTCAATGGTGATGGTGAAGATGGCGTGGGAACGGGAANACGCGGCACGTGCACGAAAGACAGGACAGGATGGCCACTTACTGCTAGGTCGACAAGGTGCAGTTTTCCCATCTTAATGTGTTGCTTGCCATCCTCCCCCGTTATCCCGTTCTCAATGGTGATGGTGAAGATGGCGTGGGAACGGGAACTGACGGCATTCATCGCTGTAGCACCCACCATTCCTGCCAGAAACACACATGGACTGCTACTGATAGTTCCTCATGCCACACAACACATATAGCAAAAAGGCTGTCCACTGTACATTGAGCACTTTTAAAATAAACCTCAAGCGTTAGGTAAAAATTTGTGGATGTTGGGACTGCTGTCGATATGTATATACCTAGTGTAATTGGTAACATTTATAAATTTGAATTTCCCACCTTCAACTTGTTGCTTGTGATGGGAGTTCACCATGATTATTCAGTTTTGCTCAGATTGGCGCAGACGTGAGCATCTTTTTATCATGTGCGGTGTTTACCTTGTGTGCTTTTAAATATTGTAGTCCATCAAACCCAAACATTGGTCGTTTCGAGCCGGATAGATGCCTGTTTTATTGACATTTTATTCGTTTACTGCGTAAAGAGTAATTTGTTTTATGTTACGCGCAACCGTTAGTGAACTCTTTTGTGCACCCGACATTTGGTCACAACGGTGATNTTGTGCACCCGAAATTTGGTCGCAACGGTGATTTGGAAGCGTGTGTGTGCTCAATGATGGAAGTTTTGAACTTTGTCATAATATATTTTATGGCAGCTTGTAACGTCAGGTGCACTCGTGAGCTTTAGACTTGTTTATCCTATGGGGGATTGTTGTTTATGTTGAGGTTAGGTTTCGCCAATGGAGTGTTTAGTGTATTTAGGGGCCAAGCAGCAACTGTACTTCTACCTTTTGTGTTTGGCGAAATTTCTAATTTTCTTCTCAATTTTTGTGGCCTTACATCATGGCAGAGATTAAGGCAGCCTTGAGCGTCTCCGTTTTTACGAGGGCCGACTCACAAGAGCACACAATTTTGCAAAACGTGTCATTAGCGATACCGTGTAATGGAATCTGTTTCATGCTACTGTATATGATCTTCCTGCTGTCAAATCAAACTTTGAAGCTGACAATCTGATGGTTGGAGTTGCTGTTGAAGGCACAGCCGACTATGATGCAGAGGCACATGCAGCTCGCCTCGAGGACTTTGACAACAGGTATTACATTATCATGGCCCTCATGGAGTCGCTAGATCAGAAACCACCAGGAAGTTCATTCACCGCTTCCAACTGTATCACAAGTTCCATTTCCGAAAACAGAGTTTCCAACATTTTCTGGAGACTCCAAGCAGTGGGTAAGTTTCTCAAACCTGTTCTCCATACTACTCATTTCCAACCACCCCAATTTAACAGCAATGTAAAAGCTTTCATATCTAAAGTCTTCCCTTCAAGGTGAACCCCTTAGTATGATTCAGACCATCCCAAAAGCTTATGCAATCTTTGAAATTGCATGGAAAATGCTTATTGATCGGTTTGAAAACAAAAGATTGATTGTTTCTCTCCATGTAGAGTCTTTGTTGGATGCTTCCTTAGTTTCAGGTCACTCTCCCACATCATTGAGAAAGTTATTGAATATAATCAATGAAAATGTAGCAGCACTTGAGGCCCTTGAGATACCTGTACGTAAATGGGATTTGATACTGTTGCCTATCCTTTCAAAGAAGTTAGATGTACTCCTCCAGACACAGTGGGAAATGACCTTTAACAACAGCTCTCTGCCTACTTTGTTAGAGTTTGTCAGTTTCCTGCATAAACATTGCCAGGACCAGGAAGCTGTTTCATCATCTCTCAATGGTATCTCTCCGATACAGTCATCAAAATCAGACTGCTTTGTATGCAGTTGATCGCAAGTCAATGAGTAGCGCACGCCAACCATTATTAAAAGTATTTANCCCTTGAGATACCTGTACGTAAATGGGATTTGATACTGTTGCCTATCCTTTCAAAGAAGTTAGATGTACTCCTCCACACACAGTGGGAAATGACCTTTAACAACAGCTCTCTGCCTACTTTGTTAGAGTTTGTCAGTTTCCTGCATAAACATTGCCAGGACCAGGAAGCTGTTTCATCATCTCTCAATGGTATCTCTCCGATACAGTCATAAAAATCAGACTGCTTTGTATGCAGTTGATCGCAAGTCAATGAGTAGCGCACGCCAACCATTATTAAAAGTATTTANAAAAATCAGACTGCTTTGTATGCAGTTGATCGCAAGTCAATGAGTAGCGCACGCCAACCATTATTAAAAGTATTTATGTCCCGCTCTTCTGCACCAAGTTGTCAGTGTGGTGGTGGCAGGGTTGAGATGATTTAAATCACCTGATTTTAATCAGTGATTTAAATTGCAATTAAAATCAAGTGATTTAAAAAAAAATCATTGATTTAAATCAATACCTTTTTTAATACAACAAAATCAACAAAAAAGTGTCAAGGGACTTCCCCGACATAAAACGGCGCACACATACGTGCGTGTGTAAAAGTTGTAATAAGGAGTTAATGGGTTTAGTAGCGAGAATGAAAAAAAACATTTAGAAATATGTGTGGCAGAAAAGGATTGCAATCAGAACATCGACTCAAACGACGTCGGCGGCAGTGCCGCCACAAGCGTGGGTAACTTACTATCTTTTTTATTAACAGTACTATGATTTTTGTATACATTTTTATAACTTATGTAGTTATGTGGTGTGATTTATATTATATCTTATAATATCCGGCAGGATATCACGCCGCTTTCTTTGGCGGTAACGGATACCGCACGTTTGTATGACATCAGGCCTTGTTGTTGGTAGAAAACTTACCAGGACATTTATTTACAAGACATTATTATAGAGATGTTTGTTTTTATGTTGGTTTTAGGAGTAAACAAAAATGCTTGTGCCTCGGTGTCTTCTGCATCTGCAAGTTCCTTACCTAAAGCAAATCAGAGCGCTGGTTTAGGCCGAAAAAAACTAGATGACTACGTTGTAAAAACAGATGCCACGCAAAAACATCTTTTGGATTTGCAAGTAGCGAAGTATTTTTATGCAACTAATACCCCATTTCTGCACGCGGAGCACAAAGAGTTCAAGAAATTTATGAGTATGTTACGGCCAGGTTACGTTCCTCCAAATCAATTTGATATTGGTGGCAAGCTGCTCGATGAAATTTGCAAGGACAAACAAAACAAAAGTAGATCAGATTTAGAGAATAAAACTGTAACCTTGTCAATTGATGGGTGGTCTAACATATGAAACAACCCTATCATTTGCACGTGTGTCTTAACGAATGATGGTAAAACTGTCCTGGTTGATAGCATTGATACGGCACACAACAGTCACACTGCCGACTACTTAGAAACTGTGGCAAATGAAAGTATACAAAAAGCAGAAAAACTTTTTAACTGTAAAGTCAGAAGTGTTGTATCGGATAATGCAGCTAACATGGCAAAAATGTGTAAGCAGCTTCAAACAAACACTGCTGACGATAATGGCGCGGAAGTTAATGTACCTATAGTTACCTACGGATGTTCTGCGCATATTCTTAACCTATTGGCTAAAGATTTAGAAATTCCAGATGCTACAACACATGTTCTGAAAGTTATCAAGTACTTCAGAAACAATCATTTCGCGCATGCTAAATATTCACTCACCAAGGCGAATAGTTTAGTAATGCCACAAGAAGTAAGATGGAACACAATGTGTGATTCACTAAAGAGCTATGTTAAAAACTGTCTGATTTTGATGCAAATAGCAGATGAAAATAAAGAGGAAATTAGTTCTGACATTAGAAACCTCATACAAAATATGAGTATTAAAATAAATGCAGAAGGTCTAACTGCACAACTAGAGCCAATAGCCAAAGCTCTGGACAAGATTCAGAGCGATAAGTGTACCATTTCAGATAGCGTACTTATCTGGAAGGAATTAATTGACCAACTAGAGGAGGAACTACATATGATTCAAATGAAGATTGTCATGTAACGTTATCGCCAAGCAATGACACCGGCTCACTATCTAGCTTACATGGTGAATCAAAAACTGCCCCAAGAAAAGTTGTGAAGCGACAAAAGTGATGCAGCCTTACAATTTTTGCGAGAAAGCTATGGTGAGACAGGAACCAGTTTGATGAATAGCATTATTCGTTTGAATGCAAAAGTTGAGCCTTTCACTGGACTATTAGTTGATGAACAAGTCATACAGAAAACCGCCCCTACTGATTGGTGGTTAGCAATCCACAACATGAAAAAATGTATAACTGAAGCAGAATTACAGATAATAAAGCAACTGCTAAGTGCTGTTGCATCTTCCGCTGGGGTGGAAAGAATATTTTCAACGTTTAATTTGGTGCATACCAAAATAAGAAATAGGTTAGGCACCGAGAAGGCAGCCAAATTAGTTTTCCTTTTAAAGAACCTGAATGGGAAAAAATAATTATGTAACAAGCCAAACAGATTTTGTCAATTTTAAGTCGTTGATATTCTTAATTTTTCATTGTTGATGTTTTGTTTGAATGTGATTAATATTGATAATTTTAGAAGAATTGCAATGTTGATTCTTTTTTATTTTATAAATTAAAATATAATTAAAATAAACAAAAATATATTTTTTTAAAAATAATAACTGACTTCCAAATGAAAAAAGATGGGAATATGTAAATAAATAAAAAAAATTTGATTTAAATCAAATAAATCTGATTATTTTTATTTTTAAAAAAAAATCATGATTTTTATCAACGCTGGGTGGTGGCGAACACAGACTATATCAGTACCCACAGTTAACCTCTAAGCAGCATTATCAGGTTGTCAAGTCATATCTTTTGTGCTTAAATTGTTTGCAATCATCCCACCAATCAAAGATGAGTCCTCAAAATCAAGTTGTCATGTTTGTGGTGCCAGACATCACACCGCAATTCATTTTCCCGAAGACCCACCTTCACCACCAAGTGATGATGTGTGGTCTGCATCACTTGCACCACAGAAAGTGTGTCATTCAGTGGTATCTACCTAGATTCTGTTGCAGGCAATCCTTCTGCTGTGTTGTTGTCAATGACTCTGATCAATGTCCCAAATGTTGAGGGAGGCTCTCAAGACTGTCCATGCCATCTTGAACTCGGCCAGTTAGTCCAGTTTCATCACAGAGGAATGTGCTCTGCGTCTTGGACTGGCTCGACGTAAAACTTCATTGCCTGTGTATGGACACACACATGCCCCTGTGCAAGTAACTAAAGGTGTTATAGAGTGCATAATCACACCAGTCGATGCAGACAACCCTCAGCTGGCTTTGACAGCATTTGTGCTGCCTAAGATTACTACATCTCTGCTTACAGCTCTCCTCGAAGTTAGCAGTTGGAGTCATCTGGCCCATCTACATATTGCTGATCCCCACTTTGGTATTCCAAGAAAGGTTGTAATTTTGATTGGGGCAAACCTGTTCCCTTATGTGCTTAGTGGACAGACTATCCATCAAGGGGACAAACTACCAGTGGCTTTTTCCACTGTTTTTGGTTGGGTGATAATGGGCAAGATTCCTTCTCCTGTCTCTGAGAGTAGCATTTCTTTGTTCACCTGCATGTCCATACTTGATCATGATGTTTGCCAGTTTTGGGAAATTGAGGAGATTCTGTTGCCTCCCACTCGCAACCCTGATGATCGTAAGTGTGAAGAAACCTTTGTGAGCACATGTCGCAGAGACGACGCTGGTCGTTATAGTGTTCTACCCTTCTAGGANTAACCCTACCCTTCTAGGACCCTAGCCCAACTTTTGGGAAATTCTGTGTTCAGGCACTTCATTGATTACATAGCCTGGAACACAGACTGCTCAGGGATCCACCCCTGCAGGCAGCATATGTAGCCTTTATGGATGATTATATTGAACACGGTCACATGTTTTGGATTCCAGAGTCTCAACTGAGTGTAACCTCTTACTACAGAAATTCCTAACCAATTCTGACACACTATTGTTTGTAGATCAGTTGGCAGAGCTCAAGTTGTTTTGGCGCTTTAACCCTCCCTCTGCTCCTCACTTTGGTGGACTTTGGGAGGCTGGAATTAAATCTACTTTGTCCTTGCTCGTCAGGACAATTGGATCTCAGCTGCTCACCTATGAAGAGCTATACACTGTGCTGACTTAGATCTAGGCCACTTTGAACTCTCGACCCCTACGCGCTGTCAAGTGACCTGAACGATTTGGCAGCTCTCACTCCAAGCCACTTTTTGACTCTGGATACCCATCATATCCTCATTGAAGAAGATGTGTCCCAAACTCCCATGAATAGACTTACTCGCTGTGCCTTACTATAACAAATATACCAATCATGGAAGTGAAGGCAACTTGAGTACCTTAATCAGCTCCAGCCTAAGGAGAAATGGACCCAAAGGAAGGATAGAATCAAGGAAGGAATGTTAGTGCTCATCAATGATCCAAACTTGTCCCCTTTACACTAGCGTTTGGGTCGAGTGGTGCAAACATATCCTGGTGATGACGATGTGGTGCGCATGGTGAAGGTTCGCACTCAACAGGGAAGTTATCACCAGACCAGTTGTGAAACTTTGCCCACTTCCCTCTCAGTAACATTGAAACTGTTATTTCAAGGTGGGAGCGATGTTGGGACCAGTGTACATATGCATATACCTAATGTAATTGGTGACATTTATAAATTTGAATCTTCCACCTTCAAATTTTTGCTGGTGATGGCACCACTGAAGAAGGTCCTCGTGGGAGTTCACCACGTTTCGTCAGTTCCGCTCAAAATGGCGCAGAAGTGAGCATTGTTTATCATGGGTGGTGTTTAACTTGTGTGCTTTTAAATATTACAGTTCATCAAACCCAAACAGTAGAAATTGAAATTACTAATTTTCTTTTATTAATTTTGAGTGTAAGAACTAGAAAAAATTTAAACAATTATATTTCTAATAATTTTACAATTTCACGGGACCAATGCATGAATAAAGTGATGAGGCCCGCACTGCAATGTTAAATTTACATATGGTGGAAGGATACAATGCAATCAGAGAAGAAGATCATCAGCAGGGTTTTCACTAGTGCTCAGGTTACCACGAACAGCATATAAAAGTCTCTCAGCAGCAAACCACCAGTGACCAATGTCACCAGAGGCTGTGACTTTATTCATTGGCTCTGATATTACACTGTCACAAAACCTCCCCACTCCAGCTTCCACTTTCACTTCGGCACAACAGGCAGGAATATTACTAAAGAAATTGTATTAAAATGTACAAATGTTTTTAGATAATAATAATTTTTTCCCTTAAGAACTGTTAACTTGCTAAATAAGTAAATACATGAGTAAAATCATTTTCTTAAAGAATATTAAATTTTGTTGCTTGAAGTTGCTATAAGGAAAGTACTTTTTAAACAAATTTTCATTCTTATGAAATATACAATAATATAAGAACAAGCAAACCTCAATCACTTATACCAAATTTTTTTTTTTATACCAAAAAATGCCTCTTGCTGCTTTTTGAGGCAATCAATGGAATAGCTTACAGACTAACACTAATTCATAAATTACATTCTCGCTTCTCTTTTGAGAATGAAAACAATTGAAATATTGTTACAATATGCCCCAACCAGTGGCCGACAGAGGGGCTGGACACTTGCCCGATGAGCCAGAACCAACACCCAATTGGAGCCAACCAACAGACGCTGTGCAGCCAATCAGATCAGTCAGGAGATTGAATCCAGGCCATCATGCAACAAGTACTCGACGCCACGAGTGAGGCACGTGCAAGGTAAGCCAGCGGCCCTACCTACACCAGTTAGCCATAGGCCTCACCTCCTCAGTCCCTCTACAGTACGTGCCTTATCGATGGCCTACATGACCGACACTCTTCAAAGGTGTAGTTAAAGCCAAGAAACAGATCCTGCAGACTCCGTCTCACTACAGTCAGCATCTTGAGCCTGTGTGTCTGACCTGACAAAAATAAAACCTAGTAAATGCAGATGCACACCTGCCCTTCAGGCCATCACGCATCACCGTGTTGACACCACCAACTATATACTGCCTACCCATAGCACACCAAGTCGAGTATCAATACAGCACCTCAACCTATGTAATACATCAAGTCCCAAAAAAAATTGATCCTCTATTTCTGCTCTGTGCTCTGTATATACCGTTCTCTACGCTAAGGTCACCACTATGCTAAGATCACCAAGCTTGAAGTTTACTTTTCTCATACCTCTAATTGGTGTGATCTGACCTGTTATTGTAGTCTGTAGTCAAATAGTACCGTTCCATATTGTTGTCTGGTGATCGCTGGGGGGGAAGGTTTGAGGATGTCTGGTCTTACTACTGTCTATTTCAACTATAATTAAAGTCCTTCTTAATGCCTCTGTTTGGTTATAGTCAATAAACTCATACACATCATTAACACACGTTCAGCATTACTGTTGCCATCATTTGTAATTTCTTTCACTCACGTATCCAGTACTATTGTCTAGCCTGCTAGTCACACTCTTCACTACTCTGATGCTTGCAGACGCAGATTTTCCTCCTGCTGGTTGCTCTCGTAGCTCGTCGTCTATCATTTAACGTCTCACAATCGCCCAGAGTCCCAACTCTCATAAACTCTCGGCTCGGAGGCCCATCACTATTTTATACTATCGCTGGCCTTGACCTGGAAGGTTCAACGCACCCCGAGTCACGCTGAGAGAAACTAGGGCAGTACACCACTAGAAAATTCTTGATAAACACAGAAATTAAATCTGCCAAAAGTCAGGAGCACGTGAGATAGTAGCGTTATTGCAGTGGCATGCAGAGGCTTCCCTTTGTGAGTCACTCCCCGTATTGCTTAATCACTCTGACCTTGGCATACTGTTTCCTCGCTCCAGTGGGACAGGACAAGAAAGCAATGCAAGGCACCAACACATAAAAATATTACAAGCCTAGCACACTAACAGTTTCTAAACTATTCAGTTTTTACATAAAGTCTTCTTTTGCCTTTACTAGATTTGACCAGCTGGCTTAAGTGAGCAAGTGAATAAAACCTGACTAACGATTTTATTCCAGAAGTAAATATTCAATGCCTTTCTTCACTCAGGCAACAGTGAGGGCTACTTTATCTTCTTCACAAACAAGAACAAGGATATAGTTTTCCAG
Source organism: Clitarchus hookeri (assembly GCA_002778355.1). Taxonomy (NCBI): domain Eukaryota; kingdom Metazoa; phylum Arthropoda; class Insecta; order Phasmatodea; family Phasmatidae; genus Clitarchus; species Clitarchus hookeri. The sequence continues at coordinate 179,317 of NQII01003758.1, read as the reverse complement.
AGGTACCAGCACAAACTAATTATGGGCCACTGTCTTTTCACAACACTGAACAGCTTCTGACACGCCTGCTTACCTTCAACTTTATCCCTTTACAAAAATTACCCTTTCCCCATGCCAGTTATGTGAAACATCAAAGGAGCCTAAATTTTTGCAGTATGTAATGACAAGATTGTATTAACAGATGCCTGCGATAATTATAAAAAATCTCAAAAACTTTAAATGTCTGCCTTGTGAATTGGCATACTGGAAAATAAGACACTCTTATCACCAACATGCCTTCTTTTTACCAGTAAACTTGACATTATATTGTGATACTAATTAACAAATATTTGTTATTAAGTATAAAAATTAACATTAAAATTTTTTTTTGTGTTAATGAGAACTTTGTATGAAAGACAACAAGGTTTCACTGTGTTCCTACAAGCTAATTAACTTTAAGAGGGCATAGGACATAAATAAACTGCAAATGCATAAACTGAATTCTACACGTTTTTGGAAGCTAACACAAAAAAAACTAAAAAGGCAGTAATAGATAACTGTATTTACTAACTTTGTAAGCAACAACTGTGCAAATTGATACATTTATTTCAAATAATATCTTGTGGCACGATAACATATAAAAATTTACTAGGGATGGGTCGGTTTGGTTCTTCGGTTCCAATTTATACCGGTTCTTGAGGTTTGACTCGGAACCGGTTTTAGGTTAACAACAATTACTCGGTTCTTGGTTCTACATGGCAATGGCAAAACTCTGTTGTTACAAAAATAACTATGGTATTTACTCATGTATAGCGCGCCCGTTTTTCCCTAACATAAAGGAAAAAATTTCTGGGGTGCTGCTTTACACGGAAAAAAATTAAGGAGTTGTAGTCGTAAACTGTTCCGTGATGTTTGGAGGGAAGTGTATGAGAATAGTCTGTTATCTCATCTATCGCTCTTACATCAACACTCCTCTCCCTTCTCTCTATCTCTTTATCTCAGCCCTCCGCCATAAACAACACTGCTAGTCGATCGATACATTCCTCTGGTAGGATGGCCGCGGGCCGGGAGTAAGAGAGGAATGAAGAGACTTTTTTTTTTGAGATGTCACATTCCAGCACAGCAAAAAAAAACCAGAGTCACTGTGTAAAAGATGCAAAAAAAAAAAGGGTCGCCCAGACACCATAAAAGAAGAAAAAAAAGATAAGAAATCAGGCAGTCCACCCAGCTGTTGACCTTCTTTTAACAAACGTTTGTAGGTTAGGTTACCTTTAAAATACAGCACGCCACAATGTTTTGGTTTGGGGGCCATGAGTTATCTAATTAAAGTATTTTCCAAACATATCACAATCACCACATATTAATGTAAAAAAAGAATAATTTTTTACATATTTACTAACCTTAAATAAATTTAATACAATAAGTTTATCTGTAGACATTAAAACTTGTCTTCACACTTTGTTATTGTTCAATTCTTCCATATAATGGTTAAATAAAGTTGCAAGCAAAAGGCAAGTATTCAAAATACATACAACCGAATACTGGAACCGATATTTAAATTGTAGAATCGGCACCGGAACCGGAATCAACATTTTTGGTTATTCGACCCATCCCTAAAATTTACAGTATCAGAAATAGCTCAGCAGAAATACATTGCTCTGGTAAAATATTTGCTTTTGGAGGTAGCAAAAACAATTCTGTAGGATTGTCCTTTCTTAGTTTTACTCTGTTGGGGTCAATAAAATTGTAAAACACCAATAACCTACGTAGCATTAATTTATGTCCCTTGTACCCTTAATTTTGGACACTGTAGAGGTCATACTGACTGTTTTTGTTGCCAAGCGTCATGATGCGCTCCATGTCATCGGCATTGTTGACTACGTAGCCAGACAGGTCCTTGATGTACACGCCTATATCTGGCCGTTCCTTCACTTCCAACCGCAGCTTCTGGTCCTTGCCCAGCAGGTCTCGTACCTCCTCGTTGTAGATCTCTATGTGAGACACCCGCACCAGGAACCTGAAGTCAACCACATCAACCCCATAGCACTCCACTTTCAATTTGCATCAATTCACAGCTTGCGTAACAATAATGCAATGTAGAGGGTAGCTTGCAAATGTGATAAAGCATCAGTAACTGCCAAGCATGCATCTGGATAATATGCTGTTGTCCCTCATATACTACATCTAAGATATCCAAATGTTTCACAGGACACACAATCCACTCTACTTAATCACAAAGCTGAAAAATAAATTCTGTGATCAATATCTACTTGCACAATTTCCNGGACACACAATCCACTCTACTTAATCACAAAGCTGAAAAATAAATTCTGTGATCAATATCTACTTGCACAATTTCCTTAAATATCTATATATGACCACCTCTTACTAGCAACCCTATTTCTGGAAACTGTGACAGGTCGCATCAGTGAGGTTCAACTGTATTTTTGTTTTATAAAGACACCAAAGAATGTGAAATAATCAATCAACTGCAAAGTTCTGTACTGTATGTAAACCTCTCTCTACGTCAGCATAACGTAAATTGAATTGCAAAAAGGGTGTTAAGTTGTTTATTTTATAACTGCTACGGTTCAGGAGTGATCANTAGCATAACGTAAATTGAATTGCAAAAAGGGTGTTAAGTTGTTTATTTTATAACTGCTACGGTTCAGGAGTGATCAACATTTTTCTAGAGCGTTCCATTGGTTTATATACTCTCTGACAGGGTCCTTGACCTATCAAGACTGCTACCTATGAAAGTGCACGAGGGTGCACAAAATTTATTTCAAGTTACATAAACAATTGAACTCTAGCAAAAGAAAAGTCACTCAGATAAAATGTGAAGATAAAAAACTCCTTTGAAAAATATGACTAATGATGTTATAGCTGAGTGACTGCAACAAAAAGTTTTTTGCATTTCCCAAATGTGAATATATATGGTCTACAAGCTCAGCCCAGATTAGTGTGTGTTGCTGACATTACTGCAGCAATGGAGCCCAGGAGATTATTCTTTTATCATTAAATTTATTATTAATTATTCATATATTATTCATATCTTTAAAAAAAAAAAAAACTTCAGCATGCTAAATGTTGCAGTACATTTATTAGTTCTGTAACACTTTAAGATGGGAGCCAGTACGACAAGGAAAGTGACAAACGTGACTGTCGATAGACAGCCCAGAGATCCCTGTACCATTAGGCTGTGGAATTTAAATCCATAATCTCTTGCACCAACACTTGTCCACAGATGTCTGCATTTAAATTATGTACAAAGAACACAAAAAATGAAAACAGAGAAACAAAAATATTATCTACTACTTTGGTTAGGAGGTTAGTAGAATGTTATCACTACCCTTTCATCACCGGAAATTATAAGTACCCTCTTTCATACCGGACTAGCAACTACTTTTATTGTATGTTTGAACTTAAGATCCTTATTAATCACAAAATTTTTCACTTTCCTTTATACAAGTACAATAAGTTTCACTTGCTCTGTGCCCCTGATGCTCACTCATAAACATCAAACTATAAGTCATAATGCAATGAAATGTGCTACGGACATACCTTGGTGTATGAGAAGCAACGCAGCGTCGCAGAAAGTGTTGGAAAAGGCAGGCATTAGCATCAAAGAATGCCTGCACATATCTCCATCAACACATCAGGGGTCACAACGTTAGTTTCCCACCACACTCTGTCTTGCAGTTCAATGATAGTTCATGAATAGTTGCGACAGTACTTCCCTTCCAGCATGCCCCACAAGAAGAAACCTGGTGGGGTATGGTCACGTCTTCTGGGTGGCCAAAGTCCTTTGGAAATGCCACAATTTTCAATGGACACAATTTCTCTCGTGCTGGCATTAGAAGTTTGCCATTTTGGCAGCTCATTGACACGTGCTTGTATAAACTCCCATTTGTGTGAAAGTCTAAGCAATGACTTCTTTGGTGAGGCCAGCAATCTGCTTCTCACTTCCTGCACCATTGCGTCTGGCAGTTTTAAAACATTCTCCTTCATGCACATCCAACAATGTTCCCCTTATTTCCAGTTTCTTCACCAAATATTGAAGGGACGACTTCGTAGGTAGCTTCTGGCCCCAAAACAGTGCAATAAATTGTTGCTGGCATGCTTTTACAGACTCTGTTTTTCAATATATGCATAAAATTAACACACGCTGCTCCAATGAGAACAGGCTCGTACCGTACCCAAACAAATACAAAACCACTACCAGGTGCGCCACAACAATAGGGACAAGAACTCAGACTGTACTTACATGACAGTACAGGTGACATTTAATGGTCAAATAGTCCACACACACGTGCATGTCCACGCAATGACTAGAGACTGTGGTGCCACCAACAATGACATAACCATGTTTTTCATACACGAAGGTATAACTGTGGCACATTTCATGACATTACGACCAATAGTTCAATATTTACTAGCAAACACGACGGGCCAAGACCGAGTTAAACATAATGTATTTAATATTATAGTGAGATACTAAAAAACTGGAAGATGTTTGATACTAAAATGTACAAACTATAACATGCCAAATCAGCTTTAAAATTTTTGTATAACGCACCTAAGGACAGCTGAAGTAACTTACTTTGTTCTCTCTGCAGCTTTAGCAATATGACCAAATATGTGAGCGAAGGAGTTGGGAATAATACCCTTCAATTCTGGGGCAGAGCAATCTCCCGCCATGGTGTATGTCTTGCCTGTCCCAGTCTGCCCGTATGCTAGGATAGTGCCATTATACCCCATCAGCACCTTGTCCACTATTGGCCGTGCTATCTCATTATACAGGTCCATCTGCACAGATCACAGTAACAAACAATGTTATCAAATGCTCACCTGTTCCAATACTGGTTGTCCTCTAAATCCTCTTTCAATAACTAGCATAACACTCAACACATTTATACTAACTGACATGTTACAATTTTATAAGAGCCTACATTAAAATCTACATTACCTATTTATTTTTTGTGTTGATATTTGAAAAAATCCAGAAAACAGAAAACTGTATTTTACAGTAAACAGAAACTTACTTGTAGCTTGGTTTAATTTTTAAGTGATTTAACTTAGCATGACAATTAAAAAAAAAGTATTATCATTAACATATATTATATTCTCCCCTTATACAACTACAACAGGTAATGAAATGAGGGATAAATGTTCCATTTATTAATTTTATACTTCAACACTATATTTACTGGTCCTTTTACCAGGTGGAGCAATGGGTGTAGGATTGGCTCATTCTAGCTAGACCTTGCAGCTTTATGGACTAATATCTCCCACACCCTTTAGTGGGGTCAACTGAGCTCACTCTGATGCAGTGGTTATACTTTGATTTCTAGCAACTGCAGGAACTGGGCTCCGATTTCTTTCCTGACAATGTCACAATTGCACTGTCTCCTGTTGGCACACTTCCCCAGAGTGTTTGGGTTTTGGATAAGGCCCTTTCTTCCTGGGGCTAGCCAGTGTCAAGCGATTATGTATTGTCTCATTCAGGTTTTCAAAGAACCTCACCAGTGTTTGTAAAACCGTTATTGGAAGACTTTCTGACTGCACAATACTCCTTCAGGTGAACACCTCTCAGATCCTTGCTGCCAACATAAACTTAGGGTGAAGGAAAAACAAGTTGAGGAACTGGGATGATAAACTATAAATATGAGATGATAGGTGAGGAAGTTGTGAATTTGTTGCTTTCCCTTTGCGAGGCAGTTTNAGACCGCCAACATAAACTTAGGGTGAAGGAAAAACAAGTTGAGGAACTGGGATGATAAACTATAAATATGAGATGATAGGTGAGGAAGTTGTGAATTTGTTGCTTTCCCTTTGCGAGGCAGTTTATTTGCTATTCCTACAGCCCTCTATCTGTTGACTCATCATCATTGGGGAATCACACATGCCAATTGATATTCAAATCTTCTCTCTCTCTCTCTCTTTCCATCCAACATGCCAAAGAAATTTACCAAGCTACCTGGCCCCAAGGTCTGATCAGTTGTCCTGGGCTCAATCAGCAGGCTATTCTTGAGAACAGTACCACATCTGGATGAACGAGAGTCTTTTGCTGCTACTAAAGGTGCAAAACTTCCTGAGAGAGAGAGAGAGAGATAGATATATAGATAGATAGAGAGAGAGATACAGAGAGAGAGAGATAGATAGATAGAGAGAGAGAGATAGATAGATAGAGAGAGAGAGACAGACAGACAGAGATAAACAGACAGAGATAGACAGACAGACAGACAGACAGACAGACAGACAGACAGACATAGACAGACAGAGACAGACAGACAGACACACACCACCTATTTGTTTCTTCCTAGGACGAAAAAAAAAAAAAAAAAAAAAAAAACACACGTCACTAGGGCCTATGCACCGTAATTTGTGCTGATATTTTTAACTGTAACAATAAAATATGTTTCCTTTAGTGCTACCTAAAAATTTTAATATATCAATAGGCAATGTTTAATTTACAAATAACATACCAAAAAACTAGGTTAAAACAATATTTCATCTGTGAACTATTTCTTACTAGCCGTTGCCAACACATCGGTGATCTCACTGTTTTTAATTTGTATTTAACACAAAATCAATAATACAAGTTATAGAAGATACTAAGTTAAAGTTTCATTTATTCAATAATACAATACTTTAAAGTTAATCAGAGTGTTATATATTTGTGTTATACAAATTTATTTAAAACACAGGTTGACATGTTACTCCTAAGGTGATTTTTCAAGGGTTTGTTTCTAAATACCTGAAGAAACCGTGAATGAACTATATAGTGTCTGATAGTTTCCTCTGAGATTTATTCAAGTTAGAGCAGTACGCATTCTTCAAAATACAGACACACGTACAGTTAGTTAACAATACAACAACCCAGGTGGATTACTAGAACTGCATCACAGAGTTAATTTCCAATTCACGTCACTAAAACTTGTACATAACTTTCGCTCCTGGCAGCCTGGCAAACAACCAACCCCAGCAGAAGTAATTTAGTAGATGAATGTTCGGCTGAAAAATGAGGGTGAAAGAAAGAAGGTTGTGGGTGCTTGCTTGCTGGTGTGGGTGAAATTTGTCACGTTCGACGCAGCTTATTTGCTGCTTGGTCGTAATCTGTTAGCTGGCAGTGGACGTGCAATGCTCATATCACCCCTGCGCTCTACCACTACTCCTCACATCAGGGCGCCAAAAACCTAACCAAATAAGGGCATCGGGTGGTACACAATCCCTTTGGAAATTGATGTGAACCCCATCGCAACTGCTTTCCCACGCAAGCCAAACTACGCCAAAGTTAAACAATCAAATTTCCAGAATATACTGTAAAGGGATAGCCCTTATCTCCAATCGCAGATGCGACCTGAACTAAGACTTTAGAGAAAGTAAACTCATGACAAATGCACATACTAACACAACCAAAACCTCTGAAGTACTAAAATATCATTACATTTCCTCGCAAAACAAAAGAAAATTAACTAAATGTCCCAATCAAATTAGTATTAACTGCATCATTACAAGTTAAAGACAGTCTCTGCATACTATACATGTTTCTCTCTCTCAGAAATAATACTTCTACGGAACTACTTACATAATTACACTAACTCCCACAACAAAGGCATTGAAGCCTTAACTACGTCAGTAGTCTAAATAAATAAATATTCTAGTGCATACTGTACTAATCACAACACACTGAGTGTTAAGACACCTGGCAGTAAATATTTTACAAAATTACATATTGAATCTTGACACTACCACAAGTAACTTTAAGATTTAGGCCTACCAATTAACTATTTCATCTTAACTAATTAAGACAATGACTCAATGGTTTTCTATACCTAAACAGTTTTCACTCATAAACCAAACTGTTATTGGTTGACAATGTTAACCCTTTATTGCCTGCTGTGACACTGAAGTCACATGCCAATTATTGTATCATTCATGATTTATTTTTTATATTACACTTCTACGATATTTTCATGTAAAGGAAAATTTTCAGCAGATTTTACACATGAATGTTGACTACTTCATATGACCCTAGTCGCATAACTAACTATTTTTAACACAATAAAATGCAATTTATAAAAAATCCACATTGTTTGTGTTTAATAATTCAGCCTGAAACTATATGTGCATATGACTTATTGAAGGGTTAAACTGAATACCAGGTTGGATTATAACTTGACCTCAGTTTTTAATTGGGAAATCATTTTTATCAAACACGTAAAGTACTAGTCACCTGGCGGGAGTCTGTGTCGAAGACAGAATCAAAGGTGAACATCTTGGGTGGCTCCCCCTCTGCTGCCTGTGGGTTCTCCACTGAGATGGAGTTATTGACAGTGTCGACACTTGTGATCTGCCTGTAGCCAGCCTCCACCTCCTTCTCGCTCATGGGTCTCACCCGCACCACCACCCGCACATTCTCCACCTCCCCTTCGTCCAGCAACTTCGGCAAGATCTGAGACACACCCTCTTCACATGTGACATAACTGGCTCAGTAACAGTAGTAGGAATGGTCTATGTATGTACTTATGAACTTAAGGATAAACAATATTAAATGCCTCGAGGCCTCATCGGGCCATAAGGAAATATTGTGATGGAGATGGAAAATAGCATAAACAAGCTTCGCATGTGTTATGTTTCCTCAGAATTTTAAGCAGAGCAATCTGTTCAGAAATGCAGCATTGGCACTGTGGTTTAATACATTGTTTTACAGAAGAATAAGTATCGTAAATAGAGGGCTACTTACAGCGACATTTTGCTGACTTGTGACACTTTCAACAACTGTTTCAATAACCAAATTTGTGAATGGACAACAAAATATGGACTTTCATTTCTGTCCTGAGAAATGACTTGGGGCTTAAATTGAATTATTCCATAGTTTTTAAAAATTATATTAGATACAACTGTTTACAATGATACCCATATGACAACTAGGAAGTCATCTTAGTAAGAAAATTAAATATTACAAAGAAATAAACTTAGTTCAAATAGCGAATTTAGAAGGAATGTAAAATTGGCTAGACTCTTGCAGTAACTAAGTAAAGACAACCGGCAATTAACTTATGCAATGTTTATGTATCACCAATACATATGGAGAACCTGTATTTACATTACTTAAAAACAAAACTAAACTGCTGATTTCCAGAAAGTCACATACTTTTACCATTATGTATAATACCTGACTAACAATCAGATATCACAACATTTGAACAAACATTAAAAATATTTTATTAGGCCTATATGCATCTTCTATGGAGTTCAAATATAGGTACAGTAACACACTATCATTGCATATATACTAGCTTTACAAAAGATGTAATCAAGACCTGTTTGAATTAAGCAGCAATAAACTTTATCTGTAAGTAACCAGTTCCAAGAACTACCAAAGATATTTAAACTGTGAATAATTAATAATGTTATAAACTAAGATGTTAGGCTAATCTTATACTAGCAATCAGTTTCACACACTAGGTAATAAATTACCAACAGTGCATACAGTAAAAATATGGGTAATTTTTTACTTTAGGGGCTTTTCTGAAAATAAGAAAAAAAACTCCAGAAAGTGGTATATTTCGNTCGAAATATACCACTTTCTGGAGTTTTTTTTCTTATTTTCAGAAAAGCCCCTATAGTAAAATTTTACCAAAATATGTACTGCACACTATACTGTACCTATATCAAAGAGCATACAAGAACAGAGTCGCAATTCTAAAGAATAACGAGATAACGTTATGTTATTTAATTGTTTGCCAAAGTCGGCCAAAGTAGATTCTATGATATTGCCAATGTCAGAATGCAGAGAAACTACAAATGTTTACTTTGTTATGTTGGCAGTCAAAGCTCATAACGTCACCAGATTGTTTTTTTTTTTAATTTATTTTAAAACTGGCTTGCGCTAACTGGGAAAAATTATTGATTGTATCAATTATCTACGATTATTTCATACCACAAAAGCATCAAAATGAAAATATATGTAACCAAGAACATGTTTCTGCAATCATACCGCAAATGCATCAAAATGAAAATATAGTAACCAAGAACATGTTTCTGCAATATCTTGACGTGTGATGCATTAGGAGTATTAGAGCAGCGCTGTCCCANACCTTCACGAACCAGGGCACGGTTTTTTGAAGTGATGCATTGTTCTGCTTCCTACCACTTCACCCCCTCCCACAACAAGGCGACAAGTGCCGACAATTAGGGGAGGAAGCTAGGGAGCATATAAGCCTTTTTAAGGGAAGGAGGATGAGAGTTCTTTATTACCGAGCCGAGAGGTTAGTTCGAGAGACAGTCAATTATTACAGCGCAGAGAGGTTAGATCAGTAGACCATAGAGCAGTCAGTTGAATATCGCCGCGCAGAGAGAGGTCAGCCGCGCCAGTGCGGCCGGGGGCAAATCGGACCCTCTGCCACGTCAGTAGAACAGCAGTCCAGTGAGACGGCACCAAATGTGGGCCTTTTCTAAGGCCGCCCACTTTGCCAGAGCTCATCCCCAGCTGACATCATACCAGCACCAACAGCAGAGTAGTTAAGTATCAAGTTGCCGCCCAGAGAAGACCCCCTCCACCTCGAAGTCGCCCCAGTTAATACGAGTAGCCAAATTAGAGTACCACACCTCGGAAGTGTTTCTGTATGTTGTTTTTGTTTAAACTCGAGACAATATATTTATGCAGTTAAGTGAAACGTCAAAAGACTACCTTATTGAAATACCCTCAACCTTCTAGGCACCTTATAGTCTATGCCTGGAGGAATTAACTCCAACCCTATAAGCCACACTGTATTCCACAGTGGCGTGGCATCAAGTTAAATAGTCACGCCCAACGTGGGGCCTAGATAAGCCCGCGTCAGTTAAGTTGGCTTCCCAACAGTGAGGTGTCAAGTTAAGTTGGCTTCCCCAACGAGGAGCCCAACCTCGTCAAGTTAAATTGGCGCCTTGACAGGTGGCGTAGCGTCAATCTAAAGAGAAAAACTACATGATAGTTTATTTTATATATTTACACTGTGTGCAGGTAGAAAAATTCTATATAAATATACAACAATTTCTTTAAATGTCCAAGTTGTAAGACCATAGAACCTGGACTAGGGTATCTTCGGTAAGGATTTGTTTTTCCTATTCGAGTTGGCAGGGCCTGACTAAGGAGACAGTATTATATTATATATCTGGAGGGGCCCTATGCTAGGCTGCATGTAGTGATGGCTGAAGCCAGGGTCACAGCTTATTCCCGACTTTAGTACTGGAAGAAGGGCCGGCAAGAGGAAAATGTAACTCAAAATGCATGAAAAACCTGTAAACTTATCATGTAGTTTCTCTGAAAACGCTCATTAACAGTTTCATATTTTGGGGATTGATGCACAGATTTCCTTGCCATCATGCACTGATTACTTTTTTAGGAATAATGTAAAACAATTAAAGAAAATTTTTTTTACTAAAAGAATATGTGAAATTCTGGAAAAGTCAGCATAAAAAGTAAGATATAATAAAGATTTTTGTTTGAAGAGATAGATGGCAAATGAGAAAGAAAAAATTTTTACGTGCAGGTTGCAGAATTGTTGCGAGTGGGGTTGGTTTTCAGATAATGGGTTGATAAGTTTTAAAGGATTTTATGGCCAACGTGAATTATCATCGAATTTTAACAATACCATACATCGGACTCATTACATATTTATATAAATTTATATAAATAGGCCTATACAAAAGAAAATAAATGCTCAATCCCTCTCTCTGTTCCTAATTACCAGCTTAACAACACAGTACTCTATCGCAATCAGTTGGCGTGGGTATGCAGAATTTTGAGTGATTAAATGTAAATTTCCATTCTATTTACCGGTATTCTGTTAATAAATTTTTTATAAATAACTGCAATAAAATTTACATTAAAAATTGTTATATTAGGGATACATATTGGCCCAGGACGGCATCCTGCTTTCCAGACCATTTGCNTATAAATAACTGCAATAAAATTTACATTAAAAATTGTTATATTAGGGATACATATTGGCCCAGGACGGTATCCTGCTTTCCAGACCATTTGCTACGCTGCACGTCCACCATATAAACCACATTAGTGTAGCTGCAGCGCACGACGAGTGCCGACACAATTTCAGTGCGTGTGTGAAAGTGTAGAGCAGTGCGGCGCTACCGCACACCCCCGGGCGGGCGATGGCGCATAATGGCAAACCCAGCGTATATAATTTGTGGGGTAATTTCAAAGCAAGTATTTGAAGGTAAAGAAAGACACACTAAGAGTGTAAACGTTCAGAGATGCCCCTACTAGCATTTCAGGTTTTTATATTTTATAATTCTCAAATTCACGTATTTTTCACCTCAGTTGTTTCATCTACATTNGTCCACCATATAAACCACATTAGTGTAGCTGCAGCGCACGACGAGTGCCGACACAATTTCAGTGCGTGTGTGAAAGCGTAGAGCAGTGCGGCGCTACCGCACACCCCCGGGCGGGCGAGGGCGCATAATGGCAAACCCAGCATATATAATTTGTGGGGTAATTTCAAAGCAAGTATTTGAAGGTAAAGAAAGACACACTAAGAGTGTAAATGTTCAGAGATGCCCGGACTAGCATTTAAGGTTTTTATATTTTATAATTCTCAAATTCACGTATTTTTCACCTCAGTTGTTTCATCTACATTNTACTAGCATTTCAGGTTTTTATATTTTATAATTCTCAAATTCACGTATTTTTCACCTCAGTTGTTTCATCTACATTTCATGCCATCCAAGTGTATATTGTAACTGTTTTTATTAAGGGAATATTTATGTATTTATTTTGTTAATTTATCATGTAAGGGTTTATGTCATTTTAATTGTTGCAAGTTACAGGCAAGCAGAAAGTAGTGCAGGGCGATCCGNATTTATCATGTAAGGGTTTATGTCATTTTAATTGTTGCAAGTTACAGGCAAGCAGAAAGTAGTGCAGGGCGATCCGCATGCCGCCATAGTTCGCACCGCGCGTACTCGCCAGATTGAGTTATAGCGCTCCGGGCACCTTCACGTTTTCGCGCCAATCACCTTTATTTAACTGGAACAGTCTAATGTAATGTACTGGAATCTGTTCTTTATGCACCCAGAGACCACACCTTCCCCGGGAATAGCATCGCCCATGGAAGCTTAATGCACCAATAATTCACTCTTATGAACAAATGTGTAATTTTCGCAGTCTTGCCTATCTGGCGGGCTGCAGGCCAGAGTCTGTATAAAGTGTTCACCTAGAGTGATGTAAGTGTTTCTGTGCAAGAGTAATTACATGTAAGTTTTCAGACTTCAAGTCTTTTATTTCAAGCACTGCCTTTAGGCTTTTTGGGATATGGGACCCCATTAACCCGCCGTCACCCAGTTTCACGTAAATTACAAAACAGCCAGTATGCTCAACTCAGATTTTTTTACAGTTTAAGGTGTGTGGGTCAGCCTGAACAGGTCCACAGTATTTTCCAAGTAAGTATCTTCCAACATTTCACCGAGTGACTGCGTATGTCCCGACGAACGGCCCGCCATACCCTGAGATCATCACCAGCAGCAACAATTAGCACCACCTGCTGACGGTGTCTGGCGCCTAGTCGGGTATCCAAATCCACGAACCACATAATGTATTCCACCACCCCTCAAAACTTCCCTTAACCCAACAACACCCAGTCAACAGGCATTAATATACAAATATAAATATGCAATCTACACTATCCGTTGCCTTCTACAGTGAAGAAAGTAACTGAAAAATGAAATAATTCATAAGCAAATAATATGAAATTACATTTCACCCAAATATAAAAAAATTGTTTCATAAAAAAATTGTATGACTAAAAGGAAAATGATCTCTCAGTTAATTGATAATCATATAGATCAATTTCACAGAATAATTTGTAACTGTAACACGTTTAACAAATAATGCAATAAAAATCAAAATATAATTTTAATGGAAAAAAATATACAGTATAGTTATTTCAGGAGTCTGTAAAATAAATGAGTCCAAAATAATTATAGAGATGCTAAATGAGAGGTTTAACAATGTTTGGTAACGTTAAAAGTAAATCTAATACCGTAGATAACAAAAAAGTTTCAATATATTTTATATGAAAATGTCGAAACAAAGTTATTATTTTTATAATTTGTAAGTAAGATGATTTTTGCTTGCTACCAAAAAAATTTGTTTACTTTTGTTCAGATANCCAACAACACCCAGTCAACAGGCATTAATATACAAATATAAATATGCAATCTACACTATCCGTTGCCTTCTACAGTAAAGAAAGTAACTGAAAAATGAAATAATTCATAAGCAAATAATATGAAATTACATTTCACCCAAATATAAAAAAATTGTTTCATAAAAAAATTGTATGATCAAAAGGAAAATGATCTCTCAGTTAATTGATAATCATATAGATCAATTTCACAGAATAATTTGTAACTGTAACACGTTTAACAAATAATGCAATAAAATCAAAATATAATTTTAATGGAAAAAAATATACAGTATAGTTATTTCAGGAGTCTGTAAAATAAATGAGTCCAAAATAATTATAGAGATGCTAAATGAGAGGTTTAACAATGTTTGGTAACGTTAAAAGTAAATCTAATACCGTAGATAAAAAAAAAGTTTCAATATATTTTATACGAAAATGTCGAAACAAAGTTATTATTTTTATAATTTGTAAGTAAGATGATTTTTGCTTGCTACCAAAAAAATTTGTTTACTTTTGTTCAGATAGAAATTTAAGACGTGGCTATGAATAGAAAAGTACCTTTTTGTTGTAGAATTTTACTTTCAAAAGGAATGTCTCATTTACAGGTTTTTTCCCCCAGCAATTACTATAGCCGTACCATTGTATCACGCAAAGCACAAAATAATCAAGCTTCTTGTGGAGATCTTGGCAGAAACTCACTTCCTATTATAGTTGCTAATGCGCTATACTCTATTTTTCTTTCAACCTTGTTCCCTCAAACTGGCTTCACCCCCACCATGACTAAGGCCTCTCCAGGTGTTTACTATGCCTATACAACTCATTGGACCTGACTTACAATTAGTTTTTTCCTACATCTACAACTTTCTCTCTACCTATAATCTCTTTCAAACTCTTCCTCACCACCTCCCCATATTTCTCTCTTTTTCTCCCTCTTGTTTCTTGACTCCTCATGCTGCTACCCTTTCTTTTCTTCTCTCCATCTCTGTGTTTATCCTCTCCCTCTGTTACACCCTTCTCATGAGAAGGGTGTAACAGAGGGAAAATGCTCTGTCTACCCCCCTTCCTCTCAATTTTCACCTCTCGTCTGTCTCCCAACCATTTCTATTTTTCTCTCACCTTCTCTCTTACTTTTCTCTACCTTTCTTTGATTTCTCTCACCTTTAAGTTTCTCTTTTTTATTTTACCTTCTATCTCCCAATGTTTATTTTTATATTTGTCTCCTATTATATCTTTCTTCTGACTCAAGTTTTTCTATCCATTTTCTCACCCATATCCCCATAATTTATCTGTTCCTCTAGGCATCCATTCTTTTTCTGTCTTTTTTTCTTTCTCTCTTGTCTTTTCATTTACTCTCCCTCTATTTCCTAACTTTCTCTTACTGTCTCTCTCCTCCTTTTCTCACACCTCTCATTTGCTCTCTCTTACTTTGTCTCCTCTTTTACTCTCTCCTGCCCACTTCTCTGTCTTTCTTCCTATGTCTCTCTTTTCTCTCCCTTTCTGATCTGCTCTCTTTTCCTCACTCCATCTTTCTTCTACTTTTTCTCTCCATTTCAGTCAGTTTCTCTCACATTCTGTCCTTTCTCCTCTCCCCTTTTCTCAGTCTCCCTTTCGTTTCTATTTCCCAGATGAATCCACTGCTTTTCTCCCCCTTCAAAACGTTATCTTTTATTTCTACCTTGTATTTATTTTATTTTTCTCTCCTCTTTTAATTTTTTCCCCCTTTAGTGTCTCTTTCCTCTCTTTCTTTAGACCTTTACCAATCTCTGTCACTCCAGTTCCCAGTATCTCTATTTTTTTCTCATCCATCATTCTTATTGTTTGTCTACTTCATACAAGTAAGGGTCTTGCTACAATAAGACAGAGCGGATGCGCTGCTGTTGTGGTGCCAGTGACGGTATTGTTCAATCAGGTGCCGCCTGCTGCAATGGATGTCGGTCACTGGTCGGTAGGTAGCTGCCGTTGAGTGTGCCTTCTTTAGCACACTATAGGTGGCCGAGCGATCACCGGTATTTGAGGTTTCATTGCACACGCTTTGTGGTTGTGATTGAGAAGTAAATTTTGTTAACATTATTTACTAACATAATTATTCAATTCTTAGCGGTATATAATTTCATTAGGTTTAGTATTGGCAGGTATTTTTTGTTTAATTGTACAGGAATTCTCTCTTAAGTAGCCTATGAAACCTGCAACAACAAAAACCATGGCTATATTTGGATACCTAAGGAATCTTGTTGATTACATCTCCTACCAATTAACAAATTTTGTCCTCCCCCACCTCTTGCATCTGGGGTTGATTTTTATCAATGGTTTTTAAATGTAGTAACGAACACTATTAGAAAAAACTACAGCAATAAATGCTTTATTTACAAATACCCACATATTATTACCTACTACTTGTTACACATTTTATAAATTATTTCCAGTTAATTTTCAGACTTTAATTCCCTATTTTTATATTTTTCCCACCTTGATTGTAAACTATTGCAGCTGTAAACACCTCGTTTACGAATAGCCGGTCGTGTTTTCTTGATTTAATTTATATTGATACATAAAAAACAAAACAATCTTTATTAACTACATTAATTTTATTACTTTAAACAACCAACTTAACTTGAAAAATATTGCCTCTGCATGACCCTCATTGGCTTGGCGCAAATAAGATAACCAATTACAAGGAAAATGCTGGCCGTCTGCCGGTGAATTATAAAAGTTGGTCATTTCCACTGTAATTATTCAGAATAGCAGCTTTAAAGAAAAAAATTCTCGGAAAATGGTATAGGCTACATCGACATTACTTATCACACAGAACACGAATTTACCAGGGGCATCACAATTTTGATTTACATAATATCAAACACGATCGTGGGGAGAGCTATGAAGATCAGGGAAATTGTGAGGTAAAACATGTGGAATGTATGTAGGCTAAATTACGTGTAATTTGGGTTCCATACCCATGTTAAATCAAAATTACTAATAACACTGAACTCAAATTTACTAGGGGCATCACAGTATTCGCAGTACAAACAAAATTTGATAGTGGGGAGGACGATAAAGATCAGGGAAATTGTAGGGTAAGACACAAAAACTTTATGTTAATTACATGTCATTAACCATGTTAAATGCAAGAAGACCTAACCTAACTTCACGATATGTGACTACAGGGCGAGAGTGTGCCGACATGAGACAGTGTGTTAGAAAAAGTATAAGTAAGCTAGCGTCGGTTCATCCATCCCCTGTGATTCACCTATCGTGAAGTAGGGATTAATTCTGGTTAGGTCTTTTGCTTTTTACATGGCTAGCAGCAGCAGTACGTAAACCCTTCAATTCCCACAGTCACATGGAATACTACACAGTACAACTAACTATAAACTATATTTGACATAAATTTCACGTGTTTTACCACATAAACACCCTGATCTTCATAGCCTTCCTCACCATCACATTTCATGGTACGGTATACACAGCAAATTATGTGAAGCCCCAATAAAATTCCTATTAAGTGTGATTAGTAATGACCATATATACCATTTAAAGATATTATTAGAGGTATTACCTCTCAAATATAACACCAGAGATTCGACAGAGGCTCATAAAATTTCGGTAATTATCTAGTTTAGGGGCTTTTCTGAAAAACACAATAAAAATTTAAAATTATGATATATTTCTACTCTACTAATGATGCAGAACACGAATATACTAGGGGCATCGCTTTAAAATAAGTGCAACATATTT
>NQII01003758.1:64409-160256 GCA_002778355.1 Clitarchus hookeri | reverse complement strand
TAGGTTAGTTTAAAAATGTAAAATAGTGATTCGCCCATCGTGGGGTTAGGTTTTGTTAGGTTAGGTGGGCACATATTACGAAATTAGTCGGACGTTAATGCCCCTAGTATATTCGTGTTCTGCATCATTAGTAGAGTAGAAATATATCATAATTTTAAATTTTTATTGTGTTTTTCAGAAAAGCCCCTAAACTAGATAATTACCTAAATTTCAACAAGATTTAAAAACCAAAATATTTATACTACTGATGTACTTTAACAAAAGCCCCTTTGTCTTACTCTCTCAACAGGAACTCCAAAGACTATCTACACTATAAAGGGGCAGATAATAGATTGGGTAGCCTACACATTTAGGGTAGCCCACAACTTTTTTTAGGTCTGCCTGTAAATATCATACTTTTACAGTTTACTTCCCCTCCCTGCTCAAATTTTGTCTCCCAGTCCCATCGGCACGTGAAAATTTGCTACGCCTACATTATAACCTAAATTTGAGAGGTTGTGACGTGCATATTAGTAGTTATGCTATACGCCTAATTTCTGTCCGATTACAATTTTTTAAGTATTTTAAACTTCAATACTTACAGGCATGGCAAAGATTATCAGTATCCAATACTTATTTTAATTCAAAGTGGGTTTCTCAACACTATAGTAAATTTAATATAAACTGTCACAAATACAAAAACCAAACAAACCTAGCCTACACATGATACACTACAAACAAAAAAACCGCAAAATGATGGCCACTTAAAACGTTACTTAGCCAGTAAGTGTGACATTTCTATTGCCACGTTTTCGGTCAAAAATCAACTGTAATTACTTTAAAATATGCATATAACATGACGTGTTAGATAAGTAAATCTGTTTAACTGAAATAAAGTATGGTGAGATAAATATTCTTTAACTACATTTTCATTGTGAATCCGGTTTGTAAACATTTCTTCACATTTACCATATATGCATACAGGTCTCCCCTCCTACTTGGTGAAGCAGGACACTACTCTGTGGTAGGAGTGCGGTAATGATTGCTGATGTTCGTAATTGCTTGACTTGAGATCCGCCTGTGACTTCGTAGTGGAAGTTGGTGTTGTGTATTTGCTGTAAGAAGGTTGAGGACTGTGGCTGTAGAGAAGTTACAGCATACGCGTTGGGGAGTGATTTTTTGCAATTGACGTGCAGACCGAAAAATGGGTTTGTCAGGATGTTATGCGCTAATAAAATGGCTTGTGATACTGGTCAATTTCATTTTCTGGGTAAGTTTAAAACGACATTAGTCATATAGTTTATATATATAGACAAGTGACACACTGTACGGTAGTTGCACACTTATAACTCCAGATGAATAATCTTTCAAGAATTGAAACACATGCTAGAATGCTACAAATCAATTCACTTGTGTAACTTTCGAATATACTGTATAGTAATTTAGCTCGATCAACCGTTGTTAGATTTAGAAGAACGTCTATTGCTAATCAAAATATTGCCGGTGAAGTGTAACTAAAGGGCTTATTTATTTTGGATATCCACATTTTGATCTCCGATTGCATTGTTAGAATTACAGGAACAAGATTTCAATAGTTGGTGTTAATTATGTCATGGGAATAAACGCTACGGTTCTTTGACAATGTGTGTAAAATAATTTTCGGATATTTTTATTGATCACATTGCCAGTGGACCAAGGCATTTACTGGTAAATAATAGCACTGCAGTATATATTTTATCTCTTTCCGTGTTACTGCATTTGCATTTTATCATAAAATGTAAACTTGAAAACCCCTATCCAATGGAATGTATGTACACAGTACGCTTTATAAATAAATTAATCTTGTAGTGTTGTATTTACTTTCTTCCTTTAGGCCTAAATGAATGTGTGGCAGAATAGGTAACATTTTCCTATGAACATAAGTGCTCATCTAGGCTAATCTTTGGAGGATTGTTTAAAAATATACATGCATCAAAGTTTGTGTGAGTGTTAACATGTTCTAGGTCTACATGGCCCCACCCACATGGCAGTTTGTTGTATTAATGTAGTTTTGTGTGTGGGCCAATATGGAGGCGTGTCCTTGAAATGACTGTTCATGCTTCAATGTAGGAGTACAGTATTAACACTGCAGTTTCCTTTGGAATCCAACTTGTTTAAATAGACTAGTCCAACTTGTACATAAACAGTTACCTTGTTTAAACTAGATTTTGCCTGTGACTAAAATTTCAGTTATATTTTGCTATTAATGTTGCTAATTTTTAAGTAAAGTAATGTTAATTTGTTGGTTTTTTTTTCTCTCTTCCACTTATAGGTACTATTAAGAATTATTGAAGAAACAATTTCCTTTTGGACCCTCTTAACNTGTGTGTGGGCCAATATGGAGGCGTGTCCTTGAAATGACTGTTCATGCTTCAATGTAGGAGTACAGTATTAACACTACAGTCTCCTTTGGTATCCAACTTGTTTAAATAGACTAGTCCAACTTGTACATAAACAGTTACCTTGTTTAAATTAGATTTTGCCTGTGACTAAAATTTCAGTTATATTTTGCTGTTAATGTTGCTAATTTTTAAGTAAAGTTATATTAATTTGTTGGTTTTTTTTCTCTCTTCCACTTATAGGTACTATTAAGAATTATTGAAGAAACAATTTCCTTTTGGACCCTCTTAACNTTTTTTTTTCTCTCTTCCACTTATAGGTACTATTAAGAATTATTGAAGAAACAATTTCCTTTTGGACCCTCTTAACTGATACTCAGTTTTTAGGAGCAATTTTAACAACATTTGGAAGTGTATCATGAACTTACTAATATTATGAAAAAAAAAATTTAAGTGAAATTCAAAATGTCCAGAATGCCCAGTAGGTAGGAGGTTCTGGTTAATAATATAGCATGTGAATTTCATACCTGAAGGTCTTGTAATTAATAGAAAGTGATCTAACCTGAGTGGAGTACAGTTTATGTATTCAAAAGCTGTCAGGCTTGCCATGCAGTAAACAATGAAGTTTGGCTCATGAGCAGAATAACAATGTGGATATACTTGTACACAAGTTGATTACTAATATAGTGGTAGATGTTCATGTACCATGCAAGAACTCTTACAGGCGTGTTCCCTACCTCTAAATTGTAGTGCGTTTAGAGTAAAATTTCAATTTGGTTTCAACCTGGAGTGGACTGAAGAATCTTGATTGAAATGTTAGTATAAACAGATCTGGACTGGACTGAAGTAGGAGGTGAGTGAGTAATCCACTCCAGTTGGCAAGGTGAACTAGACAGTAGAATCCGGATTGAAAATTTAGTCTAAACACTGCAGATAGGATTGAACTGGAAGTATAATCTTGTATCTGCATACAGTTAAAATATTGTTCCTAATTACTAGTTAAATGTTTATACTGTAGCATACATTAATATTAAACACAAAAATCGCAAGTAAGACAGAGTAAGCATATTTTGTTACAGCAATTTACAAGTTACTCTAGATTTCACATCACACTTTCCTTGCCCAAAGAAATCCACAATTCATTCTGTAGAAAATTAGGGTACCTAAGTAATATTTTTTCATAATTGTTGTAATTTTACAAACATTCATACTATACATGCATTTATTCCTAAATAATTCATGCATATATAAAATATAGTTAAGAAATATTTTATAGAATTTAAACATTTTAATTGCTTTGCATCTGTCCATATTGCTATAGCTAAGTTCGTGGTTACTACATTTTGAAAGAAAAAAACCCAATGAAAAGTAGATTGTGGGAAACGGTAAACCATTGGGTTTACTTGTAGTGTAGTAGTGTAGAGTTAATAACCAGAAAAGCTGTTCGTTTGATTCAAATAAAATACAATATACAAATCCATAGAACTGCATAGCTGTCAGCAAATGAATTATTCATTGCTCACTGCTGTTAGGTGTATTGAGAAAAGACTAAAAAGTAATTGTGAAGGTTATAAAAAAAAAAATTTCCTACAGCTCTTAGCACTATTAATTCTCTAATTCGTGTTTATTTCCATTGCATATCAATTAATGATCCTTCATTATTCTGCATATTATTAAGTCTCTGGGAGAAAACCGTGTAAACACATTTGTTCTAATTATAATAATTAAAAAGAGTTAGTAGCTTGCAAACAGAACATTACTCAGCAGGTTTTTTAAAAATAGCTTACATACAAACAAGTAGCTTTTTGTGAGAGAATTATTAACACCTATTAACTCGTAGACTCGAGAAATATCTGAACATCATAACCACGTGTAAAAAAATGGTGAATGAATTTCAGTAATAAAATTAAAGAAAATTGTGATGTTTAACTCTAAAGCAAAAGCCTCACAAATTCTGCTTACTGTATGCCTATAGAGGCTCTAACTAAGTATGGTTTGAATTGTTATATATAAATGATTTTCGTTGTGAATTTGAGTTGAAACAAAATGTAAACTTTCATCACCTACCTAACAAAGAAAGGCCATTTTCTTGGTAACGTTAGGATATACTGCAAAATTAACAGATCATTTTTAAAAAGTGATAAGTTGTAAAGTGCAGGTAATTAAAATTTTAAAACTGCTGTTATTAATATTTAGTTACATGTGCTGCTGTCAGATGAATTTTCAAATGTGTGGTGTGAGTTCTGATAATTTTCAATTCCACATCATCTTCAATGTGTAAACAAGTTTTGAATTTGATGGCAGAGCACTAAAATTGCTCTAATCAGTGCTGATACATATATAATGTCCCAAACACGTTTTCCAGCTTCTCATGAACCCTTTATGACTATCTTGCAAGTTTTTTGTCATATCTCAACATAATAAAGACAAATTGTAACGGGCAAAAATGTTTCACGTGGTACTATATTTTTTTCTCAGGAGAATAACTAGGAATAGTGGTAAAATTATGGAATGAAACCAGTTATGAAATCAGATATTCAATAGAAAAGGAATTTTTTTAAGTAAAGTTATTTGACATACTGTTAAGTTTGAAATAAATTTAAGACTGATAAGTGTAGTTTTACTAAGAAGGCAAATCGTTTTTTTTAGAAAATAGCTTATACGTAAATGGCCACATTGTGGCCCACTAAAGGTCATGTTTTTGAGATGGGGAGAGGTGGGATGAGATCTCTATTTACCCACACGCTGGAAAAAAAGTATGGGAAAAGGGATGTTGGGGNGAGATGGGGAGAGGTGGGATGAGATCTCTATTTACCCACACGCTGGAAAAAAAGTATGGGAAAAGGGATGTTGGGGAGGGGGCAGTTGAAGCTGACTACATCCATAGCACAGGGTTCATTACAGGTGCTGGCTGCCACTGAAGCCACNGGGGGAGGGGGCAGTTGAAGCTGACTACATCCATAGCACAGGGTTCATTACAGGTGCTGGCTGCCACTGAAGCCACAACTCTTTATCATATACATATGCAACAGTATCATTATGATTCAATGTTAATTTAGACACTTGAAACTCTTCAGATTTTGATATGGAAAAGTATCTAATGAAATTTTCCCTAACTGGCATATATCAATGAAATCCCCTAGTTCCTACAATACGTTCACAACAATCAGATCTCTCCTGTAGCTCCTTCACTTCTTACATGAATGTAAAGGTGCGTGTCCACAGTCTAATAAGTCTTGAGAGTAAGTATCGTGAATTGTATACACGTGGATTTTAATTGCAATCCACCCATCCATTTTCCAGGTTTAGAATTTTATTTTTAATTTTTCAAAGACATTTTTGTGTTCCTTCGTTTTTAGTATTTTCAGTTTTTGTTTTTCTTCATTTTTTTTTTTTTTGGAAGTAGTTTACGTTTTTGAGATCAGAAGCCAGATGTGTAACTTCTGGTGGGACATTCAATTAAGGTGGACGCTGCTTTAATTACCGCCGGGATTAATATTTTTAATCCCCGGCGCTAGCCTAACATAGTGTATTGGTGCGAAAATTATGAATATTGCGTCATTACAATAGGTTTGTTTTGCAAGTCTCAGAAGTAAGTTTTCATATACTATTGCCACGCCACTATTTAGAAGAGGGCGCAGGCCGACGGAATATTAATTTCAGAGTGTTTGAAGACGCCGCCTATAGCAGAGGCACCGCTTAGCACCAGGCACCATATTGTCGGAAATGACGCCTTCGACAAACGAGGTGACACCATCACAATTACCAAGCCGGAGGGGTACGACTTTTTTCTAAATATAGCTCAAAGTGCAGAACAAGTATGTTAGTTTAAGGTTTAGCACATTGGCAAGTGTGATGGCTATTACTTTGAGAAGTGTGGTATAAACGAGGGGTCTTAAGCCTCACTGATTGATGCTAGTACTGAAGCAGCATGGAAAAAGTTAATTACCCTAAGAATAATTAATTGAAAGTAGCAAACTTAGACTTTTCTTTGCTTTTTAGTGATTTGAAATATTTTTACAAGTATCAGTGACTGCTTTTTCACCTGAATGGAATGTGTAGTGATGTATTAGATACGTGGAAGAATATAAACTAATGGGAATATGGACATTATGATTTTGCATTTTTCTGAACACATCTTTCAGCAGCAATAAAGTTTTTTTCTTTTTATTTAATATTTTCAGATATTTAGTCTTTTAATTAATTATTGTAAGTATGGTGTTTAATATGAAGTAAAGACTCCAGTTTAAGATTAAGCAGTTATTTGAGGTCTTCTTTTAATTTTTGATAAAGAGTCAGTACTTTAATTTTTCTCTCAACACCTTTGCATTTATTCTCAGACCATCTTCTTAAGTAAAAAAATCTGATTGAAACCCCGACACAATTTGTTTTATTCCCAGTAGTTCTGTGGTAAATATAAGTCTCTTTATATTTTATCCTACATCTATTCTGAGTGCAATATATTTGGATTAGTGTTCATGTGAATTTTGAAAGTGTTAATGTCACCACACAATAAAGGAAGTGTCACTACACATATTACTGGCTTGAAAATACCCACAAAATCCTATTCCGAATCCTGAAGTGTGAAATGGAGAGAAATTCCTACCAAGCTCAACCTACACAACAGTGTGTTATTTGCTACACTATACCTTATTGATTCAAACAATATTTCATCACATACCACATCTGACTTCAGTAACGTGGGGCTCAACATATACTGTATACTATTCTGCAAGTCAGATAGGCCACACTGTTGACAAAAGTTACTCTGACTGCAGTTACGAGTTGCCTGAGAGCACCTATAAGTTACTAGCAAAACTGTGTTTACCAGTTGCAGTGTGGTACTATCAAGAGTCTTCTCTGCAACTCTCGGAGAGTAGTGTCGATTCGTGCAGTCATGCCCGGACAGCAAACAGCAATGGCAGCACTTATCTTACTTGTTGCAGCAAAATGCAAAATTGACCATAGCAAAAAGTTGAGATCATGCTGGGTGAGAGAGTGGATTATGAGACAGGAAGAGCATGGTGCATGTAGTAATTTACGCAAGGAAATTAAAATCAAAGTCTTACAGTAGTAGAGAAATTTTACAAGAATAACAGCAGAAGACCTTGAAGTGTTGTTGAAGATAGGGTCTAAAATTAGCAAGATTTGTACAGTTACGAGGAAAGCAATCCTTGCAAGCAATCCTTCCAAGGTGTGGTATTCTATTTTGGCTAACTCGAGTTAACTGTGGGCGACTTCTTGGTAGAGGGGGGGGGGCGGCTTCTCTGGGCGGCGACTTGATACTTAACTCTGCTGTGGGTGAGCTCCGGCGATGTGGGCGGCCTTGGAAAAGGCCCGCTTTTGGTGCCGTCTCCCCCTGGACTGCTGTTCTGGGCTCATTCTCACGTCCTCTCGCAATTCCTTGACGCAACTCTTCCCTCGGCACGGTGATAATGAACTGGGCCCCTTTCTCGCGAAAATTGGCTTATATGCTCTCCAGCCTCCCTCTCTAAGTGTCTGCACGTGTCTCTCTTATTGGTGGAAGGGGGGAGGTGGTTGCCTTCAGTACAAAGCCCTTCAGCCACGTGCCATGGTTCGTGAAGGTTCGGGGGGCAGGAGTGGTGATTTCGCCCCTTGACTTTACCATCTCAGCTTATTTTTCCGTGGTTTGGCTACAAGGGTGGTAAGGGTGAGGAGTATTTGTGGCCCCCCACTTTCAATTGGCCAGCTGTTTTCTCAGGCGTGAAGCTAGAGGTGCTCTTGCTTGGCTCTGCAATTTCTCCCGCTTTCCTACGTATTTACGTAGCGCCTTCCGGGTGCTCCGGCGATATGCCAGCTCTTACTCGGCACAACCTTGACATGTGTAACTGCGATCCGTTCTGGCTGTCCACGTGCCTCGGGACACGTGTCAACTGGTAGGCGCTCGCGAAGGGGGTCAGCGAGGCTTCTACTCCAAAATGCGTTACACGACAAGCTAACCCAAACCCACTACCTCAACCTTTTGGTTACACAGAACAAAATTCTTACTAACATCAAGAAATGGGAAAACCACCATTTAGGGTACAACTCACAGTTCCAAAATATGTTTCCTATCCCTGAACAAGGTCCGTCACCACAATAACAATCACCACAACATTACCAGCAAGGTGGAATACAAAATGTGAACAATATGGGACCACCACCAATTCAGTTCCAGTATACAGGCCAAGAACCAACTGTACAGACCCAAGTGCAACAGTTCAATCCTATTGTACCAGATTTTCGGATACATCCGCAAGCTCTTTTATGAACTCTACAGGGCACTCCGGTATAGGCTACACACCTCATGAGGTCATTGCTTGTCAATGCTCGGAACACATTAACTTAAGTCGGTGACCTAAACTACCAGATGTACTAGACAATAGTATCAACAAAAGTAAAGTGCAGAAAGAAATTATTGAATTTGTGCAAGCTCGTCTTCATCTGTCTGCAGAGGAGGAAAAGTCAAAAGTTATCCAAGATTAAAGAATTTCAAGTGGGTGATCAAGTTTTGTTGAAAACAAATCAGATTAGCAGTTTGTTAGACCATATAGCCAGGAAACTTTGCAAATCATATGAAGTTTATGAAAATTATATGAAGCAAAAAATTATATCAAGTTTTTGCAAGGGTTTTGAGGGATTTTTTTACCCTAGTAAATCTTGGGGGAAACTATATCATCACAAACTTAAAGCCCTATAGTTAGTTTAATTTCAATATGTGGCACTCAGGAGGGGTGAGGTTATTGTGAAATATGTTTTTGCTGTAGCACCGAAAATATGCGTCGGGCGAAGAAAGTACGTAGAATCATTTTTGTTGATAATTTTGCATGGTTTCATTTTAATTCATTAGACTTTGCTCTACAACCAACTGTTAAAGAGTTATTCACAAATAACTCATTTTGGGTGCCATTTTTTTCAAGATGGTGGCAATAGTTCAACAACTCCTATTGATGGGGACTTTCATTAGTATTTTCTTCAGGTGGTCATTGCAAAAGTCTTTACTAAAAATCAGCTTTTGTAATTTTTTTTTTTTTTCTTTTTTTTCAAAAAATTCTAAAATGTTTGAACTACAACTTGGAGTGAATACCTTCCTCTTTGATCAGTTGTGTGGTTATTTTAACAAGGCAGTAGGAAACATTTAATTCTGATTAAATCTTTTTGCGACACCATGAGCTAGGAAGTAAACTGAGGATTTTTACTTTACTTTCTTTTACTGCCTGTGCACATTTATGTTATTTTAGTTTGCATCTGTTCGTAGACATTTTTTCTTTTAGAGTATGTTTTAGAAATTTGATTGTGTAACATTGGTGCAATTTGCCCATACCGGCATGCATCTGTGACCTTTTCTATTTAACCTCTGTTTTCGGCAGAATTGTTTTCCTAAATTATTTCAACTGGTGTGGGAGGATGCCAGTAGGAGAAATTNAGGGCAGGGAACTGACTCTAGCTAACCCTTGCCAAAAAATTTATGTTCCACGTTCCAAAACTTTAATTTTTATAACAGTAAGTGTCAAGTTTGGAATACAATTTTAGGCATAAAAGAACACGATAGACAAATTATGTCTGCATAAAAGTTATAGTGTAAAATGTGCTTAGAAAAATAGTTTTTGTTTCACTGCCCTGCTACACACCATAACTAAAATATGAATTTTTTTTTGCACACCCTTACAAATGCCAAAAGTGGTTACCCTTCTTAAACAAGTTAATGTAGAATATTAAGAATCTTTTTTTTTGTTTATTAACGTAAAAAGGTTATTACATAAAAAATATATTATTTTTAAATGATCAAGCAACAAAGTGCTGGACCACTTGAGATGGATTGACCTGATAGGCTCATCTNGCAACAAAGTGCTGGACCACTTGAGATGGATTGACCTGATAGGCTCATCTGTCATACGTGGCGGCTTGCCGTTGTAAATAGCTGTGCATTTCTCGCATTACTGCTCATGTGGCTTTGGCATGCCCCTTCACTTGCTCGTGTGTATTGGGTAAGTGAAGTGATGCAGAGCAGAAGAATTTAATGATGATAATACATGCTACTGTAGAACCCTGTTATAAAATTCCCTTTTATAACATTTTCCTGGTTAATAAGCTATCTTCTCTTGTTCCATAGACATGTTTTTCAATAGAAAATTATCCTGTTATAAAGTTTTCCCATAGGTCTACATAATTTGTTGTTGGGTCCCTTCAGAATAGTTATAACAGGGTTCCACTGTACATATTAGAACTTTCTGTGCCAAATCATATTTGCAAAATGTAAATAATAATTTGTTACCAACCATTAGCATGTTGCACTGCCATAATGAAGGCAGAGAGAGTGGTGTAATTGTCATTTGTATGTGTGTGTNCGAGTTTAGTGATGTGAATTATTAATGAACTCTGCGACGGACGCTGTTCTAGTAATCTGCCTGGTTCGTTTCGCTAACTGTTCATGTATCTGTATTTTACAGAATGTGAACTATTTTAACTTGAATAAATCTTGGCGGAAATTATCACACATTTTTTCCTTCTTTTCTCCCTATTATGTCGCCTTTACTTAAGTCTCATGTTTCTACCATCTGAGTGAACTGAGCTGTAATTTTTGGTCGTTGGGTTTGACATCTGCGACATTACAATGTGGTCTTTTATCATAAATAAGTGTACTTTTCTTTGAAGCAGGTAATAAATTTAACAAACTGCACGCAGTATCTACTTTGTTTAATTTTTTACAAGGTGAGTGAAATGTTTTATCTTCAGTCAAGTTTTCACTACCATTACTTTCTAACATAAATATTTTACAGTAACAATTAGGACATAAAGATTTACCAGATACAAGGTTAGTATGTAGGTTTTTCTCCTTGCAAAGATGTTCCAGCTTAATTTCTCAGAGCCCTTTTGAAATGGATTTCTTGTATGTTTGAAAAGGATCACAGCATGACTGACTTATGCAAATATTTTACTTCATGGTACTCGCAGATCATTGAAACTTTAGAAAATGCTCTTAAAGAAAACAGTCTTTGATCCTTTTTGCCATAATTGCCAACAGCCTTTATTATCCTTGACTACAACATCATAAACACTTTTGTGACACTGTTCTTCAATATAGGCACCTATAAAACACTGGGAGTCGGTAATGATGTGTTAGTAACTTGAGAACCAATTATTTTGCAACAGACAGAAAGTAACAAACACGAAAGGGTGAAGTTAACTCGGCACATGCAGCATGTTTGTGGGGGGGAGAGTGGTGTTGGCAGCAAGGAATGAATGCTGAAGGGCAGGGAACTGACTCTAGCTAACCCTTGCCAAAAAATTTATGTTCCACGTTCCAAAACTTTAATTTTTATAACGGTAAGTGTCAAGTTTGGAATACAATTTTAGGCATAAAGGAACACGATAGACAAATTATGTCTGCATAAAAGTTATAGTGTAAAATGTGCTTAGAAAAATAGTTTTTGTTTCACTGCCCTGCTACACACCATAACTAAAATATGAATTTTTTTTTGCACACCCTTACAACTGCCAAAAGTGGTAACCTTCTTAAACAAGTTAATGTAGGGTATTAAGAATCTTTTTTTTTGTTTATTAACGTAAAAAGGTTATTACATAAAAAATATATTATTTTTAAATGATCAAGTAACAAGTGCTGGACCACTTGAGATAGATTGACCTGATAGGCTCATCTGTCATACGTGGTGGCTTGCCGTTGTAAATAGCTGTGCATTTCTCGCATTACTGCTCATGTGGCTTTGGCATGCTCCTTCACTTGCTCGAGTGTATTGGGTAAGTGAAGTGATGCAGAGCAGAAGAATTTAATTATGATAATACATGCTACTGTAGAACCCTGTTATAAAATTCCCTTTTATAACATTTTCCTGGTTAATAAGCTATCTTCTCTTGTTCCATAGACATGTTTTTCAATAGAAAATGATCCTGTTATAAAGTTTTCCCATAGGTCTACATAATTTGTTGTTGGGTCCCTTCAGAATAGTTATAACAGGGTTCCACTGTACATATTAGAACTTTCTGTGCCAAATCATATTTGCAAAATGTGAATAATAATTTGGTACCAACCATTAGCATGTTGCACTGCCATAATGAAGGCAGAGAGAGTGGTGTAATTGTCATTTGTATGTGTGTGTNGTACCAACCATTAGCATGTTGCACTGCCATAATGAAGGCAGAGAGAGTGGTGTAATTGTCATTTGTATGTGTGTGTGTGTAGCTGGTGGGGCTGGCGGTGATGGTGTTGTCAATATGGATGCTGACGGACTCCAACTTCTACCTAAGCGTGGCCCAAAACGAGTCCAGCTACAACACGGGGGTGTACATTCTGCTGGCTGCTGGCGTGCTCATGTTCATCATAGGCTTTGTTGGCTGCTGTGGAGCTTATAGGGAGTCACCTTGCATGCTCGTCACCGTAAGTAGCTCCACCATCATGAGGACATGGTCAAGATACATTCTCCTTCATCAGACATCTTCACAGTAGTTATCATCATGGTGTTATTTGTATTGTGAGGAATGTGAATTGGCAATGATTCAGCTCCACAGCATGAATTATAATTTGAGAACAGTTGATACTCAAGTCGTTAGCAGGACATTAAAATAAGGTGACATTGTTAATAACTTTCATCTTTGTATAACTGTGCAGTATCGAATAAAAAATTTTAAACTTTATTTCAGCAAGTGTTTCTAGGGACATAAATGTTGCATTACAGCAGTGTGCCAGTTTTGTGTAGTTTTTTTTGTTTATGGCCTAATGTTGTATTTTATACAGCAATTTGTATAATATAATGAAACATTCAGCTTCAAAAATAATTCGTTGCAATCAGGATTAGCATTGTATGTCACAGGGAGATTCACATACAAATTAAAGATACAGAGAGAGGTTCACTAGATATTTTAAATTTAGTGCAGGTAGTCATTGTATTGAAACATATCAAAGGCTAACGAGAGGTCCAGATAACAGCACGAGTCTGAATANTTTAGTGCAGGTAGTCATTGTATTGAAACATATCAAAGGCTAACGAGAGGTCCAGATAACAGCACGAGTCTGAATAGAGTCTGAATACAGCGTGAGAATGCAGCTTTGCTCCTTGACACAGTTCGCAAGCTTTGACCCATTCCTCTAAATCTTTCCGCACATTAGACCATCATGTAAAATACTTCAATACACCCATAGTGGTTTTTTCTCTGCCCATGTGAACTACCAAATAAGATTTATGAAAATATTTATAAATATCTTAGGGTGTAGGTCTCCTGGTGCAAACACACACAATTTNTTTAGTGCAGGTAGTCATTGTATTGAAACATATCAAAGGCTAACGAGAGGTCCAGATAACAGCACGAGTCTGAATACAGCGTGAGAATGCAGCTTTGCTCCTTGACACAGTTCGCAAGCTTTGACCCATTCCTCTAAATCTTTCCGCACATTAGACCATCATGTAAAATACTTCAATACACCCATAGTGGTTTTTTCTCTGCCCATGTGACCTACCAAATAAGATTTATGAAAATATTTATAAATATCTTAGGGTGTAGGTCTCCTGGTGCAAACACACACAATTTNCCTACCAAATAAGATTTATGAAAATATTTATAAATATCTTAGGGTGTAGGTCTCCTGGTGCAAACACACACAATTTCCCTTTTCGTTCATTTACCAATAAATCCAGTATATAATTCGTACTTAGATTTACCATCTGGTATATCTGCCAAGATCTTCGCACATTCCTAGTTATTACATTGGTAATCCTTCAAATTTATAAACACCTTGTGGAAAATGTTGTAAAGCTTCTGAACCTAAAGGATATTCCTCCTTTACACACTTTACCACAGAAACTGCCCCATTTTCCTGTACCGGTTTAAACTCCTCATCACACAACATGCGTGACAACGCATGGGCTACCGTATTTTCTGTTCCACATACATCATGATGTATACTGTACCGAAATAGTGTCAATTTAACCAACCACCTGGCTAGATAACCCACTGGCTTTTGCTATGCGAACAACCAACTCTGTGCTTGGTTGTCCGTATAAAGCTCAAAGGGAGCATGCTCTAAATCTTCTAACCATTCCATCCCCCACAAACACGCAATACATTTTTTTTCATAAGTGGTGAACTTCCTTTCTACAGCTGTTCAAGACCGACTACCATGTGCAACAGGTACAACCATACAGTGTTTATTTTAACTAAGTACAGTCCCTATAGTAATGGAACCAGTATCAGTATGCAATTGAAAATTTTTTTTCAAAATCTGGCAAATGTAATACAAGGGAACTAACCAAACGTTCTTTTAAAATTTTGAAAACATGTTACTGTTCTGGGCCCCACCAAAATTCTATGTCCTGAAGTTTTAAAAAATTCAAGGTTTCTAAAAGCTTAAAAAATTCTGGCATAAACTTTTGCCTAAAATGCCACTATGCACATAAATGTTCTTACTCTTAAATTTTTGGGTATTGTCAACTGGGGCAACTTTGCTCATTTTGTTTAAAAAACTGTGTAAACAGACCAACAGCTATAAGCTATTATTTTTCAGATATTTTTATTGAATGTAAGAGATTTCAACAAACAATTTAACATCCTATTTCAAAACCATAAACATTTCCTAACCTTTGAAATGTATTTCCAAACAAGCGGGACAATCTCACCTCAACATGGCGTGACTTTATCTCGAGGTATGATATAGCTTGAATAATCATTTAGGAAGACCAGCGAGACAATGTAACCCTATTGTTACTTTGCAAAAATCAACCAATTTGATAAATACATAGCTTTGAAGTACATAAACATTGGTTTTGGGTGAAAATTAAAAAATTTGATAAATACATAGCTTTGAAGTACATAAACATTGGTTTTGGGTGAAAATTAAAAAATTTGATAAATACATAGCTTTGAAGTACATAAACATTGGTTGTGGGTGAAAATTAAAAAAATGCATGAATGAAATAGCATTTTAATATGAAACATTGTATTAAAATTCTGTAAAAATGCTTTGTCATTAACATCTTAAAGCAAAGAACATTTACATAATTATAAACTCAGATTGAAAACATTAATTAACAAAACAGGAATATTATTGAACATATTCATTCCAGAACTACAAAAAGCATGTTTCACTTGACAGAAACCTGCCTCAGAGGTTGAATTTTCTTCACAATATTCTCCCAATGTCAAGATATCACACTTAGGCCATTGCCAGTACTGCTTCATCTGCTCCATGCAGTCGACTGTTTTACCAGTTTCAGTGATGTCAACAATTTTCCCTGGATATTGTGAGTTGCTGCATATAACAATGACAAAATCATTGACATTGCATAAATATTTCAGAGATGCAGGGTTATTCGTGGTCACAGTCGTCATCTGGGTCGGAAAATGTCTCTGGATTGTTGTCTTAATCATCAAGGACCATATCTAAATCATTCCCATAATTGTCTAAAGATGATTCTTCGTGAACTGTTGGGGGTCTTCTGTCCCTGATTAGGTTTGCGGGTCTCCAGTTTAGGTGGTTCTCTTATAGACTGCTGGTCAACATCACCTACACTAATGTTTCTTCCTGCAGAAACATTGAGCTTCTTCCTCTTCTGCCTAGGTTGATCCACGCCAATTACCTCTTTTCTGCTAGCATTAAGTGAGTTCATAATAGCTTCTTCAATGAGGTCGGAATCTGCCTCTTCATTTGGAAGTCGTGCCAGTAGGACATCTTTGTCAACAGGGACAGTGCCACATTTCCGAAATCCTGAAATTTAATTTTGTTCTTTGTTTGATTCAATCAAATCAATCAATGATTTCAGAAGAGCGGACATTTTTTCCTTTGGAATAGTTTGGAATTTTGATCCTTCAGCAGTCACGCCAAGAGGATAAAACTGATCATCAAGCTCGTTTTAATGGCCTGTAGAAACTTACATCCAATGGCTGGATCAAATGGGATGCATTAGGTGCTAGACAAATTAACTTTTATTATTTTCTGACATATTTCTGACACTTGTGTGCTAATATGCAAGGAAAGGTTGTCTCAAATAAGGGCAATGTCTCCTTCTAAATGACTCACAGCAGGGAGAAACAGACTATTGAACCAGTCCTCAAGTACTACTGCATCAAACCACCCACGTTTCATGCGATTGTATCTGACTCCTGGTGGACTGTTCACTATCCAGGAAGACCAGATATGGTCAACTTTGAACACCACATTGGGTGTCAACAATTTACCTTCGGCATTGCTGCAAAACATCAAAATCGTTGAGGTTTTGCTGCGGTCCACATATTTAACTCCCCGTTTACAAATTGCATGCTTGTTTCTGGGATTATCTGACAAAATTGGTTTCGTCGTGGTTAAATATGTTGCTGTTCTAGCTTCGTACTTAGATGCTCAAAGTATGCAGTGATGTTTTCTGCCCACACACTGGCCCTAATTTCTAGACATTTTGTGAAAATCTCACTGATAATTCAGGATAATCACAGAGAAACCTTTTAATCCAGTCGGAACTAGGCGTATTGTTTTTAAAAATTTTTCTCCTTTACACCTGTACTCTAGATACAATCTCACAATTGATCAAAAATCACTCTCATCCATAGGAAAACCCATCTCTGACAAATTGATTAGGTGGTTAACAAATGATTGCTCCTCCCTTTCATTGAAAGCTCTTTGAGCACCTGGTGTCTAGGTGTGAACATTTTTCATTTTATTTTTCAATGTGGTTATAGGAATTCCATATCTTTTTGATACTTTCCATTGGCTCAATCTCTTCATTACATTATCATCTACAGCTCTATCCAATGTTTCTTGTCGTAATTTTTACTGGTTCGGCTACCCAGTGCAAGACTATACTTATATACTATAACCACCAAATTTTTTGGTGTAGTTTTGAAATATCTTTTAAATTGTGTATTTTGTCAATATCATATATAGGTTTTCGTGAAAATTAGTTTGGAATATATCATTATTAATGTACTGAACAGCATAGCTACTAGATTTCTGCAACTGATATTATTGTGGTCCACATGTGACAAAAGTTCAATATTCTTCATGAGGTTCAAGTTAGAGTGGTATTCTGTTGTAGCCAATAGAAGCGTAATTTTTTTTTGTCGACCTTGTGTTAATATATTTTGCTATGATGTATCAATCTTTAATTAAAATTTTTGAAAAAAATTAATTGTAAAATATTAAGAAATTTTTTTGAAAATTTTTGAAAAACCTGGAAATATCAGGAATTTTGAAATAGATTTTTGTAACCATCCTGTTCTAATGCATGATGTCTACATTTTGGTTGAATTTGGTTAAATTGTTAAATTTATGTGGCAAACTTACCTAAATTATTTATGAAGTTGCCATTTTGATCATCGTTGTCTGACCCATGTAAGTCATGAAAGTTTACGTAGCCTTCTATAGCATTTATTGTGTGCACAATTTGGTACAAATTAGTTGAAATGTCCCAGTGTAAAATTTGCTGGGAATCGGTTGATTGGTCCTAGAGATATGGCATAAAACCTCCATAATTTTTATGTGGCGATCTTCATAATTGGAAGACAAAAAAGTAATGTAGTAGCAATGTCGATGATCGTATACTGCCAATATCCAAAGTTAAGTTAAAANTGTCGATGATCGTATACTGCCAATATCCAAAGTTAAGTTAAAAGATTGCACAGTTTCGTAGATATAGCACACAAAACTAAAATGTTTTTATAGCCACCATTCTAAAAATAAATATATTAAAAAAAATACATATATTATTATGGCCTACAACAGTACATCATCATTGTCAAATTTTGTAAGGATGGGTTTATTATTTCCTAGGATATCAGATAAAAACATAATTTTTTATTGTTGGGGCTCTCATACAAAATGGCAGAGAAAAGAGGCTTTGAATAAACAAATTTGATGGCTGTAATATCTACTGCCGGCATACAAAATTAAGTTGGAATTGATTACATGGTTTCAATTATATAGCGTTTAAAGCTAATCACCTGCTGCGGTACTACTGGTTTGCCAAATTTCATAGGAATTGGTCAATTGCTTATTGAGATATGACCTAAAGATTGTATTTATTCACATGATGCTATCTTGCAAAATGGCAGACAAAAGAGGCTCCATGTAGATACAGTTGAGAGTTGTATTATCTACTGCCAACATACAAAGTTATGTTGGAATTGATTGCATACTTTCGAGAATATAGCAGTCTAAACTAAAATGTCTACATGGCCACAATATTAAAGATATGTGTCTGACATGCTTAAAACATATCACTTATCATCTGCATCAGTACTAATTGTTTAAAATTTGGTAGGAATGGGCTAATTATTTTTCACCGAGATATAACTAATGAATTTATTTATTTGTATGGTGCTATCTTCCAAATTGATTAACAAAAATTGATATATGTTGGTATATTTTATGCTTGTAATAGATACTTTCAATATAGAAACTTTGGTCGAAATTGGTTCAATGGTATGGTAGACATACCAAATAAATCTAAAGTATTTATATTGCTGCCATTTTAAAAATAAGTACCTAATCAAGTTCAATCAATTACATTTACTTGGCCACTTACCTGCCAAATTGGGTGATAATTTGTGTAATAGTTTTGGAGATATAATGTAAAATCTTTATTTCTTCATTTGGTGTTATTTTCCAAAATGGTGGACCAACAACAATATCCATCTCAAAATTTAATACTTACTTGATGCTCTGGTAGCAAACAAAATTTGGTTTAAATCTGTTTAATGGTTGCCAAAATATGATTTATTACCCAAAAAAATTTAATGACCGCCATTTTGAAAGTAGGTGCCCTGCAGGGTTGAAAAATATGAAAGTCAGGTGTCCTTACTAAGTATTATAGGTGTACCAAGTTGAGTGAAATTCAGTTGACACGTTCAAAAATTGAAAGGACACACAAACACACACACGTGCATGCACACACACAGGGGAAAATGATCTCATAAGCCTTTGTTTCCTTCAGAAAGTAGGCTAAAAATCCAAGAATAGAAGTTATTTATTTAAAGTTTAACTTTCATTGCCTTAATTTACAACCTACCTTAGAAAATAAATGATACAGCATTGTAATCATGCCAGTGTGATCAAGAGATAAAGTTGCCAAGAATTGATTGTTGAAGTCGCACCAAGTTCGCTGGAAGGTCACAAAGCTAGTGTGTGATCACTGCTGGTACAGCAACATGCCTAACACTGGACAAAATTAATATTGGCATGACAACTACTGGTGCAAAATCACACATGTTAAAAATAACTTTTCTACTTAACTAATTTGACTATCAAATTGAGATTAGTAAACTTGTTAATGGAAGTTTTAAGTTAAACAAGACGTCTGTAGAGTCAGGAATACTCGCTTCAGGTTATGTATGCAAGTATTCGTTGTTTTAAAAAGTTCTTGCTTATCATGACTACTGGCGCACTTACCTTAACTTTTTCCTTAGACTTAATTTGTCCATATGCAGTTTTATTTTTACCAGGTATTCATATAGGCGTAGTTCATTTTTTTGACATTAATTTCCATATTTTAGTGTACTTTCACAGCAGGGTTATTTATAATTTCAAATTTTGTAGATGTTCATGTTTTTGAGGGCAAATGATGCAAGTAGAATTATGTGTTACAGTTCTTCTGTTTCCTGCTGATCATTGTGGTGGCTGAGATAGCAGCAGGAGCATGGGGTTACAGCCACCGGCATGCTCTGGAGGATTATGTGACTGAGAGTGTTAAGACAACTGTTCAGAACGAGTATGATGTGGTCAAATCTCGCACCCAAACTTTTGATTCTATTCAACAAGGGGTAAGTTTGTTATAGCTATTGCCAATTTTTTGGTATAAAAGTTTTGGTTTTACACACATAAATTTTTTATTCAAATAGAGTGTGAAGATGTACGCTAAAGCATACAATACTATGAATAAAGTTTTCTTTTCCATTAATCACATAGGTTAAACTTATCACATGCATTTGCGTACACACACACACACACACTCTCTCGCATTTGTGTGCACACTGCTTCTCGGGTAATTGCTTATTCCAAGGCTGCTGTATTTACGGATGTATCAGTTTTTACGGATTTTTACACCATCAAATGGATTAACGGATTTAAAGGCAAAATCACAATTTTTTTCCCCATACCATTTCACAGACACTTGCTTGCAAATGAAAGACTGAAGTCCTAGATCCATATGCAATATGGATGCCAGCATTGGAATTTCCAATCTACAATTATAAACACCCAAGCATTAATAATTCTACCTACACTTCAATCGAGATCTGTTAACTTTGAGCAGTTGGTAACATGCAAACAGAAAAATAACTTAGTTCTTCAAAACAAACAAAAGTCGACAATATTTAACTTTTATGTTGATTTTTGTGTTCTGCAATATTGCAAACCATTAATTATTTTAAAATGTTTTGTTTTTATCTGCCACTAGCAGTAAAATCTCTGCCTCCACGCAGCTAGAAAAAATGAGTAATTGATCAGGCAAAAGTGTATTGCAAGTTCCGCTTAAATAAAAAGTATGGGATGTGTATTCGCACGTGCGGCATCGTGCATGTCTAGTATCAATTTCTAGTTTACTAGTTTCGATATACGTTTTACGTAATTATGGGAACCAGAATTCATAGGTCCGTCTGAATACTTTAAATAAGCAATACTTAATATAGTCAAATTATATTGCATTATTTAATATGTATTTCTCAAATGTAATTAAAAATCAGAATAGTAGAATTTTGTCCAAATTGTGTGTATGGTTGCACAGGTAAGTACTTTAGTAAATAATTAAGCTCTGGCTAGATTTAATTCTAGAGTATTACTTTCTCAGACCTAATTGGACACACAGTATGAAATAATTCCTATTTTAAGTACTATAATTAAACTTACCAACCGAGTGGCAGAGATATCTGTTGAAAACAACTTTTATACATATTAAATCATATTAAATATTTTATCAGATTGGAGTAAGCTGTGAATAATAAAATAAAAATTAATTTTCATTTAGTGAAAAGAAACTGCTGTCTTCCAGAAATCAACGAACTTCCTGGCAACCTGTACACCGAGGTTGGCTCACAGAATAGAAATGAATAAACTATCACACATAATGGGAATAATCATTGACTGGATAAAGTGATGCTGCAAATGTATGAAGTTAACCTGCTTATATCGGCTTACAAAAACTACTAATTTATTTGAAGCATGTTACAATCAGTACCACAGGACGCGAGAATGTTGCATCACAGTAACCTAAAAACAATACACTCGCAAAAAAATACGTGTCACAAGAATGCATCTATTAATATTTATTCAGATTATTTGAGTTTTAATGTTTTGCCATTTAAGTGCTATCTAATTGTGGTCATTTTGAAATATGGTTCTGCTATAAACAATTTATAACACCAGAAAAATGCAGTATTTACTGTCTGGAATGTGCGTTCATTCTCCCATGTTGTTTCGTTGTCGCAGTGACATTTTAAAATTCTAATAGGTGAGGAAAGTTTACACTTCACAATAAAAATATCACTCTCTTGGCAACTTTTTGTTCTGTAAAATATCTATTAATATGTTTACGAGAAAAGTTGCTGTTTGTGTTCATAACCTGCTCATGTGATATGGTTAAGATTGCACCATGTGATTTTGAAGTTAACACGTTTGTAATTCATGGAAAGTAGATGTTAATAATTCCACGGAAGTTTTGTTATGAACAAAACACATTCTCTACCAAAGACTCTGTACGTATTATGTGACTGCAAACAAAACAGTAAGCCTAGTTAAATGTAAATATAATTAACTTCAGCGACTTCACAAGCAGGTCTTATGACAACCTGTATTTTAACATCTTATGTTGCTGTTTTAAAAATAAATCTGGTGAATGACATTCTGATTTGATTTGGAGCACTTACATAAAATTTGCAATTTTAGTTTGAAACGAAGCGTAGGTCTGTTCTGCAAGATACTTTGTAACAAAAGTTTATTTTACCAGTACTTTTGTCACAAAATCTGAGAATACATGACCATTGTAAGATAATTGGTTGCTAACAGCATCCCCATTCATAAAAAAAAAAGACATTCTACTCAGAAGTTGATGCTTAATATAACTTTTAAATATAATTTACTGTTGTGGCCTAATTTGTAAATAACAGAAAATTCTCTTACTTTCCTACCTGTGATGGTGTTTGTTTGCCAGTTTTATTGTAACAAAGTAAATTATAGTAAACATGCTCATAATACTCAATGTTTATAGTAGCCCAGTCAAATTACACATAACTATAGAA
Organism: Clitarchus hookeri; assembly: GCA_002778355.1. Taxonomy (NCBI): domain Eukaryota; kingdom Metazoa; phylum Arthropoda; class Insecta; order Phasmatodea; family Phasmatidae; genus Clitarchus; species Clitarchus hookeri. Next base: position 137,667 of record NQII01003758.1, on the reverse strand, counting down.
AAAATTCCAAAAATTTTGATTTTTTTTTAGGGGCTTCCTTTTGATATGGGGAATCATATATCAAAAGTCCCGGGGGGTGGTGAGCTCGAGGAGGGGGAAGGTTTTTCGGCTTTGTTTTCAACCTTTTTTCAGTTTTTTGCTTATAACTCGAAAAGGAAGCGTTTTAGCGCCTTGGTCACCCAGTACAAAATTGAAGTAGACAAAATTTCCTACAATTTTTACTAATAACATTTTTCCCTACGGTAAAGCATTCCGCCGCTAGAGCGCGTTGAAAAATTAGCAAGATTTGCAAAATCTGCAAAAATGCCCTTTAAAGCTATTTTCACTTTGGATTCTTCCTTATCATGACTTTAGATGACATCCAAATGCTCATATTATGTTATCATCTGTCTCGTGTAACTTAGCAAGATTTTGACAGTTCAATGAAAATATTGCCAATGCTTACTTTTTATTTATATATCCTTTTGCCATCAGCTGGTTTGTCAAGTAATGGCTGTATAACACGCTGTCAGCTAATCCACTTGTAATTGTAATGCCAAACAAATTTTAAGGTATTTATAGACTGACATCTGTCTAATACATTTGTAGGTTATGATAGCAAAAATTGAAAACCTTGCAAAAAATGAAATATTTTTTAATTTATTGGAGACAGCGAATTTGGGTTAACATTTGCAAGACTGTAATTGTGGTTCTAATACACACTTTGGACGTTACAGCTAATATGTTAAAACTGGAAATAAAAGTAATTCGGGGAACTTGCTTAACAACACACTTTCATTCCCCAACAAACAACTCACCAATGACTTTTGCAAAGAAGTTATTCTGCTATTACTGATACTAAGCAGCTCAAGTTGTAAATATGTGGCGTGGAATAACGTAAGAATTGCTTAAAAACTACCCACGCGCGTCCTGCTTCCTTTGTTTTATTAATACTGTATAGTAACACAAAAACAAGGAGATAGGTTTGCAGGATGAAAAGAACATGGTGTGTGATGGGCGTAGGCATAACAATTACAGGCCCAATAGAAATTACTAATAAAAAAATTGCTCTACATTGGAATACATGTGTAACTTTAAAAATTATACAAATCTTGCGGCAAAATAAAACAGTTGGTATACGGTCATAAATTTGTTATTTTACACAAGAATGCTAATTTTTTCTGGCTGGTAGTGTTTCGGCAGCCCGCTGACAGATGGCGTGTCAGGGCATGTTGTGAGCCGAGCGTGTTCAACAGATATCAGCACGTTGGCCTGTCTCTTGTTACAGTCTTTGTAAAAGTTCACTTTTCTCCTATTACTGGCTCAAAACGACACAAATTTGAAATATATTTAGTCAAATTATTTGAAAAATAATTCAGTACCCTGCAATATTTCTGTAGGCTTTTGGAATTATATAGCATATATGCATGGCATGGTGAGTGAGGATGCGACATAAAAAGAACTCCCAATGTTTGAAGTTGCGTTTCATTTGAATATGGACCATTTTAATTTGCATTACATTTTGAACACCTTTACGTTACTACTATAGCATGAAGTTTAGTTTGCAACACTAATAACAGTTCTTTTATGACCACGTAAAATAAAATGTATCAATTAATCTAGAAACTCTTTCTTATCCGTGTATTTTCTGTTTGTCTGATGTGCATGGGCAGAGCAGTCATAATAGTCAACCTAATATTAATTTTCATTTGTTCATGTTATCAGCTGTTACAGGATTTTGTAAATGGCACGTTCTTTGTTTCGTGTAAGTCACGTTGCCACTCGCTGAATATCAAGATCTTGCCAAGTTACATGAAACAGAGAGTATATAAATCTGTGATTAACTTTAAAGTATTGAATTCCTGAAGAAATGAAAATTTAACTTAGTATCTTCTATAACTTATAATATTTATTTTGTATTCAATACAAATTAAAAACGGGGAGAGCAGCAATGTGTTGGCAACGGCTAGTAAGAAATGGTTCACAATGAAAAATTGTTTTAACCTAATATTTTGGTATGCTATTTGTAAATTAAATGTTGCTTATTGAACTATTTAAGTTATTAGGTAGCACTGATGGAAACATAATTCATTGTTATAGTTAAAAATATCAGTGTTAGTTACGGTGCATAGGCTCTTGTGAGTTGGTGTAATGTTATTTTTGACCGAGGAAGAGACTTGAATAGGCAGAGCAGAGCACGTTAGTCACTCACTCTTGCTCGCTCGTGCTCTCTTCTGCTTGCTCTCTCTCNTTATTTTTGACCGAGGAAGAGACTTGAATAGGCAGAGCAGAGCACGTTAGTCACTCACTCTTGCTCGCTCGTGCTCTTTTCTGCTTGCTCTCTCTCCATTTATATCTCTCTCTCTCTCTTTCTCTCTTTCTCTCTTTCTCTCTCTCTTTCTCTCTCTCTTTCTCTCTCTCTCTCTCTGCCAAAAAATTTACACTACTAGAGGTAGCAGCAACATGTTTTCAATTTTAGCTGAACCAAGTCTTAATCTTTCTTCTTGCGAAAAATACTTAAAATTACCACATCAAGTTTGTACATGTTGTGTATTTTAAACCTACTTAGGCAAATTACGATGTTGTGATAAATCGGTTTTTCCACGGCAGGAATAAACATACTGAACGTTTGTTGTGACCGCTGCATGTGAAAGAGTATTGTCGCCTTTACATTACACTAAGCCAATGTGTGATTGCAAATACAGTGAAACCTCGTTGTTGCCATCCCATTTATTACATTTTCCCGTATCCGTCCGGGGGGGGGTTTGGACGGTCCCGACAATTATCCTATTTAAACAATGTTAAGAAAATACCGGCATGCTACAACCCTTAAAAGATACATTTTCCGCATCCATCGATCTGATATTCTGCCCAAAAGGCAAAATATATTCAGAACAATCATTTAGCTATGAAATACAGTGGATTTTCAATGATTTGATAGAGTTATTTACGTTTTACCATATTTTTCATTGGCACATTCGTATTTGAATGCTATGTGAATGCAAAACAACACAGATAATCGACAACTGGTGCTATCGATAGTATTGTATACATTCTGCAACATTTTTTCGCATTCTATAGTCTACTTTTCTTCTTCTTACGTATTTACTGCATTCGTAGGTTGGCGACAATGAGAAACCATCTNTCGCATTCTATAGTCTACTTTTCTTCTTCTTACGTATTTACTGCATTCGTAGGTTGGCGACAATGAGAAACCATCTGGTATTCTTATTCTTTGTACGTATTTACTGGACTTGTAGGTTGACGACAATGAAAATGAATCGCACAATCTCTTGACACCTTATTAAACTATCTATGGCGTTGTTATTGTAAACGGAAATTGGGCAGTGTCCGAATTCAGGTCTATACTGGTGTCCTTGCAGCCTTGCATATTTTATTTGCCCTTGGCACCAAACTTGAAGAATTCGGACAGGCAGTCTTGTTGACTTCGGCAACAACTGTTAGCCAGCTAATCACTTTTAGTGACTGTTTATTCCTATGAAGAACTTGATAGTAAATTGTCGCCAGTAACAGGGTTAAATCAAGGATTTAATAATATTTCAATTTTATGTATGTAACATTAATTTTATTGCTGATTGCACGTGAGTTTAAAATTTTGATTGCTAGTTTTCCCTTACCTTTTGTAGGTTATGAACATAGACCAAACTAGAATTTTTTGTTTAGACTTTTTTTTAAGGTTTGCCTGATAATTACTTTTAACTGAATCTAAAATTGTATGCTACGAAGTAATAATGTTGCCCTACTAATACCGAAATAAAATTATTGTCATAATCATTTGTAAGCTACAAATTACTTCTCAAAATAGCAGCACATATATCGCAAGTACACGAGAAGTATACATCTTTGTTTACTTGTATACTTTACAATTCTGACAGCACTTATGTCATATCCGGGAACAGGTATGCACAAGTATGTACTTCGGGCGAATTCGGACACAGCCTTGCTATGAGGTTAGAGGTGTGGTGATATTTTGATGATATTTAGACGGGCGTTATTATCATCATCGGGAACTATTGGCTGCATGTTTGGTCAGAATTGTAAAGGTTTGAAAAAGGCTTGGCAAGTAATGATTGGCAAAAATTGTCGCAAATAAATCAGTTGTGGCAATTTTAACTGAGAGATTGAGCATGGCTCGGCCGTCGAAGGAACACTGAATGAATATATTAATATAAATAATAATTAAATTTTGCTCAGTTTCAAAAATTGAAGTTTTTAATTTAAAATTAATATTTTATCATAAATTTACTTGAATAAGTTGTTTCAATAACATCTTTAAACTGTTGGTTAAAACAAAAATGCGTTTTGAAGTTATGTACTATATTTCTCAATTCTTTAATTCCAAGTCCGCATCTATAGTTTTCCAGCATGCTTCGTTTTTTCTTGTTGTTCCACTGAAAAACAATCGAGAATCCACTGTATTGGGCGTGCAAAATTTATACGTTTTAACCATAAACTGTTGTTTATGTCGAAATGAATTATTTTAAAATCTCGTCTGTTTATTTATCACAACTTTATAACTTTCCCTAGGTTGTTGAAACATATTTGTGTTATATGCTTACGTTTCTGTGATTTGAATGTTTGCCGCAAACCCAACAAAATACTAAGCCCAGCCAGAAAATTTTAAATACATAATTAAATTAACNTGGTTGAAACATAATTGTGTTATGTGCTTACGTTTCTGCGATTTGAATGTTTGCCGCAAACCCAACAAAATACTAAGCCCAGCCAGAAAATTTTAAATACATAATTAAATTAACCTATTAAAAACTAAGTACCTAATCAAATAAATATGAGTGTAATAAAAGTTACGGGAGCCCCAAATTTTTGTGCATGATTACGGCTATCTTTTAAGTGGGTCGCTACTACTTACAAAAATAAGAGACACAAGTAGCGTGCTAAAATTTAACTGTCTTCGTTGGACTGGTTGCTCCTTGTTTTAATATTAATTCTAACTGAGGCTGTTCTTTTAACAAAATAACTCAACAAATTTCAATAACAAGATGTTAAATATTACAGTTCGTTCCCCCACAGTTGTAACAGCGTTAAACACAGTTGCGGAAAAAAAAAAATATTAACATGTATTAGGCCTACGTTTAATGTGCTATGTGCTGTATAACAAATGTGTTAACAATGTAAAATAATAACCGTAAGAACTACCATCAATACAGACATAGTTAAAAAGTTAAAAAACTGACTTAAATATGGTTACAGGCATGAATTATGAACATTAGTACGGAGTGGTTTTTGAAATATGACACTCCTTTGAACAGCTGAAAACAGTAAAAAAGCATTTGACAGTTAAAATGTAGAGGTTGCATGGCGATCATTGTGACTGACCAGGGTACAGTATGTGAATGATTAGTCTAAATATTGTAACGACTCAATGTATTAATTATCGGGATACTTGGTTAAATTTATTTTGTTTTGCGTGGCTTCGTAATATTTTTATCGGGATTAAAATTAAAGCAGTGGTAGTTATGTTTGTCGGGCATATGTTTGCCGTTTCAGGAAATCTAAGTTTTTGATATGCGTCAGCATTAGTAGATAGAAGCTTTCTGAACTGAAGTCCACAGTTTTTGTTCTAGAAGGCTTGATTATTTTTTACCGACGATGCAGTTTGGATGGCTACGCAGTTCGGCTGGCGTGGGGAAGTTACATTTTTCACTCTCATTCTGCAGGTTATTGTTTGTACAGAATTAGAACGATAAAAACAGTGAAAATGAGATCAAATATCAGGTGTACAACATTGCTTCCGCCTTTTTTTTTCCCAACACTTGAGGCTTTATTGTTAAAACGCGATTACATGTTTATTATTAAAAGTACTGTCCGTCGCTAGCCACTACTTTGTCCCATCTTTCTGGCAATTTTCGGATATCATCTCGAAAAAACGATGTGTCTTGTGAGGCAACCCACGAATCAATCCATTTTTTAACTTCTTCATACGAGCGGAAATACTGATCGGTCAGGCCGTGTGCCATCGATCGAAACAAATGGTAGTCGGAAGGAGCAACGTCTGGGCGGGTGGGGTAAGGACTCCCATTTCAGCATTGCCACGTATGTCTTGACCGGTCTTGCGACATGTGNGCCAGTAACAGGGTTAAATCAAGGATTTAATAATATTTCAATTTTATGTATGTAACATTAATTTTATTGCTGATTGCACGTGAGTTTAAAATTTTGATTGCTAGTTTTCCCTTACCTTTTGTAGGTTATGAACATAGACCAAACTAGAATTTTTTGTTTAGACTTTTTTTTAAGGTTTGCCTGATAATTACTTTTAACTGAATCTAAAATTGTATGCTACGAAGTAATAATGTTGCCCTACTAATACCGAAATAAAATTATTGTCATAATCATTTGTAAGCTACAAATTACTTCTCAAAATAGCAGCACATATATCGCAAGTACACGAGAAGTATACATCTTNTAATCATTTGTAAGCTACAAATTACTTCTCAAAATAGCAGCACATATATCGCAAGTACACGAGAAGTATACATCTTCGTTTACTTCTATACTTTACAATTCTGACAGCACTTATGTCATATCCGGGAACAGGTATGCACAAGTATGTACTTCGGGCGAATTCGGACACAGCCTTGCTATGAGGTTAGAGGTGTGGTGATATTTTGATGATATTTAGACGGGCGTTATTATTATCATCGGGATTTATTGGCTGCATGTTTGGTCAGAATTGTAAAGGTTTGAAAAAGGCTTGGCAAGTAATGATTGGCAAAAATTGTCGCAAATAAATCAGTTGTGGCAATTTTAACTGAGAGATTGAGCATGGCTCGGCCGTCGAAGGAACACTGAATGAATATATTAATATAAATAATAATTAAATTTTGCTCAGTTTCAAAAATTAAAGTTTTTAATTTAAAATTAATATTTTATCATAAATTTACTTGAATAAGTTGTTTCAATAACATCTTTAAACTGTTGGTTAAAACAAAAATGCGTTTTGAAGTTATGTACTATATTTCTCAAGTCTTTAATTCCAAGTCTGCATCTATAGTTTTCCAGCATGCTTCGTTTTTTCTTGTTGTTCCACTGAAAAACAAACAATCGAGAATCCACTGTATTGGGCGTGCAAAATTTATACGTTTTAACCATAAACTGTTGTTTATGTCGAAATGAATTATTTTAAAATCTCGTCTGTTTATTTATCACAACTTTATAACTTTCCCTAGGTTGTTGAAACATATTTGTGTTATATGCTTACGTTTCTGTGATTTGAATGTTTGCCGCAAACCCAACAAAATACTAAGCCCAGCCAGAAAATTTTAAATACATAATTAAATTAACCTATTAAAAACTAAGTACCTAATCAAATAAATATGAGTGTAATAAAAGTTACGGGAGCCCCAAATTTTTGTGCATGATTACGGCTATCTTTTAAGTGGGTCGCTACTACTTACAAAAATAAGAGACACAAGTAGCGTGCNGTGACACAAGTAGCGTGCTTAAATTTAACTGTCTTCGTTGGACTGGTTGCTCCTTGTTTTAATATTTATTCTAACTGAGGCTGTTCTTTTAACGAAATAACTTGACAAATTTCAATAACAAGATGTTAAATATTACAGTTCGTTCCCCCACAGTTGTAACAGCGTTAAACACAGTTGCGGAAAAAAAAAAATATTAACATGTATTAGGCCTACGTTTAATGTGCTATGTGCTGTATAACAAATGTGTTAACAATGTAAAATAATAACCGTAAGAACTACCATCAATACAGACATAGTTAAAAAGTTAAAAAACTGACTTAAATATGGTTACAGGCATGAATTATGAACATTAATACGGAGTGGTTTTTGAAATATGACAGACTCCTTTGAACAGCTGAAAACAGTAAAAAAGCATTTGACAGTTAAAATGTAGAGGTTGCATGGCGATCATTGTGACTGACCAGGGTACAGTATGTGAATGATTAGTCTAAATATTGTAACGACTCAATGTATTAATTATCGGGATACTTGGTTAAATTTATTTTGTTTTGCGTGGCTTCGTAATATTTTTATCGGGATTAAAATTAAAGCAGTGGTAGTTATGTTTGTCGGGCATATGTTTGCCGTTTCAGGAAATCTAAGTTTTTGATATGCGTCAGCATTAGTAGATAGAAGCTTTCTGAACTGAAGTCCACAGTTTTTGTTCTAGAAGGCTTGATTATTTTTTACCGACGATGCAGTTTGGATGGCTACGCAGTTCGGCTGGCGTGGGGAAGTTACATTTTTCACTCTCATTCTGCAGGTTATTGTTTGTACAGAATTAGAACGATAAAAACAGTGAAAATGAGATCAAATATCAGGTGTACAACATTGCTTCCGCCTTTTTTTTTCCCAACACTTGAGGCTTTATTGTTAAAACGCGATTACATGTTTATTATTAAAAGTACTGTCCGTCGCTAGCCACTACTTTGTCCCATCTTTCTGGCAATTTTCGGATATCATCTCGAAAAAACTATGTGTCTTGTGAGGCAACCCACGAATCAATCCATTTTTTAACTTCTTCATATGAGCGGAAATACTGATCGGTCAGGCCGTGTGCCATCGATCGAAACAAATGGTAGTCGGAAGGAGTAACGTCTGGGCGGGTGGGGTAAGGACTCCCATTTCAGCATTGCCACGTATGTCTTGACCGGTCTTGCGACATGTGGCCGAGCATTGTCATGCTGGAGGATAACTTTATCGTGTCTCTCTTTTACTGTGGCCATTTCTCTTTCAAAGCTTGGCTGAAACGCATCAATTGCCTTCGATACCGATCCCCTGTGATGGTTTCACTCGGTTTCAACAGCTCATAAGATACCACACCGAGGTGATCTTGGCATCGTGCATATTCTGTCTTGCCGTCGACGTGGAGGCATGTCCGGGCATTCCCCATGGTTTTTTGCGCTTGGGATTATCGTAGTGGACTCATTGTTCGTCACCAGTCACAATGCAATGTTGAAACCCCTTCCGATTCTGTCTTTGAAGCAGCTGTTCACAAGCAAAGAAATGCCGTTCAACATCTCTCGGTTGTAACTTATACGGAACCCAATTTCCTTGCTTCTGAATCATTCCCATGGCTTTGAGGCGTTTTGAAATTGCTTGTTGCGTCACTTTAATGATTCTGCCAATTCTTCTTGCGTTTGGCACGAGTCGTCATCAAGTAATGCCTCCATTTCGGAATCTTCAAAACATTTCTCTCTTCCACTGCCATGCCGGTCTTGGACGTCAAAATCACCACTCTTAAAGCGTTGAAACCACTCACGACACGTCCATTCTCTAAGAACAGCCTCACCGTACGTTTCTTGAAATGGAAGCAGAAAATCAACAATTCCCTCACATGCCAAGCATTTTACTCGAAAACTGACATCTTCGCTCGAGAATATCTTTATGATGGAAACACAAATTCACTAATGTGGTGATGTCGTTATGTTGAANTTCATTCTCTAAGAGCAGCCTCACCGTACGTTTCTTGAAATGGAAGCAGAAAATCAACAATTCCCGCACATGCCAAGCATTTTACTCGAAAACTGACATCTTCGCTTGAGAATATCTTTATGATGGAAACACAAATTCACTAATGTGGTGATGTCGTTATGTTGACAGATGTCCAAGCTTACTGTGTGACATTATTGATCTACATATTTCCACCAGCACTTACCGCTGCAGCCATCGATCGAAAAACGGTGGAAGCAAAGTTGTACACCTGTTATATTTTACAATGTAATAAGAATTTAAAATAAATTATANAAAGATGTCCAAGCTTACTATGTGACATTATTGATCTACATATTTCCACCAGCACTTACTGCTGCAGCCATCGATCGAAAAACGGTGGAAGCAAAGTTGTACACCTGTTATATTTTACAATGTAGTAAGAATTTAAAATAAATTATAGAATTCACTATTTTTTAAATGATTGTCTCATTAACATCTCTTGTTCTATCTAAATTACATGTTTTTACTTTGTGATTACAAAATAAGCTGTATTCCTTGATTTCACTCTGTGAATTTATGCTCAGACTAATATTAAGTTAGTTGGAGGGGGTGAGGTCTGTGTCATTTTTTTTTTACAGTTCTGCCATGCTTTTCAGCTTATGATAGAAAACAGAACAGGATCGTGTGAAAATTTTTGTGTAGTTAGGAAGAACATTTTTTAGTTAGTGTCAAACTCTCCAAATGAGAGAGTGTAATATTTCACACCATGTAAATGTTGGGAAAAAAATTAAATTATAAGGGAGATGTCTACATGCTATCTGTTGTGCATAAGGACAAAATGGAAACAGGAATGTTATTCTTGTGACAGAATTTGTGATGTGTGTTACGACTCCAGTTGCAATGCTGCGGTGCAAAGGGGCCAGACGANGTTATATTTTACAATGTAATAAGAATTTAAAATAAATTATAGAATTCACTATTTTTTAAATGATTGTCTCATTACCATCTCTTGTTCTATCTAAATTACATGTTTTTACTTTGTGATTACAAAATAAGCTGTATTCCTTGATTTCACTCTNTTCTATCTAAATTACATGTTTTTACTTTGTGATTACAAAATAAGCTGTATTCCTTGATTTCACTCTGTGAATTTATTCTCAGACAAATATTAAGTTAGTTGGAGGGGGTGAGGTCTGTCATTTTTTTTTACAGTTCTGCCATGCTTTCCAGCTTATGATAGAAAACAGAACAGGATTGTGTGAAAATTTTTGTGTAGTTAGGAAGAACATGTCTGAGTTAGTGTCAAACTCTCCAAATGAGAGAGTGTAATATTTCACACCATGTAAATGTTGGGAAAAAAATTAAATTANGAGTTAGTGTCAAACTCTCCAAATGAGAGAGTGTAATATTTCACACCATGTAAATGTTGGGAAAAAAATTAAATTATAAGGGAGATGTCTACATGCTATCTGTTGTGCATAAGGACAAAATGGAAACAGGAATGTTATTCTTGTGACAGAATTTGTGATGTGTGTTACGACTCCAGTTGCAATGCTGCGGTGCAAAGGGGCCAGACGATTGGGAGTCCAGCCACTACAATATGGCCAACCGCGATGCAATTGAACGCACAGTCTCATCTGCAGTGAATGTATACAAGATCCCCACCAGCTGCTGTGTGGACCCCCAGTCTGTACTTTGCAAGACTGCTACGCAGGGTGGAGGGCTGGGCATTGCCACCGGTGTTATCCACAGCAAGGTAAGTAATTCTGTACTGATGCCCAGTTGTAAATGGTTGCAGAACTAAATATTGAGTATGTTTAGTACATGTTTTGCATTAATTTTTTAGGTTAAATATATTATAACTATTTTAACTATAGTATTGCATTTAATATTTTTATGAGATTGTGTTTTAATTTTTTACTTAATTCATTATTTATTAACTGCTGCTGACTCCAGTGTACAAAAAATTGCACAGATTTTGTCAGAATATTTGTCTTCAGTAGCCTATTGCAGCAAGCAGAAGTGGGGTTGATAATAGACAAAAATTAACAAAATTAGAAAGTTGGTGTAGAAAATTTGTCAGTTTTTAAGTGTTTGTGGTTCTTGGACTGAACCAATACAGATGGTTTATAAATGATTGGTTTTTTAGGCTAAACAAATAATGTAACATACTTCACTAATGTAGACCTTCTAACCCTCCTGATTTTGGCGGGAGAATCCCAATTTTCTAGGCGCCTCCCGCACTATGTATTTTTCATTGAAATCTCCTGATTTTCTGTTGTATTCCGTATTGGATACATCTATCTCTGTTTGACAGGTCAAGGAGTAAATGTAATCGATTATCGCAGGTAATGTAACGGCGGAAGCGTAACATCATTTACCCGCCTGTAATACAATCAATTATCAATTGTCGTGTTCATGCCCTGTGACTTGTTTGTGAGACGTTTGTCAGTTCCATCAGTGATTGTTTTTCAATGAGTTTCAAGTGAAATGTGTCTTGTAATTTCAAAATGTCAAAAAAATATGGAACTATTTACAGCCATGNTTTTCAATGAGTTTCAAGTGAAATGTGTCTTGTAATTTCAAAATGTCAAAAAAATATGGAACTATTTACAGCCATGCATATTCTGTTGAGTATCCATGTATAAAAGAATATCGGAAAGGTGCCACTTACGCTTTTTGTTTTGTGTGTAGGTGTGATTTTTTTTGTGGCTTATGGCAGTAAAGGTGATGTTAAACACATGCAAACAAAAAAAACACAAGGAAAACACGACGTGTGTAGAAGAAAATCGCAAGCTGAATTTTTGTGTTAAAGAAGATGACTNCAAAAAAAACACAAGGAAAACACGACGTGTGTAGAAGAAAATCGCAAGCTGAATTTTTGTGTTAAAGAAGATGACTGCGAAAGTGTTATGTGCGGAGTCTGTTCACTTCTTTCATCATCGAACATAACCTTCCTTGCTGACCATGCCGGGACATTATTTAGTAGGAAAATGTTTCCTAGCAGTCAAATATTGCCAGAACAGAACAGCTGCAATTGTGTCTGAATTGGGCATTAACAAAAGAAAGAAAATTATTGAAATTCTGCAGAATTCCCCATTTTCTATTTCTGCAGATGGTAGTTACAAGAGTGATGCCAAGCTGTACCCTATTGTAGTTACACTGTACTACAAAGATTCTCACCAAATCGAAAATTGCGCACTTTCTGTTCCTTCATTAAAAGGTGATGCAACTGGTCAGAACATTGGTAATCTTTACTCACCACCCTTAAGTCGTGTGATATTCCATTGTCAAATTGTTTGTCCCTAAGTGCAGATACACCTGTAATTTTGGGTATGAAGAATGGCATTGCGGCTGTCTTGAAAAGGGTGATAAAAAATATAATAATGGGCTGCCCATGCCATTTAATATATTTAGCAGCTGAAAAGGGAGCAGCATGCCTTCCCATAAAGATTGACGAGTATTTAATTGATATTTATTATTGTTTAAAGTAAAGTGACAAAAGGAAAGAGCACTTGAAACATTTCCAGGAACTGCACAAAACTAGTGAGAAAGATTTTGAAACATGGGAGCACCTGCTGGCTGTCTTTGGGTAGGTATTTAAGTAGATAGTTGCAGCAATGGCAGTCCCTTGCTAGTTTTTTTAGAACTGTAGTTTGTGGTTTGAAGGGTTCTTCCCATGCTAGCACTTTGCAAAGCTACAAAATTTCAAAACTTGACCATAGTCAATCCGCTAGCAAAGTTTCAAATTCCGTTCAAGACTAGGACAAAGCTTCTGGAAGGAATAAGCAAGTCTGCATTCTCTTCAAATTCAAAACGAAACTTGGAGTCACAAGCAAGTGGGAACAAAAAAAAAACACACACACACACACACACACTTCAGTAAACTGCATTCTTTCACGGGAAGAAAGATTATGTTTCTTTCATCTGATTTGAATAGGGAATTCAGCTTATTTCTTTNAAACTGCATTCTTTCACGGGAAGAAAGATTATGTTTCTTTCATCTGATTTGAATAGGGAATTCAGCTTATTTCTTTCAAAAGTACGTCTCCAATCAAGTGTGCCTCAGATACATGTATTGAGGTCAATTTTTCTTAGTATGTTACGGAACATAATGTCAAAATTCGTTAATTTAGCAGCAGTAAAATAGGCATCTCCACTTTTAGATGTTGACTACCACATCAAAGACAATCAGAAAAATGTCTCTGTTATAGTGATAGGCAATGCAATTACTAAAGTTGTGGCAACATTGAAACAAGAAGACAAGTTGATTTTCTTTGATTCCATAAGAAAATACTATTCAACAAGTTGTGATTACATTGTACACAAATTTCAATTTAAAAATGAAGTTTTGGTTAATGCCGAAGTTGTAAATATTTTGTCAATTTGCACAGCTTCATTTTCATATGTAAAATTTTTTGTGGAAAAATTTCCCATCATTTTTGCTGGCACTAAACAAGATTTGAATGAAGAATTAGATATACCGGAGCCCAATTTTGTAATTTCCAACTTGAGTCAGAACTACCACACGACATTTCTAGTGATGATAGAATAAATTTAAAGTGGAGTTTGGTGGTTCAAATGAAAGCTGCAGATGGGACACTGAAGTACAATAAATTAGCCAGAGTGATGCTTTTGATTTTGAGAATTCCACACAGTAATGCAGCTTGTGAGATTGTTCAGCCAGGTCACTAAAACACACACACAGTTCAGGTCAGCACTTAGTGAGGAAACACTAGAAAAACTTGTTTCTAACAGAATTTTGACTCTTTATTTCTCAAGACTGCAAAAGCAGCTATGCAAATGAGGTGGTAGCAGCAAGGTAGGTGGAAAAGAAAAAATTATTTGTTGTGCATATAGATATTTGTGGTGCTGTGTAAAATGTTGCGAAAATTCAAGTTATAAAACTGCCATTTTTCCAGTGGGGAGGGAGGTTGAATAATCTCCTGATTTGTCATTTCTGGTAGTGGGAAGGTCTGCTAATGAATATAATAAATTAGGTCTAGGTATCATAGTGTATTTTCCTACCAATTATGTTGCAATATATTACAGTCTCAACTGGATGATCCCGTGTACTTGTGTACTCAAATGTTTGCCATTCACCTCAAAAATAGGGTGTTGTGGTCGAGTCCCAAAACAAACAAGTTGTTATGAAAACATGGTTTTTTCACATTAAGGCAGCATTTAGTTTTCTGTAGTGCAAAATAACACATTTACTGAAATTAAATATTAACTTAATTCACTAGGCAGATGTTCTGCAAATGAAACAATACCCCATAAGACCATAAATGTCCTTCTTCTGGATAAAAATGTATTATCACAAGACCATAAATGACCACACGTTAATGAGAAAAAAGTTCAAACATTGAGCGCTGCCTAAATTTTAACTAGCGTTACATAACTTTTAACAAATGTGAAACCCATTCTCAATAACATTTTGTGCANAGCGCTGCCTAAATTTTAACTAGCGTTACATAACTTTTAACAAATGTGAAACCCATTCTCAATAACATTTTGTGCAAAAATCAGAAGATTCATTACTGGATGACAAATATATTTCAATAAGCAGAAGTCCTCCGGATAGAAATGTATATCCCACAAGGCCGTACACTTCTCTTATCTCCACAAAAATGTATACACTGTGGCACACACCACTATGGATATGTTTTTTGTAAGCGTACATTTTCAGCCAATACGAAGATCAACTTTCTCACTAAAATGAAATAAATAAACAAACAATTGTTTGTAAACTGCACCATAATTACGCCTTCATTCATCAAACATACTGAAGGCCTGTAGCGGCGCATGTAAAGTCAGCCGTGGCGTACTTTCCAAGGGCAAGTGCAACACTTGCGGGTTTCAGTGGTAACTGGCAGTGCTGGTGTTCTGTTATTGTTGTAATATGTTTTATTGGTTTATATGTAATGCTTGTTCCACTCCTATCTTAAAATGGAAATCCAAAGTCGAAGCCAAAAAATGTAAACCAGTCATCAATTAAAACGCACAAAACCGAAATCCAAAACCGTAAATAAAATTGTATTCCAATAAAAATAGCATAAGCAGTTCAACAGGCAATGCAGTCAATTCCAATCACAATCCGTAATTAAAAAAAAAAAAAAAATTTAAAATCAAAATTATTATAGCGTTATTGAAAAAAAATATATCCTGAAGCTAAACACAGCACACAAAGAGAAATGCTGGAGTCACAGGACCCCGATGAACCTGACACATGACGAAATCTGAGTAGCAGCCAATGTAAAGCTAGGTCATTGTGACTTCAGTCCAACAAAATCACAGTTACAACAACCCAACAAAAGTAAATTCTATTTCTACTTTCCATCGTGTCTAGGTCATCGGTGCACGAAAAGAATGTAAATACAACATTACAAAACAAAATTTTGGTGTTTGTTTCTTTACTGTAATAAATAATATACTAACTTGACACCAAAGTCATGTTTCAGTTTGTTTTTAAATCCCGTATTTTATCATATACAAGTTACACATTTTATTTTTAAAAAAAAATGTATTGAAAACTGGGGGTGAGAAAAGTGATTAAGGTGCTGGGAAAAAGAATTGTATGAAATTTCAACCAAAGTTACGTTTACTTACTAACTAAGTGGTACATATTTTTTAAAATATCACAGAATAATTAATTAGTTCTTTAAGTATTTACAGAAAAAATTGTGTTTGCCGCTGTCATTATATAATATAGCTGGGTACAACCCTTCCAGATCTGCAAGAAAATAATCGCCTGAATGAATATAAATTACATGGGCAAATTGTTGAAATTTCATTTAGAAACAATATTGCGATGAAGGATAATCAAACTTACCATATTTACACGACGTTGATGTCATCGAAAGAATCAGAATGGCCACTTCCACCATGGCTGCTGCTTGTTGAAACATCGCCATCACTTGCCACATGTCGTCATCTTCTATTCCATCAAGCAAATTTGATATTATTCCTGTCTTCTTAAAACTTTTAGCAATGAGTTCATCAGAGATGAGGGACCAACTCGTTGCAACCCACTCACATATTTGTTCCGGCGACTGCAGTTTCACTCTTCCTGTTGGCGTATGCTCCCTGTCCGCACTGGCAATCCATTCACCATACAAACTGCGCAGATTGTCTTTAAAAGGCTTATTGATGCACACATCCGATGGCTGCAGAATCGGCGTAAGGCCACCTGGAATAATAACTATCTCAGTTTTTCTTTCATATAACAGTTTCTTGACAGACTCCCCCAGGTGCCCTCGGAAACTGTCCAAAACCAACATAGCTGGTTGTTTAAGTAATGTTCCAGGCTGGTTATTCCACACGCACTTCACCCAATCCTTCATTAAAGTTTCGTCCATCCAGCCTTTATCTTGCACGCGCACATGTACACCACACGGGAACTTTCCTTTTGGCAGTGTTTTTCACTTGAAAATTACGTATGGCTGCAATTTCTTCCCATCTACGGTTATTACCAACATCACTGTACACCGTAATTTTTCGTTTCTGGTTGTTTCACCATTACACTTGAGGATCCTTTTTCAGCTATTGTGGAATTCCGTGGCACATAGAAAAAACAGTTTGGTCAGTGTTGCCGATTTGTGACATCAAATACGCTGCGGTTTTAGTCTTCTCAATCACATACTTGTGGAAGTTTATACCTTGTCAGTATAATCAGCAGTCAGCTTCTGACAAACTGATGTTCTCCTTCGCATTGACAAATTATTGCATCTCATAAAATGCACGACCCATCCAATCGAAGCTTTGAAGGAAGCGACTGTTATTGATTTTCTTCTTGTGCGATTTGCTGAGTCTTTACTTGCAGAAAGTCGCAGGAAATCGCACATCTATTATTCCGTGTCTAGCGTACATATTCAAGCAAACCTGCATCAATTTCCAGGAACTTGCCTTGCTTAGCACCCCAAAATGCTTTATCTTCATGTTTGTGTTGCTAAGTTCAGTTTTCTGCTTCCTCCAGCCCTACACTAACTTTTCATTTACTCTGAATTCACAGCCCGCGGCTTGATTTCAATACTCTTCAGTGAACAAAATCACTTTTAATTTGAAACCTGCGGTGTAGGTACTTCGCTTTTCCATCATGAAACTCTGTCGCACTTCTTCACTCCCCCAACATCAAAACAACACAAAGTTCGGCACAAAGACGATATATGAGAAAGACCTGCAAGTCAAGGCTAACATTTGGTACCCAAGAATCAACGCTAATGTGCTGCTATTTCTGTACATTCCACAGGAAACTTTCGAGAATAATCAATTATTATATCTGGTACCATATTGCAAGAATTGATTCCTTTTATTTCATTCAATTGTTTTAAATTTATTTTTCTGTTAAGGATCGCGAAGGGAATTACGTAACAAAATTATTCAAATGCCTTTCTGTATTTTGCATGTTTATTTAAAACTTTCAAAGATAAACTACAGAGATAATGGTTAGGTTTTAACATACATAGATAGAAATACTTAAAATATATAAAAAAGGTCAATAAAATTTTTATTATAAAAATATAACTTCAAATTAAATTACATGTTTAAGTTATTTCTTTTTTCCAATAAATGTATAAACTCCGACAGTCAAGGCAGCGTCTGGAGTGCTATATCTGTACATTCCAAACAAACTACGTCCAATGAACTTGCAGTGCATTGTGACTGCGCTGTAGGCCTGTAGCTACGCTTGGCAACACTGCTTGCTTGCAAGGACACAGTTGCCACATGACCTTTGCCAAGGTCACGTGCATCAGCCATCTGTGGCACAGGCCACGTTGTACAGGATGTACAACCACAAAGCTGAGCGCAACCTATAATAGATAAAAAATTTTTTTTTACACCCCTTGAAAATAAAGGTGCGACTTATAAGCGCAGGCGACTTATATGCAATAAAATGCAGTACTGTTTTCTCTTGTATGTATTGACCTCAGCACGCATTAATGACTTTTACGTCCTCTCGGGTCGACCTGCCCTGGCCGCACGTGTCCCGTGTCAACTGTTGGCGCTCGCAGAGAGGATAAAAATAAAAAGGCGGGGGTGTGTCAACGATGCTTCTACTTACAATGTGTGTTACTTGACAACATGCATGTGTGTTATTTATTATTTTGGCAATTCCAAACTTACACTCGTAGAATTAATACCTCTGCAAGATATCACTCATTTTGAAACAATTAAAGCATGAAAAAGTTTTACACTGCACGTGAAACATTCCTTGAGTGTTAGGAATATGTTAAAACAGCAATATGAAGTCTGTCCCAACAATTTAATTTGTATGAGCCGACATATCAAACAGTATTTCCACTACTATCATTAAAGGTAAGCAATTTGGGGCCAAATTAGATTGCTGTAGGTAGATGGATTACTTGCCATTTAAATATTTTCTAACAACCAAGTTCCATGCTTGTCAGGCAGATATAATTAGAGTATTGTGAGCACTGAATAAAATATAATATGCACAAATTACGTCCTGGAAACATAAAGTAATGCTCACTACTTATTAGCAAAGTTTCCTTTGAAAAAAATAACACCACTCACTCTTAACAAATCCTCATTATTTTTCTTGTCAGAACATGCTGCGTGATGTTAATAAACATTTTTGGCGACAATGGGGTGTAAAGTTTATTCTTCTGCTGTGTTAGTTTATTGAGTTTAAATCATATTTCATATAAAAATCATTTTGATTTTATGCACAGGATTTTTAAACATGGTCTCCACAAGGGAAAAAGACACTTTGAGATGCAATTTCTAAATTTTTTAGGCGTTCAAATTGATTATTTTAGATTTTAACGCGGGTAGCAATTTTACAAAGTCATTCTCGTTAAGGAGTTTACTGTATGTTATTAGAAGTGGTACAGAAACATGTATACACAGCTTTCTGTTTATAGATTCACATTTTTATGTACAGAAGAATTCAAGATGATGCCTAATGACAACACAGTTAATCTAGGTTGACTCAACACATGAGGATCGAAGTCATTGCAAGTTGACAGCAAGAATCGGTTGTTTGCAGCATATATGTAAACAATATGCTGTATGTGGCTTGGCAATCTGCATAATTTTTTACATGTTGTATTTGGTAAACAAAACCTGATTTAGGTTGGAAATAGTTAAAAATAAGTACCTTTAAATGTAAAGCTCTCCTATGGACATTTAATTTAACCTGTTTTGGAAGACGCGAGGTAAAATAATTTTCGGTGTACTAAAAGTTAACGTAAATTTTGTATGTTAAATTGAAATATTTTTACATAGTTTACATTTGGTATTTGGGCGGGAATGGAAAATCTTTGAGGTAAAGTGAAAGGTACGTTAATGTGAAGTAGATTGTAATGGAATTTTACTGTACCTCCAGAACTGTTCAACCATCAGCATTCTAATTTGGCCCATTGGTTCCCATCGACTCATGGTGTACCATCAAATTCACCTTAATTGCAAAATTTTAAAGGGTGTTAAATGGTTTGAACTATGGCAATGGGACTTGGTAGGCACGCTCAGGGTCCTGACAGCTTTGAGTGATTAAGACTATAGGTACCTCTGACCATTTCTCTTTTTTTTTTTTTTTTGGGATGGGGGAAGGTTATTTTTCAAAATTTGCTTCCTGCTCACCAAAAAATTTTTTTATGGGTTCTTCTTCATCTAAGCATTGTGTGAGAATTTCCTGGTTTACGCTAATTTTTCCTACTATGAGGTGCATTTTTAAAGTAAGATCTGTTTAGTTCAGTAGCTAGCTGTTGTTCATTTTGTTGCTGTCACATTTGCATTGAATTTCACATGTGAGTAATTTAAAATGAGTGAGAATAATCTCGCCAGTTGTGAAGTTCATGTTGTGATCAGGTCAAAAACAATAGTGCAGCTGAGATCCACAGCCAAATTTGTGAAGTTTGATGTGCCAAATGTTATGACTGATGGTAAGGTTAGGCAGTGGTGTCATTTTTTCAAGAAAGTAGAAAAAATGTTCACGACAATCGAATATGAAATTGGTAATGCTAGCCATGTATCAATTCTGTAATTTAAGATGATATTTGGTAAAATTCGAAATACTGTGTTTTGTTCCAAAGGTAAGTACTATTGTTTGACAAATCATATATACACTGAAGAGCCAAAAAAACTGGTACACCTGCCTAATATCGTGTAGGCCCCCTCGAGCACGTAGAAGTGCCGCAAGATGACGTGGCATAGACTCGACTAATATCTGAAGGTATGCAGGAGGCATTGAAATCTGCGCCAATTTGAGAAAGGTTTGCACGTCTGTCACGTTTAATGATTCTCGTTAGTCGTCGTTTGTCCCGTTCGTTCACTATCTTTTTCGGGCCGCAGCGATGTCGAAGATTTGATGTTTTACCGGATTCCCGATATTCACGGTACACTCATGAAATGGTCGTACGCGAAAATCCAAATTTTATTGCTACCTCGGAGATGCTATGTCCCATCTCTCGTGCGCCGACTATAACACCACGTTCAAACTCGCTTAAATCTTGATAACCTGCCATTGTAGCAGCAGTAACCGATCTAGCAACTTTGCCAGATGCTTGTTGTCTTATATAGGCGCTGCCGACCGCATCGCGTTACTCTGATTGGTTCCATACCTCTGTTATTTGCATATGCATGCCTATACCAGTTTTTTTGACTCTACAGTGTAATTAAATCATACGTGCTAGTTAACCGTATCCTGATGTTTCATGTTAAAATTAATTAATTCTTACAAAAGTTAATCAAATTCCAAATGATTAAAAGTGGAAATTAAATAGTTTATAAAAATTTAATTAAGTGCTGGCTTGCTTGATAGGCTGCATGAGAATGAAGGTTGGTAAGCAGGCTATTTAAAGAATATCTGGGTCAAGAAACTACATTGAAATACAACAGAAAACAAACATTGCCATTTTACTCAGAACAGATGCAACAATGTTTTATTTATTATGTTAATGAATAATTTATTTTAAGAGTTACAAACTAACATTTTAAATCACGTTAGTCGTGAACTGCTGTTTCGTTGACACGTGCATGGATGTGAATCAATCCAAAACAAGACGCTAAATCAGCTAACATGAACATTGCACGAGCCAGGAGATTATGTGAAAGAGTTAGAAACATTATGTGTTATAATCATACATGCAAAATGCATACAGCAAAATGAAACTGAATTGCAGGTGACAACAATTTTTAACTTTATGACTATTAAGATGTTAAAACATGGACCGACCTACTTCTCTTAGTTCACTGCCAGCTTAACTGTGAGTATTGCTGTCATAGCTTACATTAAAATGTATGTTCTTACGGCCAGTGATTTTTTTCAAAGGTAGTTTTCAAGTGTGCTCACTTTATTATGAACCACCTATACAAATGCAGAGTGCAGTTTACATCCAATGTGGGGTGTGGTAGCTGGAACATAAGGCATGAATAACGCTGTAATGATTGCAAATGTGTGGATAATCTCAGAAACAGTTGGTTTCGGTACCTATGCTTAGTAAGATTTGTCATTTTTTCATTGTCCTCCACACACCACTGAATGTTGTACCTATTATTTTGAAACATCTTGTATATCATACACACACCCATGCATGCACAGTGTTTGTTACCCCTTCATGAAAACTAGTTCTTATAATGTGGCCTGCGTGTTGGGGGGGCAGGTAAACACTTGCGGTGATACGTAAATTGCAGCACTGAGAAAACAAGTACATGATTTTAGCCAGAGTTAAGCAAAAGTCCTGGAATATTCAATAACGCAGAACTATTGAATGTTGCAAAGGGTGCCAACTCACCGGTTGCCCGAATGAGTAAGAGTTCTCGGTTGTCAGGGTTCGTGGGTCAAATGGCTGTATGGCTATGTCTCCTACACACACTGCATTGAATTAATAATAAACAAGGCTGACACCGGGGTATTCAGGCTCCCCTAATACTCCTGTGTTGTCCAAGTGCAAGTGACCCAAAAATGGTGGCACAGAAGTTGATTACCACAAGGTTAGATAGTTTCTGTACCCCTCAGGGACTAAGTAATTGGAGCAAACTCCACAAACAAATGAACACTCACAAGTACCGTGTTAAATGTGACCTTTACTGATTCTTTGCCCACCGTGGGTAGAATGATGTGCCCTCGCTAATACAGGTAATTTATATATTTTATACTCTCAGATAATTCTTCTTAAAATAATCAACAAAATTACAATGACCCTAATATTTATAGAATACAATTCATAAAAAATTAGATACAATTTTATTAAATTCAAATCAGTGATGGATCCCCTGGACTATTTGCATTAGCATAGAAGATAGTAACTCACAATCTAATAAAAGGGGTTATCAAACCATGATCACACTCGACAATTGCAACTAAGTAATCATTGTTACACAAATACTTAATAAATAATTTCATCTATAAAACTGCCTTAATTCTATTATAAAAAAATACATAGGCTTGTGGACAACAATAGTGCGTTTAAATTATAGCATATTTTACCCATTCAAGTTTACTTAAAAAAAAAAACCATTTCCACATTCTGCCTACTTAGTTATTTTTAAGTCATTCTGTGCATGTATTATAACAAAGAAACTCATTTAGCAGTGGAAATCACTTCTTCGAAAAAGTATGATGCCCTCGCATGATTAATGCTTCATCGATTCATGATCCAGAACCTAATGCCGATCCGTCACCGCTGGCAAAAAATGTAACCAGGGATTCTGGATCCTTAGTCTGATGCCAATCCATAAAGCACAGATCCTGGATTCCGAGCCAGCTGCCCATCCACCACGCCCGGGCATGCAAGAAGGTGAATGCACAGGTCGTGCCCAAACAAAATTTGCAGATGTTACCTTGTTGTTCACTGTGCGTCGACCCCAAATATCTGTAGCAGAAATGCCACACCTTGGGTGTTGACAAAGGCTCTACACAATACTCCAGCACATCAAACTATGCTGCGCCAAAAGACTTATCCCATGTAGACCATGTTGATGCTGGCAGTTGACAGCAGTAGATTTGCACTCACATCCTCAATACAGCGGTAATTAAATAATGTAGGTCATACAGCAATAAATTNTGTTGATGCTGGCAGTTGACAGCAGTAGATTTGCACTCACATCCTCAATACAGCGGTAATTAAATAATGTAGGTCATACAGCAATAAATTGATCACAGCTCGCTGTCGCTATTCAATAGTACGATCACAAACACTTAATGCCTGACTCATTACAATGCAGAAGTTGCATTGCACCAATTTATACTGCACTCAAAATTTAACCTTGCAACAAATTTGCATGGTAAGGAAATGGCAAACAACTGCACGAGCTAAAATTCGCACCCCTCGGTGAACCTCGTGTCCGGCAGTGAACAGCACCTGTTTGCTGGCAGATCAATCTACAGTCACCGCCAACTTCAATATGCACAACCGCATACTCTTGTTCGTGCGTAACAGAAACATAAGCTCCGCTTTGTTTGCCCGGTAACTCACCACTGCCACGGAGTAAAACCTTCTGCCCTGCCCGGCTGCCAGACAGCTGCCAAACCAAAGCACTTCGCAAATTAAACCCTGACCCGGAAAATGNCCCTTCTGCCCTGCCCGGCTGCCAGACAGCTGCCAAACCAAAGCACTTCGCAAATTAAACCCTGACCCGGAAAATGTTCCACTCCACCCTCTTACACTTAGCGGCCACGAGACCTACTAATCATTTGTGTGTTGATGGCTCGGCAAACAAAACCTAAGTTACCAAAATGTGGCGCACTTGACAAATGCACGTCATAGTCTCCCCCCTTAAAACATACCTTCTACAAACTAAACTAAAACTACCATCCATAGAACACGGTGCAGGGGCAACATTCGGTGATCCTTCATGTGGTTTAATGAGTACAACTTACATAACAACAAACTGTGACAAAAACCCATTTAGAAAACTAAAGTTAGAACCCTCGCATAAAACAACTCAAAACTCCAAGAAGAAACAAATAACAATAATGCTAGACAAGATAAGAAATACTAAAAGGCACTAGATCGCTGTTGCCACAAACCATCGCTCGGGTTACTGTTACCAAACTGCCTAATGAACTTGCCATATATGGTTTTACAGAAGAGATACGNCACAAACCATCGCTCGGGTTACTGTTACCAAACTGCCTAATGAACTTGCCATATATGGTTTTACAGAAGAGATACGGGCCTTCCTAACCACAAAGTTGCTCTTGGGATTTACTAGGTTCACAGCCACTGGCATTAAAAATGCTTGCTCCCTATAAGGTCCATCATACACAAGTGACAACTTAGCAGATGCAAAATCTGCTTTCTGGCTAGTCACTTTTCTACCTACCACCAGATCTCCTACATGTATATTGTAAGGTATCTTATATTTGTTGTAACGTGTCAATATTTTATGGTGTGCCTTCAGGAGAGAGGTGTAGGTCTCCTTCAAGACCTCAGGGTGCGACCTTACATTGCAATCAACCAACAAGGGCATATCCACTTCCCAGACACTCAGCAACGGGNCAAGACCTCAGGGTGCGACCTTACATTGCAATCAACCAACAAGGGCATATCCACTTCCCAGACACTCAGCAACGGGTGTGGAGTCTTGTGCCCGAACATAACCATGGCCGGTGACTTGCCAGTGGCGTCATGTGGGACCGAATTCAGCGCCACATTCAGGAGCGCGATGTGCTCATCCCACTTCCGCTGCTTGCCATGATGGTAGAACGTAGAACGCGAGGGCTCCCTTAACCGACTTGTTTAACCTCTCTACTAGATTTGGGCAAGGGTAGTACAGCCTTGTGTGAATTTGCCAGATACCCCAACCGAAGCACAGAACTTTCATAACTTTTCCGGTGAAGTATGACGCATTGTCGAAAATAAGCAACTCTGGACCCCCAAACATCTTGAAGGTCTCATTTTCCAACTTCCCAGATATAGCTAATGCCTTCATATCCCTCATTGGCATAATTACCCAGAACCAT
This sequence comes from Clitarchus hookeri, assembly GCA_002778355.1. NCBI lineage: Eukaryota > Metazoa > Arthropoda > Insecta > Phasmatodea > Phasmatidae > Clitarchus > Clitarchus hookeri. The sequence goes on along the minus strand of NQII01003758.1, from coordinate 112,320 downwards.
GTAAACCCATCCACCAATATCAAGAGACAATTGTTTCCTACGCTTGACCTAGGTAAGGGACCAAACACATCAATGTACACTCGATGCCACGGCCTTACTGTCGTCTCCACCGAGTAACTTCCCATCTTGGTGTTCATTGGTTGCTTGGCACACTAACATTCGTGGCACTTACATGGTCAACGATATCCTCATGCCTCATGCGTCAACGGCCAGTAGAACTCTTTCCTGATATTAAGTTCTGTTTTTCGTTGCCCCTACTGATGCGTCATGGAAATATCAAAGAATCATCGGTCAGACACCAACCGGCAACCAAACCTGCCTCTTACCTCGAATGCCCACATAGTGGATTACACCCTTCACAACCTTAAAATTTTTTACAACTATCTTAGTAAATGTTTCCGTTTAGGTGATCTGTTCAACGATACCATATTCGACCCCTGTTACCATTAACAATTTCAAATCTCACCTCCCATACCCCTACCTCTGGTATGTTCAGGGGATTGGAATTACTCCCAATCAATGATTCATATAGGGTATAGTTATCACAATTTTGTCAGGAACCCCTGGTGTCGTGTGTTGTTTCCGAAAACAAGAGGTAATACGGGTGCTGTGAATCATCCTACATATATATATATACACACACACACATATATACACATACATATATATACACACACACGCGCACACACCTATACACATACCAAAAAGCCTTGTTTTGTGTGAACTCATTACCATTTCAAACATATAATTTGTGGCAAACTCATCATAAATCTTATTTTTTATAACATTTGCATTTGTATTATCACTTGTCACTCCATGCGTAGTCCATTCCTGGAACAGGGTATTGCCAATGATACTTGTCCAAATTTGTTAACATTTTATATTTTAATATTGACAGAGTATTAGTGAGTTGCATCATGGGTATCTGTCCTATACCCATTTAAAATAAAGGGGGGCCGCAATGGCTGAGCGGTTAGACTGCTCGCCTCCCACCAAGCCGAACCGGGTTCAATCCCTGGCTCGGTCACTCCTGTATTTTTGCAAGTGAGAATCGTGCCGGACGATGCTGCTGGTTGGCGGGTTTTCTCTGAGATCTCCTGTTTCCCCCACCCTTCTATTCCTGCGCTGCTCAATTCTCACTTCATTTCAACCTTATCGACTCTCAGGATCTCGTTGTTAAAAGCTGCCTCTCAACTCAACTCAACTAAAATAAAAGTTTTTAGAATTCTTATTTACTTCTTACACTAATGGTACTTCATGTCAAATATTGTCTTGGGCCTTGTTTGAATTGTATTTTTGCTTCTGTTGTAGTACATATTATGTTGTAGACTTTTCTTAAGAGGTTAATTATATTAAATTTTTCAGGGCTGTATCTCTAAGCTGATTGATACGCTGCGCCAACACATGAATATAGTGCTGGGGGTTGGCCTGGGCATCATCATCATTGAAGTGCTGGGATTGGTGTTCTCGTTAGTGCTTTGCTGCGCTGTGCACAATACTGACAACCGTTACAAGGCCTGAGGAGCTCGCTCACTGAGCATACTTCACCCTTTGTTTTCAGAACAACAGTCTCGCTGAGCACAAGCAAGGTTTTACTTTTTTCTCATCTGCAAATTGTGTCATGAATTTTAGAGCATGGCTTCCTAATATTATCTGCAGAAAAGGTCACTATGGCTTGGCCTTTAGTAATATTATGTCTAACTGAATTTTTTTTTGTATATTTTAACTTGTGTAACAACTAGCAACCAAATAGTTTTGCAGTGATTTCACATTCACAAATAAAAAATACACAACTATGAAGACTGTTTTAAAAGTGTGCATAATTTTCATTCATTGAATCTCTATCTTATTTAATGTATTGTGAAGCTAAGGGTGTGTAGTGGAGTGATCATAGCTGCTTCAGCTCGCATTTCAAGAATTTCAGTAGGCCTAGGAAATATTGTATCTACTTAAGTGATAATTTTTACAAATTGGGACAAATTTTTGTTTGCAATACTTATGTTTTAATCTTACATTCATTTAAATGTGTTTCTCCACCATGAATAATTGGAGCCATTGTAAATCATTGTCAACATTGCGATGGTAGTTGTGAGTACACCATCTACACATTTTTTGGTAACCGTTTTGAATGTACAATAATTGAGGTGGTTGTGTACGGACTGCTAAATGTCGTAGGAAAGAGTAGAGGATCTTGGGTGGCAGACTAACTACACCACAAACAATTTTTTTGTGGAGAAATTCTTGGCCATGGGTATGTTGTAAACCGGTGAAGTTGTGCGACTGTTCAAGCATGCTGTCTGCAACATCTTGAGTGATCCAAAAACTGTATTGTCCCCAAACCATCATAAAACACTGCTACTACAGTGTCCCAAGACTGTGGATCACTTTTGTTACTAGTTTAAGAGATATGTGTGTATTGTGTTGAAGTTAAGTAAAAGAACTGCATGCACTCATGTTTTGTGCTATTGGCTTGGAGAAATCAGTCCAGGATAGTAAAGCTGTTGTCGTCCTCGTACTCTTCTGACTTTTTTTCACTTAAATTTGAATGACTTGCATGTCACCCACTGGTCTAGAAACAAAAAAATCCTCTGCTTTTTTCAGAGACATTTACTGGCTAGTAGCAACACCATAATTATAATATCTGACATGTAGTATGCTTGTGTAGCAATTCTCAACTCTGTTCTGTTTAAAATAGTTCTCTCTCATGGTGGATAAAAATTCAATGTTTACTTACATTTAAAATTTCCATACTATGAACAAAGTGGGAAAGAAAAAGAAATGTTTCTTTTGAGAATAGGAGGTATGTTTAACAAGTGTGCTGACATAAGAACTCCGACTTTAGTATATTTGCTGAATTTCTTAAATGTTGTGGTATAAAAATATTTGGATCATTTTTTGGACGTACCGTTATGAGTGGAGCAACATGTTAATATCTAGAAATTGATATTTGCTGTAAATGTGGATCCTTGAGCAGAGCCATGTGTGACTCTGACAGTCATATTTTAAATTCTCGCATCAAAATAGTTTGTGCACGAATCCAGAGAAAACGTCTCTCTAAAACTCAGATTATTTCACCATCCTTTTGTATACACATTAGGGGTTTCAGATCAGGTAAATGAATGCATTGGTCATTTATTACATATTTCAGTTTGAAAATATTGGTTAAATATTGTACTTGCCTTTGTATAGTAGGTTGAAATAAGATAAAGTGCAGTTCAAGACAGTTCTCAGTTTAGTTGTGCGCATAGAAATCAGTGCAAGTAGATGTAGCCATGAGAAAAAGTATATATGTTAGTGCTCTTGTGACCTGTGTTGTTAAGTTACCTACCCCATTAGCAACAAGATGCCTGGAAACCAAATATTCTTTTATGTTTAAAATGTATTTAAATAGATGTATTTTCTAAATGTTAATATTTACAAAAAAAAACATTCATTGTGTCATGAATGTGGCAAACTGTAACAAATGTTTTTGTTTTAGTTAGTGGTAATATTGCTTTCCTTGATTGTAAATACATTTTTGTGCCAAATGAAAATCTGTAACAATCCCACCTCATTGCTAACATTAAAGCTAGCAGACTTACATGAAAATATTTTTTTTTTTTTTTTTGTGAGATGTGATGGCATGATATTTAGGGCAAAGGAATTTTAGTTGTGGTTGTCATGTACAATATTAGAAAAAAACTTTAAATAACAATATATTTTATATATTTTGTGGAATAGTTATGTGAAGTGTATCGTCAGATGGTATCATTTCGGTTCACCAGATGTTCATATAGTTAGGATGGCTGAGCCATCCATTTTTACACCTTTTTAAGGCATTAAGTGGAGGAAGTTAAAAAGCACAGATGTTGATTTCCTGGGTGCTCTTACAACTTACTTGTCAATGTTTTCAATATGAAGAATTTCGATAAAATTCCCAGGACATTTAGTTGAGAAAATGCTCAGTTTTTGAAGTAGTAAAGTGGAGAGATTTGAGCAGCTCTTCACATCGAGGTCTTGAGAGCCGATAGTTTGTCAAGTAGGTGGTAGTCTTGTACCCAACCACCCTGTCAGTAAATTTCCTTCAGTCAACAGTTGGGAAATCTTCCTTCATGGGGGAATTCCATGCTTGTGTATGCTGAGGAAATTTCCCTAGTATTATTCCCTATCTGTGCTTTTTTACATGCATGTATTCAGATTTGTTATTGTAAATGGTAAAAAAATTGATGTTTTATAGAAAGGTATAAACTCTGTAAAAGCTTGATAAATACATTTTTTTTTAATTTTGGAAAATCTTAAAAAATTGGTTGATCAGGCTAGTACATGTATTTTATAGCATCAAAATAATACGAAACTTAAAATATTTTTGTACGAGAAAATGTTGATGCAGAAATGGTCCAAACAAAAACAAAATTCATGTTTTACGTTTTTATAAAAAAATTTCCTCTCCCCCTCACACTAGTATAATAGTCTGCGGATTGTTCATTGTTCTTTTTCATAACTTAGGTTGACAGTGTTCTTTGGAATTTTCAACCAAGTCTTTATGAAAATATGCTTGTTGCCGTGTGCCATGCTGTGCATATCATAATTTTATTTGTGAGACACATTTAAGGCTGTTATGTAATTGGTTCATTTTGTATGGTGAACTGTGTATCTCATTTTTGTTTACTGTGTTTACATGCTAATAATACTGGTTTTGTGTTGATGCACTGACACTTGACATTTTGAAATGCCATAGCAAATTAAGTTATTGTGGTGGTAAGTTAAAAAAACTTTGTTAGTTACTGTAAATTATTTGTTACACAGTGTGTTTTGTAAGAGAGCAAGCATGATAAATGTTGTAGAACTTGCTTCACTCATTCGTCCTTTCCGTGATATCAGTTGTCGTGGACTACTCGAATGCTTTCTATAACAATCAAATGTGTAACGCAGTGTAATGGTTAATACTTACTAGATGTGTTCGAATCTGTGTACAACTTGACAAGACTAATATAAAATATTTACCATAAATTTTCTTGATGGAATTATCTGTAGGACAAACATGTTTACACATGCAAGTGAAAGGTGATTTATATTTTTTACATCTGCGCTTCATATACTGTAGTTTTTGAAAGTTACTTTACAGAACATAGAACTTGTTAACTAGTCGCCAGGGTTGCATTTGGCACATGTGTGTGATCCAATTTTATGAATCTCGTCATATGATGGTGACTTGTGTGATCTGAAACTCATTTTGCTATTGTCAGATTCCATTATTTTTGTGAATGCAAACTTGTACAGTAGTAGTAGATATAATGTTGACAACTGAAATTAATGTGCTGCTAGAATATGTCTGATGTTGTGTTCTTTGAATGGTTAGCATAATTTATAAAGTGTGTTTTATATCTCAGATGTATTAGTTTAGTTTACCACTAACCCTGTAATATGTTCAATAGTATGTAATACTATATAATAAGTAGATCTAAAAAAAATATATATATATTTTCAAGTATCTGTAGTGAAATGTTACTAATCTAGAATTGTTGTTGAAATGTGATTGGCAGTTATTGCAATTTGAGCTTAGCGTGGGCTGTTAGGAAAAGTATGTTTGATATAAACCTATATGCATTGTTGGCTTAAAAAGAATTATTTTTGGTCTGCGGTGTGAAACATAACAAAAGGAGATGAAATCATCTGCACAAACTTATCTTATCTGCACAATTGCACTTGAAATGATGTAAATTTCACTTCTGAGTGACTACTAGCTTTTTTAATTTGCCATCGTAAATTAATTTTTCTATACCATGTAAGAGAGTATGCAGGTTATAAAGTACCTACATGTATGTGAGAATGTTTTCTTTGCTTGGTTGTAAAAATACTACAGGTTTTCTTTAATTTTAAGTAAAGCTTGTATTGTAGACATTTTCAAAAATAAATTTTGTATCTGCGGTAATTTTCACACGTATGTATCTTGTGGCTGCGTACGAAAAAATCTTGCGTCTGTTAATTTACGAGTGCCAAAGTCTTGTGTTCAGCAATAATTTTTTTGACTTGTAGACTTGAGTGAGTCCTGCATAGTATGTACATACTGAGTTGTATACTGGTTGCAGTACATGGATTTGAGTGTGTAATCACCTCACACAGTTTGTGAGTTGCAGTTTTTGATGTGCTGATATTAAGATGTTTATGTATACTAAATTTTATGGTTGTGTCCAGCGTTCTGGATGATATTAAGAATTTTATTGAAGTTTGAGAAAATTCTTTAATTTTTTTGAATGATTGTAAATATATACAAACAATTAGGTCTTATTTAAGCCCTTTTTACACACTATTAAAGTGCTGGTCTCTCGAATTAGTTTTGTGTGAAGTAGGGCATTGGGAAAGTTTGCTCTGCTTGTCTAAGTGACCTAGATTAGAAGATCCTGTGTGTTCTGTGGTCCCAGCAATTGTGTTCATTCTCAAATTTTTAAGTATTACGTACTGCAGTTGCAGTTTCCAGTAATCAATTAGTTAGGTTTGGCTCAACTTGTTTTCTTTCTCTTTTCTACATCAATATAAGACTATGCCAGTTTCACAATTAACTCTAATCTGTTACACCCATTTATGTAGCTGTGTGCTTGTGGTCGTAGTAATAAGTTTTTATATTTTTGGCTTGAATTCTGATGAAATGGAAACCACTAATTCTCTTTTGTGTAATCATACGTACAGTAACATAGTTAACTTAATGGACTGTATGTGAAGTTTGAAATTGTCACTTTTCAATTAAAATGTATTACAAATTTTGTTTAATGTTGAGAATACATCAGTGAGACGTGTGTCTTTATGTTCTGTTAATTTTCTAGATTTTGCAGTATTCCATGTACTGTCATTGCTCCAAAATATACATGCATAAATCATAGAGTATGTAATGTTTTTAATGAAATTAAGATTCTGCTATTGGTCCTGAAGTTAATTTTTGGGCAGTGAGGTAAATGTACAAATGAGCTTAAAGCTGTAACCCATTGATTTAGGAACAAGCAGGTTTAGTGAATCTAGGTTAAGTGATGGATAAATTATACATTGTATGTGGTGATTGGCCATGAAAATAAAAAATAAAATACAAGAATACCAGAACAACATTTTATCAAAACGTGGAATGTTGCCCTTGAACATTAAGGATTTAATGCATAACTCATTTTGTATGGATATGAAATTAATTATATTATTTTTTAGGTCAACTGTACTAATTATTATTTGTGTGCAGTAGCTGCAGATTACACATGAGTTTCAACTCATTCCCGACTGTGCAAAGAAAAGGAATTACAGAGGATCTCTCTTTGCCCCCATGGTATGGTCCATACCGTATAAGAAGGCCACTTTCTGACAGTCGGTGAGTGGCAACTTAATGTTTACGAAACAAACAAAGCGCCATTTACAAAATCCTGTATCAGCTGATGCACGAACGAACAAAAGTTAATATTACGTTGGCTATTCTGAGTGCACTGCCAATGCACATCAGAAAAGCAGAAAGTATGCGGATAAGAAAGTTCGTAGATTTATTAATACATTTTATTTTACGAGGTCACAAAACAATGGTTGTTAGTGTTGTAATGTTTAGGTGATGAAAATGAAATGTACAATAGAACGATACGACATGGAAAAGTTTTCTGAAGTTGTGCTAACTTCAGAAAGCTTTTCAAGGTCGTATCCTCCATTTCAAACCTTGCTTTCAACACGTCCATAATATTAATTCCAAAAGCATACAGAAATATTGCATAATATTGTTGAATTATTTTTTCTAATAATTTGACGAAATTACACGAATTTTAAATGTATTTCCAGCCCGTAACATAAGAATTATCAACTTTAAAAAATACGCTATCTGTTGACCATAAAGAGGGTTACTCAAAACTTTGCCGAGACGTGCTGCACGCTATCTATTGGATATTCTGCGAGCTATTACCAGCCAGAAATGAACCTCTTTCCTGCGCGATTATAACAAATTTACAAACATATGCCAATAGTTATATTTTTTCACGAGCTCTGCATAATTTTTAAAGTAACATATATTTCATATACAACGATTTGGAGCACAAGTCATTTATATTCGGCCGATAATCGTTTGTCTACGTAAGTTATACGCCATATTGTTCTCTCGAAACCCATCTTCTTGATTCCGTAGACACGCGCGAATAGTTTTTAAGCAATTCTAACGTTATTCCACGTCACATATTTCCAACTCGAATATATTAGCTATAACGTCCAAAGTGTAATAATAGATACAACAGACAGTCTCGCAAATGTTAACCCAAATTCACTATCTNAAAAAAAAGTTATCATTAACATTTTATATTTTTACTTTTATTACCTACTTATATTTTTAGACAGATATCAATGTTAAAATATCTTAAAATTTGTTTAGCATTACAATACAATAAGAAGTGGATTAGCTGACAGCGTGTTGATAAAAAATACAGCCCCGACGTTGAGAAAATTGGTTATACAGTTTCAACATGTTCCATGGCAAGATTTTTGCAAAGTGTTGGTTTTTTTTTAATGTAAGGAATCAAATAAATTACGGGTGGAAGTTTGAAATGGAAAGGAATGACATTACAACTGCTTGGACAGGGAAGAGGGGTAGCTTCTGCTGCTATTACAAGCTAAAGCATGAAAATGAATTAATTTTCCAATGTTACACGCAACTGTAAGTAAATGAAAATTATTACACATACAGTTAATAGATGCTGCTGATAGGTAAATTTAAGTATCTGAGTGTTTTTATTATGTACCAACTTAAGAAAATTAGCCGTTAGTCTGCTAATTTTTGTTTCTACTGTATTCTAACGTTCCTCTGTATGTATAAAATTTTAAATTTCACAACACGTGTATTATGATGGGATGGGAGCTTGATAAAAGTGGTGACAGGGCTTACAAATTCTTGCCGATATGCAGACACTGAGCGGCCAAATAGTTCCTTATCTGGTATAGAAGAGGCATTCTTACTACTCTGTTTCTCGGCCATCTCTTCAGTGTTTAATTTTCCGAGCAAGGCAGGGCCAGCATCTGAAGTCTGGTGTAAGATACATTATTGGTTTGGAAGTATCATGTTGCAGTTTCCAAGTATTAAAAAATTCATTTTGTACGACAGGAGTACTACATTGTTGTGCTNAGTTAGGAGTTGCGGATACTTTCATTTTTAATAGTTCAAAAAAAAAATTTACCCTTGCCTGTAGAAATTTAGATGCAAAATAGTGGTTATTTTTCAATAGTGTATATTCAGTAACACTTGCGTTGGTTTTCAAGTTTTGTGTTAAATGGGTGGGGTGGGGAGGGAGAAAAGAAATACTAGTGTAATTCAAATGTAGGACACTTGACAATTATTGTAAGTTTATTGGTTAATATATGTTGATAATATGATTTGAGACTAATTTTTTTGTAGTTAACATTTTAAAGTCCTAAATTTCAAATTCCAGCACACTTAGAATTGTTATACAAGCACCTCACTGTTTGTGAAAATGTACACTTTCATTTTTGACCTCTTGGTAAGAAATGGATCCAAATTAATGGCCTCCACCCCCAACCTGTCTCTTCCTAAAGACTTTGGAGCCTCGACATGCAGTGGACATACATTCTGAGCATGTACATAAGTTGTTGGACGTAACTGAAGAATTGTGGTAAACTGTATTATTGTACTGTATAAAAATGGAACTACTAGTTGCAGGAGGAATTAATTTGTTGTGAAATTGTAAATGTAAGACTAATTTTGAGAATATGTTGGGGTTTTTAAGACTACTTAATAAGCTTCACCATCTCTTGATGTTGAAATTCTCTTAACAGTGTGTTCATATTGCTTTAATGCTTTTGACTTTAATATTGTGTATTACTTGCTCTTTTATAGAGTAGTTACTATATAGATAGTTTCTTCTCTTATTAATTTTTGTACACAGTTTTTACAATTACTTTTAATACACTGATTGTTTTTCATGATTATGTAACAAGAATCACTTTCACAAATGTACAATTATTGATAATAAAGTTTATGTATACAAAAAATATGCATTTTTTTAAAATGTGATTTAAATGTTATATTTACCAAATATATTATTGACTTATTTTTATGGAGAATAACTCTTGAGGATATACAGTAAAACCCCTCTGAACGAATATTCCATTTTACGAAATATTCCACATGACAGAGTATAGTTGGCTCCCCATCTTATGTTTTTCAGGGGACTGTAAAAAATTTTCAAACATGCGGGATTTCAGTAGATGAGGGTTGTGACGTGTACATCAATAAAATACAATTTGTGACCTTCCTATACTTCATTTTGAGTGAGAGCTGTACATTATGTGTAAATAAAGTTTAGCTAATAAACACAATAAAATTGAAATTAAAAAAAATTAATATATTAGTATTATTGTAAATAATACATCAAAAAACCCTTTACCTCAACTCATTTTACTAAAGAATATATAATTGATTGTAATCTGACACCAAATGCGATCTGACCTAAAACTTTCAAACTCTCTGGAAATGGAAATAATATGGCACCGAATGCAAGGCAAATTTTGAATGTCCCACGCACACTTGACTAACTGAGAGTGCATGGAGAGATTGTAGATTGGGCAGTGTGTTCACAGCGGGAGAGACTGCAGGGGAAACGGAGGCAGGGTTAAAGTGTGTACCCTTCCTCTCAGCTTCATGTTGGTGTGTGCGTGGCAAATGTCTGTCTTTGAAAGTAATTAATTATATTTTGCTGCAAAAACAGTATTTCCGAGCCAAATGAATAAATAAGGCAATTCAAATTTATTTCTTCACATTCTTTAATAATAATTAATCATTCAAAACCACGTCTTCTGGATTTCCCTGCTGCAAGTTATGCTGCACTCTGGTTCGATGCTAACCATTATTAGACGACAAAAGGTGTCTAATAGGCCCTTACAGGATACCAATTTATTCAAAAGATTAATATAAATTCTCAGATTTCCCCGCAGGAAGTTACTGAAAATGAACTTTATGCGTGGTAATGCAAGTTGTTCGATGTTCAAACTATTCTTGGTGACAAAGGGTGGTCAAGTATATGCTTCTAGACATATAATTTTATTTGCAAAGATGCTGTCCATTGAGTTAAATTAATATTTTGTTTTAAAGTCATGTTGATTTTACACCATATACAATTAAACACCAAACTCCACTGGGAAAAACGACCTTAAATCACAAAAAAAAAAACGTCTTTGCAATTAATAATTCATTGTTAAAATGTATCACATAACATATTTTCAGGCAAAGCCATTTGCTTGAAATACTAGTGAAATTTTGAGTGGCCGAAAACCTTGATAAAATTTCTACGATCACCAGGTGCACTTTCCTTGCACTGTGGCCAGGCATGTAAAGGGTAATGACAGAGAGAGAGGATTCCTCCCTCCCCCCTGCAAAACTTCCTCTCGAAGACATGTAAGGGAGGGGGGGGGAGAAGGAAGGTGCATTGCTGAGAAAAGACGCTAGGACGCCACNTGATAAAATTTCTACGATCACCAGGTGCACTTTCCTTGCACTGTGGCCAGGCATGTAAAGGGTAATGACAGAGAGAGAGGATTCCTCCCTCCCCCCTGCAAAACTTCCTCTCGAAGACATGTAAGGGAGGGGGGGGAGAAGGAAGGTGCATTGCTGAGAAAAGATGCTAGGACGCCACGCTGGTTGCTAATTAACTACTCCCCCTTTCAGGCGCATAAGGGAAGATATCAAGCCAGATTCGCTCATCGCCCTACTCCTTAGGGCGCAGACGTGCTGGGAAGATAGACAACATGCTGCAAAGCTGTGATAAATGGCGGTGCACGCGACTTATTTCACATCAAGTTACTAACACGTTTGCATAAACAACCAGTTTAAAAACTGTCTCGGGTAGCTTTATCATTATTTATATAAAGGGTTTTGCTGGGACCACTGAAAATTAACTGTGGATACGGTTTACTGGTATATGCATTTTCGGTAAAACAAGAGTCAATTGTATAACATAGATCCTGCCAAACAACCATAACAACAATGCAATTTTAACTTCTATGTACCCACCCAAATACATTCGTGAGCACAGCAGGGGAAAAAAATGTACAAACAAGTTAACATACTGCTCCGAATAAAACTAGCCAACTTGGGCATAGAGGGTACGAAACACAGTAGTACACACAACATGAAACTCTGTGCTTGCCCATAGCAGGTTTTTTTAATGTAATGCGCTGTGTGTTATTCTATCTTTAGTAGTAAAAGAAAAACAGTCCACTCTTGGTTAATGGAAAATTGTTTTATAATTCTCAAAAAAAGACTTTGAGAGGGTTATTATTCCAGGGGTCTTAGAATCGAGAGTTGACTGTTCCTACCCACATGGTGTAAGATAAAAGCAGAGTCGTGTTTTCTTTGTAATAAAATACACTACCCATGGAAGCAGTTTTGGCACGCGACAACACAGTACGCTCACTGCAGTCGCCTTAATTACAATTTTGTTATTCTTGGTGTTTACCCATAAAATCATTAAGTTAAGAAAAGAGTCGGCCCACAGTAAAATTACCATTTCTCTCTGCAAATACCTTAATTTGAAATCTATCTGCCATTGAGCTGCTTAGCTTTCCTGTTAAATGCAAAGCAGTGAACAAATAAAAAAAACTAATTCATCAATGAATCATGTGAAAATAAACATCCAGTCCAGTTTCTGTAGTCTCCTCTCTTACACACAATAAAAAACCAAACTGTCAGNAAATAAAAAAAACTAATTCATCAATGAATCATGTGAAAATAAACATCCAGTCCAGTTTCTGTAGTCTCCTCTCTTACGCACAATAAAAAACCAAACTGTCAGTTCCCTTATCTCCTGCTCCCCTTCCCTTATCTCCTATTCCCATTCCCTTATCCCCTTCGCTCAGATCTTTTGCTTAGCCCTGCCCTTATGGCCATCAGCCTTAACCCCCTGACGATCGCTTACCGACTTCTCTCTCTGTTGGAGCTGTGGAGACAGAGTAATGTGCACATGAAAGAAAATAAAAACATGGACAGAGTTTTTGAGAATGACAAATATGCCCTCCCCCACCATCCTCCTGCAGCTGCTGGTTAAAACTCTATCCATCAGCACTTAATATTATTTGCTCAATTTTTAGCTAGTATATTTACATGTTAACCACGTGAAGTAGGCTATTGTAATTTTTTTCAATGTGATTTAATTAATTACATTGTGTGATTGATCTTAAACATATATTACAGTTTTAAGTGCTTTGTCTGGGTATTAATGGAGTAGTCATTTAATACATACAAAGGGGGTGTGTCATTATTGGAATTTTTATCAATCTCTAAATAGTAACTTTTCCGCATCTGTCTGTATTCGCTTAGTACTTCTAAACTACTTGATGGATTTTGATGCGGTTTTCAAAATCATTTAGAGAATTTCTTGAGAAAGGTTTTGGTGTAAAAATTTTTCATATTTAATGTACAAATAGTAGATAAATGTAGAACCGTTTGTAATCAAGTCGTAAAAAACTGCTTATAGGGCACTTACATGACTTGCGCTGACTAAACCATGAGATACATCAAATTAATGTACTTAAGAATTGTAGCTGTCAAAAAGGTCTACAGAAAAGTCTGCGATTGCATATGTTTATCTTTTAAGGATGACCCACAGTAACCATTTTTGTCTTTCAAAATATCTCTGTAAAAACTAAATTATCTCTGTAAAAGCTAAATTGTTACCGGGCGAAGCTGGGCCGGTTTGCTGGTACATACTATGTAGGGCTAAATTTGTTTGTTTCTATATGTAAAGTTGAAAGAAATGCATTTGATTTAGTTGCATAATCTTGTGACTACAAGCCACAATTAGCGTCCAGTTGTTTTCACTACCACTTAATTGTCAGCTCTCGTCCACTCTTCAAGCCAGGCTCCCTTCACCTGTCTTGCTCGTGTACCAAGTCCATTGAACCGACCTGACGAGGCTTGACCCAGGTACTTCTGGATTACACTTTAGCTAGGGGTTTGTTGCCACACTCTACAGGATGAACATTAGCACCTTTCCTGTCCATAACGTTCTCGCATCTCGCCACCCCCTAAGTAACCAATCGACACCATCCCTCAGCTGCAAGTCCCCACAGGAGAGAGCACAAGCTGCCCAGCAATTAGTGGAGCCTCACTCCACTACCCTCCCTGCCAACCTATTTGGCCTCCCAGTTCCCGGAGTTGCTCACCCCGCCATCTAACCACTCCACCATAGGTATACTCTCCCCTAGGGAGTGGGACCATTCGCTCCGGAGGACACCAGTTGACCTCGTGCCCGCCATCAGTTCGGCACCCTGGTTATCAGCAGGCGACAGCAGAGCCAACTTGCTCAGCTGTCCGTTCCAGCCGGAGCCGAAGTCTTCCAGCCAGGGCCAGTGTCTGCTACAAGGGAGCGACACCAGTGGTAAGCTAACCAGAGCCCGTGTGTCCAACACCCAGAGGAATCACCTCGCCCTCACAGACTTTGTACTAAGTAGGTGCCAGACACGTCCTACATTATATAAGGGACCAGTGCGAGGCCGACGGGTCATTCTACGGACAACCTCAGCAGTAAAGTCCGCTCCCATCCTGTGCAACTGACCTGGTGCAGAATTAAATACACCTTGCTCTTTGACGTGACGTCCCTCTTCCTATGCCATCATGCTTCAGAACATATTTGCAGTGCAACCCTGCTGTAACATCCCCTCTCATAATATTTTTCTGCTTACTAAGCTGCCTTCCCTTAGTCTACAATCATGTATTTCAATACAAAATTACCCTATTATAAAGTTTTTCCTTATATAAGGTTGACATTTCTTGGGGCCCTTGAGAAATGTTATAACAGGGTTCCACTATTACATTTCTCAAACTGTACCACTAAACCAAAAATATTGGAAATCTTGACATCAACTCATCAACTTACAGTTAGTGTGCTACTAGGTACAACCACAGAGCGATGAAGAGGAGACAGTGCCATGTTTTGCATCAAACTCTTATTTTGAGCTACAAATTGTAAATAAATTGCACTTTTATTATCGACATAAAATCATTTGTCAAAACACATCAGTACAATGAAAAGCCATGAATTTCAGGTAGAGTTAAGTTCAAATGAGAAAATAATCTTCACGCAGCTTTGAGAGTGGGGATGTAGGGAAGGGCTCTTGCCACTACCAAACATAACATTCCCATCTACTACTGCACTGTTTAATACCACATACGCATATGTCGAGCATCTCTCCCTCAACCGTACTTATCCCCTGTCAATACTATATTGAAAAACCCCACCCCTTCATGCAGAGGTAATGGACTCGCCTGACGCGTTTTGGACTTCTGCTCATTATTTTCTGGTTTTGATTTCACTGTATTGGCTACCCTGATGATACAAACATTGCTAAGTCTAGGGAACCCATTTTCGCAGGTAAACGTCTAAGTAACTTTTCTTTTAATTTTTAGAGCAAAGGTGTTTTTGTTGTTCCTAAGTTCATAATTTTTCAAAATGAATAAATTTCCATTGTATTTTTTGTGTTGGCAATGAAACTGTGACTTGAAAGGACTTAATGTGTGGTTCCCCCTCCCCCTGGTCTTAACTTCATGCAGTACAGGGACAGGACAAAACCATTGTAACAATTAAACATAGGAAAATAGAGAATCAATGAAACACCATAAGTAGACATCGGATTATATGCAGTAACAAAATGCCAAAATATGCATGCAAATATGCTTTAAAAAAGGCCCAAATATGCACAATAAAAATGCCAAAGTTTACTTTAATTTTTGTTTATTTTCTTTAATCAGTAACAATTAAATAATATCAAGCAATAAATCAATCATATAATTTAACAAATTATGTCAAGTACCTATCATGTAGCAAATTAAACACAATATCACACATAATTCTTGTGACAATACACTATCATGTACTTTTCCAAATTTTCTAGAGCAAATTTGTGAAGTTTGTCACCTAATATTAATTTGTAAGCCGAAAATAACCTCTCCACATCAGCGGACGTCACTGGACAGAATTTGAAATTTGGCGCCATTTCTTCAAATATCTCTTTTGTCATGGTGTGATCTGTGCCGTTGATATAAGTATTAATCTCCTTGATTGCTTCAAGACCCAGGTGTTTACGCAGAACAGCGTTTAATATTCCACGGATCTTTTCCGATAGGGAATTAGGAAGGGCGTCAGTCTGTTCGATCATTTTCTCCAGTATTTTTTAGGGCCTTGAAGAGTGGAAAGTTTTTTATTTCCAATTTCTCTATGTCGTCTGGTATGTTTCTGAAATGTGTAGTAATGAGGGTGATATTCTGTTTGATGGAAGTGTCTTGAAATGCTAGCTTGCTTGAATGAATTGCAATGGCCTCTGAACTGTCAAATTGAACAACCACTTGTTTTATGACCTCAAAATTCTCAGCATAAAACAATACAACCTTCAACCAGGTACCCCATTGCATAATTACAGGTTCTGGTGGCAGTGCTAGATTAGGCAGCTGCTCTTTGTAAGCTTGAACCCGCGACGGTGCTTTTAGAAATACTTTCTTTGTAGAGGAAATCAGTTTATTGACATTCCCGAACTCTTTCCTTATCTCCTCTGCAAGTCAATGAAATCCATGGGCCAAACAGGTAATATGCAGTATTTTTGGATAAAACACTTGCAGAGCTTGACCAGCTGTAACCATATAAGGAGCAGCGTCAGAAACAAAGAGACAGATTTTTTTCGTCCATAGAAGAATCAGGAAATAATGATTTTATGGAATCATTTATGAACCGGGCAATAATTGAATGGTTTGTTTTTTTCTAGGGCCTTACAGGAAACCAAGTGGGGAGTAGAGGGTTCCTTTGTTAATTTTATAACTATCAAATTTGCTATATATCGTCCGCATGAATCTGTTGTTTCATCAGCTGAAATCCAGAGCAAATTGTTTGAAAGATTGGTGCGAATTTCATTTAACACGTCTTCGTAGATACCTGACAGGTAGTTTTTCCTAATCATAGATTCTTCAGGAACTATCTGATTTGTGCAATATTTCTTGAGAAATTGCCGGCATACTGGGTTATTCAGTTGATGAAATGGAATATTGCAACCAATAAACAACTCACATAAATCTTTATTAAATTCTGTTTTCTTTGTAGAATCCAAAGTAGAAGGCTTAATTTGAGTCAGCAGTTGTTGACGACTTGTTGAAGATTTATTTCTTGCTGCTACGTGGGAGGGCAGTATTACCGTGTTGATCAATCTGATATTTTTTCGAAGAAGGTATACGCTTGTCACAAACCTTGCAGAAAATCATATCGCCATCAGTTGTAAATTGGCCTGGGTAACACTTAATCCAAGATTCCATTAAACTCTGGGTGTTCTTTTTCACTGGCGGCATTGTCGTTATTACAGTCGAATCAAAACAAAAACCAATCGTGCGTAAACAAACACTGCAGGTAACTGAATGTGCAAGTGCGTGGGGCGGTCAGTGGAGAGTGCCGCCCCGCACGCTGCAGCGCGCACCCCTCTTGCCTAATGCTATTTTCCTCGCAATCGAAATAAGCAAGATTGGGAAGAAACTATTCAAATATGCAATAACGCTGTAAATATTGCATTTTATACATTTGCATATGCAATTATGGAAATAATCAGATGTCTAATTATAAGCAATACCGAAAAATAAATGCTTCAATTTTAAACCTACATAAAAGGAAACAAAAAAAAAAAACTTTTGAGTAAGAAAATGTCTTCATACAATAATAAATTGTTGGCACAGCAGTTTGTTTCAAATAGCGATAACCGGCGGCCTCAACATCAAAGCTGTCTGTATAAAAATTTGAGAGAATTTTGTGAAATTTTCCTCCTGATTTTCTGTATAGCCACACCTTCCTCATTTCATCTTTTGGGAAGCTTAATATGAAAAAAGTAAGAATGGTATTTTACATGCATACACTGTAAAATTAGGTAAACCAATTTGGTTGGGAGGGGGGCACAGGTTAATTTTTTTTTTTCACACCTGCCAAAATACACAAAACATTAGACGTTAAAATAATTCCAATTTTTGCAAATTATATTTTGAGCATTTTTTGCAGTTTGTGATTATTTTGCAGCACATTGGGCAAGACAAATTAAAGTCGTAAGACAACATTTTGACAAAGCTGTTTCAGCCACATAAAGTATGCAAGCTTGTAACAATAAAACATGCTCTGAGAAGAGTAAAGTAAAGAGCACTGTCAGACTGCAGCCTTGCATTAACCACCAACTAGTTCAAGGGGTCTTGCTAAGCCACATCATCACCAACTTCAATTTCTATCTTACTACATTTTGATGCCTCTCCTACACACTGCTGCCAGACCAAGTATGATCAATACACACTTCACAATGAAAAAACACAGAGTAACATTCAACATTTTATCTGGTACATCCACAGCTAAAGAGAATGGGGTTATTTACGAAAGAATGAGTGAAGATGTTTGGGCAGTTTTTTTAACAACGGGGTATTTAGAGTTGATGAGAGTGAAATAAGGTACTGAACAGCATCTGAATGCAAGGGTGGAGGGAACGGAAGATCCCCTAGAAAACCCACTAGCCAGTGGCATTGTCTGGCACAACTCCCATATGCGAAAATCCAGGAGTGACCCCAGTTCGCCTTCGTGGGTGAGCGCTATAATCGTTACGCCAACTGCGGCCCTTTAAGAAAGAGTTGTGATATATATATATATATTTTTTTTTTTTATTAATCCAACCATTTTTTTGAACTTTATAGGCTGTTCCACTAACTTATTCAATTACTTAGGATGTAAAGGAAATATGCGTAAATCTGATCAAACTACCACCGTCCCCTAAAAACATAGAGAAATCCATGCTGGTATTTCAAAACGGATGGTGAGTGGCCCGACAGGTAAGCAACACACATGGCCTGTCTTGAGGCTCACGTAGGGCCTTTGAACTATTCCTGTTAACAGTGTGAATAGCACACTTACTTTTGTAATAGTAGGAGTTCATAATTTTTCAATACTTTTTTTACTACACTATTATCTTCATTGTGTTCATTTTGAAAATACAGTACATTATTTAATAGTGTGCCACCTTAGCGATGCTTAATACATGAACCTGTCATAATCATTAGTTAATTCAGCTCCCCTGGACTCTCGCCCAGCATACGACTCTTTGCACATTTAAAAGTACAGCAAGTGCTGTTTGTTTTTAACTTGTGTATTTTCCAGTCAGAAGTCCTGTGTATTGTGTGTTGCCTTACTGTTAATTTAGACATGGTGATTAATTTCTTAACAGCTGTTTTACAGTTTTGTGTAACAAATTTTTACAAAAAATACGGTTGCAACCCCTATTTACTTAATGACGGGGGATGACATTACCAACCATGTTTTCAGGGGTGTTAGATCTCAGTCATAGAAGTTACAGCTCACAGAGTTGTTGCTTATTAACTAAAAGGATTTCAAAACTCAATTTTTGGAACAATAACACTTTAATTACGTCAATTATAGCATAAAGCTCAATTACAAGTAACGACACAATAGAAAGGTGCCTATTTTGTGGTACAGTGCAATATACTCTCAGAGTGTACTACATCCAAACACCTCCCAGACACATTGCGCTTGCTGGTAATCTTGCATGTTGATGTCACTGTCGGTCGGTTGGTTGTGGAAAGCAACAATAGATGGCAAACTGTGACTCATCGAGTTTCCCCCACAAGTTGGCATATTCATAGAGGAACACTCCTTTCATTGTCACAAGCTCGAGTCCGTCGGGAGTAAAGAAAGCCGATGTAGTTGTGAACTCCTAAGATGGGATATTCTCAGTTAGAGTCGCGAGGCTGTCCAAACTTTTACTGAAAGTAATCAATATCTCGTAAGTTTGTGATATTAAATAATATATCTTGAGTGTCATATGACAATTGCATATTAATGAAATTTTCATAATAAATTAAATTGTGGAACAGCACATGTAGTCTCGGGACAACAACAGAGCTTGTTGCAAATCTTGCACGAAGGGGCAACATGATTTCTGTTAAGATGGTCATGATCGTGGACTTGGGTATTTCATGGCGAAGGAGCCGTAGCAGTAGCAGCAGGCGGCAGCATAAGCATATTCAATACATTCATACAGAGCCAGAGGTCGCATGGACTCGAACCGGCTGTAAATGTCCTTGGCTAGATTACCAATATGCATGATTTCGTCCATAAATTTCTTT
This sequence comes from Clitarchus hookeri, assembly GCA_002778355.1. Classification (NCBI taxonomy): domain Eukaryota; kingdom Metazoa; phylum Arthropoda; class Insecta; order Phasmatodea; family Phasmatidae; genus Clitarchus; species Clitarchus hookeri. The sequence continues at coordinate 92,183 of NQII01003758.1, read as the reverse complement.
GAGACATTTTCCTCGGTATACAGTATCACATCGGTGGGTAGGCTGATTGTCTTCGAGGCAGGTGCTGTGTTGTTGTCCACCTTCATATATATGCGATAGTTCTATGGTTCGTGATTTGGTATGTGTACATATACGAAGTTTTCATGGAGTAATGAAATGTCACGATACTCAACTCCAACTATCCCTGCAGATGACATCTGGCTGTCGGCAAAAATACTATGCAACTGCCTTCAGCTGGATAACGAAACGCAATAACAAATAATACCCCTCAAACTGATGCTGAGGCATACTCACTAGCTTGGTTTCAAGGTTGACTAAATTTATCCGTATTACTCGCAGTATACGCATAGAACCCGATTTTTTCATCCCTTTACAAACTTACTTTGCAAATAACTCGCATAAGGTGGCAACTATATCTAATACAGATGGTCTCTCGGTGAACTCATTTTGTACTGAAAACATGGTCTGCGGCATACAACACGCACTTATCCAACAGTCAATCGGCGTGAACACATTTGATAATATCAGGGCGTGTTACTTCTGCATCCATGGTGGAAAGTGTCAGGCGCCTCTCTCTCCCTTTGAGGGTAGCGAAGGTGCAATTGTAGAGATGCAGGACCATCCTGTAATGGGCGTAAGGATTGGTTGTAGCCGGGAAGGTAGAGCCAAGCAACCAGTGTGTAATCGGTGTGAGGCGTACGTGTAGCCCATTATGATGGCTGAAGCTTAGATGAGGAACCAGTCTGTAACGGATGTAAGGCTTTGCATGGTGGGGGTGTTGCTGACTACAAAAAACACACTTCCCCATCGCCATTGCTCTAGCCAACAGTCGGGTTATTCATTGACACCTTGTTGAAATATCGTAGATTACGAAAAACATATTCCTATCTTGGACTTGCTGTCGATGGATCCTGCTGTTGGTTTTCTATGCTGCTCTGTGGTCAGCCAGAGTGGTTGGTGGTAGCTGATCTGCGAAGTGTCAGAGCTCTTGCCAGCTATAGTAATTGAGAGTAAGTTGATGCTTGACACAAGAAATGGATAGCACACAGTCTACCAGTTTAAGGGATTCCACTACCTTCTTGAGGTACCACTGGATAGTCTTGAAGTACCGAAGTTAACAAAAGAGGGAAACTCCCGGGTGGTCAACATGCTTGATGTACCAAAAGGGGTACCTGCCTCCCAGACTATGCTTGAATGATGGACAATCATGGTAGTTTTGGTGAAGTGGTGGACCAGTCAAGTCCTTTGTGGTAAAACCATTGTGGCCCAAGCAGGAATTTCAGTGTGAAGAAATTCAACAGCATTGGAATGGCTGAGAGAGGGACGTAGAGGTACCAGTCCTCTTCCTCTTGAAAACACACAGGTGTCGTGGAATGGAATGGGCACGAGCTGACCTCGGCCCCATACTAAAGTACATTTGGTTGATGGACATCGGAGGCGCAGCCATGACAGGGCAATGCGTCTGGACTGCACCGATGACCCTAATGCACACGAGACCAGAAGACATTTGACTCGTGGTGGCAGTATGTTGAAAATCGCATACAGCTACAATACCATTATCACTATAATAACTAGCAAGCCACAACAATATCATAAAGATTCATACGATCAAAACACACAACATTAGTTTGAAAATGAATGTCGAGAGATTGTAGAATAGGGACAGGTTCTCTTCACAATACCCTAGCGTAACAATTGGCAGACTAGTTTTAGTTGAGACAAGTTAGTCTCATGCAACATATGTCGCCCACATTAGTTCTGTCTTGCATAAATGTGTCGTCCATATACACTGAAGAGCAAAAAAAACTGGTACACCTGCCTAATATCGTGTAGGGCCCCCACGAGCACGCAGAAGTGCAGCAAGACGACGTGGCATGGACTCGACCAATGTGAAGGCATGCAGGTGGCAATTCACACCATGAATCCTGCAGGGCAGTCCACAAATCCATAGGAGTGCGAGGCGGTGGAGATATCTTCTTAACAGCACGTTGCAAGGCATCCCAGATATGCTCAATAATGTTCATGTCTGATGATTTAGGTGGCCAATGGAAGTGTCTAAAGTAAGAAGAGTATTCCTGGAGTCACTCGGTAGAAACTCTCGACGTGTGGGGTGTCACATTGTCCTGCTGGAATTGTCCACGTCTGTCGGAATGCACAATGTACATGAATGGGTGCAGGTACGAATTGGCTTATGGAAGCTAGTTCGTAACATTACGTATCTGTCACCCATCAGAGTCGTATCTAGACGTATTAGGGGTCCCATTTCACTCCATTTGCACACGCCCCATACCATGACAGAGCCTCCACCAGCTTGAACATTCCCCAGTTGACATTTAGGGTCCATGGATTCATGGGGATGTCTCCATACCCGTACATGTTCATCCGCCCGATACAATTGGAAACGAGACTCCTCAGACCAGGCAACAAATTTCCAGTCATAAACAGTCCAATAGCGGTGTTGGCGGGCCCAGGAAAGGCATAAAGATTGGTTTCGTGCAGTTAAAAACGTTACACATGTGGGCCTTCGGCTCCGAAAGCCCATGTCAATGATGGCCCGTTGAATAGTTCGCATGCTGGCACTTATTGATGCCTCAGCATTGACATCTACGCCAATTTGAGAAAGGGTTTGTATGTCTGTCACATTTAATGATTATCGTCAATCGTTGTTTGTCCCGTTCGTTCACAATCTTTTTCCGGCCGCAGTAATGTCGAAGATTTGGTGTTTTACCAGATTCCCGATATTCACGGTAGACACGTGAAATAGACGTACGCGAAAATCCAAATTTTATCACTACCTCAGAGATGCTGTGTCCCGTCTCTCGTGCGCCGACTATAACACTACGTTCAAACTCACTTAAATCTTGATAACTTGCCATTGTAGCAGTAGTAACCGATCTAGCAACTTTGCCATACGCTTGTTGTCTTTTAAAGGCTCTGCAAACCGCATCGCGTTACCTTTATTGGTTTCATAACTCTGTTATTTGCATACGCACGCCTATACCAGTTTCCAACCTTACCTATTGATGACTTCACTGTGCTAGAAATCTACATCGCAAAGGACTGTTGGGGAACTTCCTGAAAACGAACTTTACCACATGGGTTCATTCAATATTAACATGAAATATTTGTCATTTACCAGTGTGACCAGAAATGTTTTAAAAATGTAATTTGTAATTATTTTATTGTCTTACTAGGGTTTGTGTTGTAGATTTTTGTGGTATATATAGCGTCTACCGATCCTTGGTATAAGAGAGAAAGATAACTGCCCCTTCCAGGAGGGGAAACATTGAAGTTGGAGCAGTTTTGAGGACTGGCACCAGACATTCACTGCGCATTGGAATCTGCTGTTAACAGGGAATGCCTTTGGAGTGTGTGATGACCCTGCCTTGTGTGCTGACAGCTTGAGCTACACTCTGTTCACTGATTGGCCATTCGGGTACAGCAAGATGCCGGTACAGCGTGATCATGGCAGAAGGGTGGAGAAGCGAAGCACAGTTGTTGTTGGATGGGGGAAGAGGGAAGTTTAGCTGCCGCCGACATCAGATTGTATGCTCATGCGATGAATTAGAGAAATCATGTAATGCTTGAGCTAGTGGTAGCTTCTCCCTGATAGTTGCAGAATACATTGATCACGGGAAAAGTGTGGGTGAAAATGTTATCAATATCTGGGTTTAGTGAGTTATTCTTGGAGCGCTGGAGCTGGTGCAAGAACAGTGTGCATTGTAGTGTGTACGTGCTTGCATGTTGCTAACATAGTGGTGGCCGTTACCAGGAAACATTGGCCGTGACCATATGAGCAATTTCAATTTGTTTTCATTCTTGTCTAGTTAAAATGGGTGGATACAAAGATAAGGTGAACACCAGAATTAAAAAGAGATGTTAATTTCTTATCCTCTCGCCCCTGGGGGCACATGTTTTTTCTTCATTGTGTTTGCCTTATTTGTAATGCTGTGACGCATGCTAAATATTCCCTGTGTTATCGAAGAATGCAACAGCTCATTTAACTGTGAGTGTAACTGTTTAGCCAATTAACTGTATTTTTCTCTTATTTATTTAAGTAAAGATGATCTTTATTTTTTATAATCTCTGGTATCTTTTGCAATTCATTAATCCAGTTGTTTTTAATGATGAAGACTGACTAAGAGTAGTATTTGAGGGACGATGGTTGTAATTTTCTGCGTGGTGAGTAATTGGAATGAAGCTAAAGCTAGGAATCCTCCCTCATTTGGTTTTTGTTAATCTTACTCTGGTATGTTTTTTATAGCGAGTAGTTCTTAGAAGTTTGTTTACTCTAAGGGAGTTTGGGAACACTGGGCCATGTCTCTATTGTATCACCGCACAACTAAACTGAGCTATTAGACCCACGCCTCGGTTTTCGAGGCAGTTGCTACGAACCCCATGGTGGGTCTGTGACAGTATAATATAAATATTACAGGTTTGGTAGTGGTCTTCTGTCTTAAAGATGTAAAAAGCATAACATTCAAAATGTTACGATGCATAAGATTTTGATTACACTTGCAAAGTTAGTAGTAAGGATGGCTTTATCTTTAGGAGGGATTGTGTGCACTGGTTTCTCATGGACTATCGGAATTCTGTGTTCTGCCATGTTAGCATGGCATAATACATCAGAAGCTGCAAATCATCGTGTTGCTCGCTGAGCAGGTGTTGTACTGCTTCGCAGTATTCAGGCAGCATGCCCTGGCCAAGGTCTTCCAGCCAAACCTCCGGTGTGCAAAGTCATTTGAAACAAAGATTGTGTTAATAGTTCCAATGCCTCTGATGCAAAATGTAATTTTATCTCCGCAGACTGTTTCACCAATGGGGGTTGTTGTGGCCATATGTACAGTTTGTGTGATTGGTTTGATTTTGCATATGTCCACTGAATCAATCCGAACCAAATTATTCGAAGCAGCGGTATTAATTAAGGCTGTGCTGTGTTTTTATTAAGGAGCACTGTCGTGTGAATTAGTAGGTTGGCACTATTACAGATTTGTGACATTAAAATTTGAATGACGTTTCCATCCGTGGGGTTCAGCATTTTTCTGGAAGGAGGTGACGTCCAGTCTCTCTACCCCACCCGGTCGTTTCCCGGATGTGGTTTGGCATAACGTGACTTGACAGGATTTTTGTTGCAATTGGACCACTCATAGTGCCATATTTTGTTCATCAGTTACGGCAAGTGTATGGTGGCATTCCAAGTACTGATAGTGTTTGCATGAAGTCACTTGTGACACTTTTAGAGTTTGAATTATTTATGTCATTGTACTTTTCCGGGACGGCTGCGTGAATTCACTATCGTGGCGCTGCTGTTCTGATGAGGCGGATATCTGCTCTAAAATTAAAAGTGAATGCATTAAGTCATCTTCAGGGTAGTGTATGAGCAGAGCAAACACACCATGGAACTCAGGTCTCAGTGTCGCTGCAACAACTTCAAGCACTTATTTGTTTGATATATGGGGGTTGCAGGACTGCACTAGGTTAATTTTCTGTTTGGCAAACATAGATAATGATTCGTCGAGTTTTGCTGTTTCAGTATTACTCGGCTGCAGGCTTGTAAGGATGAGAAAGTACAAGCAACGGAATTCCTCCCATGTAATGCCATAATGGGAAATGCCCCACCACCACCATCTAGCATCGCCACAAAACCTCTCACCAAAACAATAATGCCAATACTCTTCGAAACCATACTGTTGCAGTCTATGTGGACAGTCATGGGGAAAGGCTCCCGGATACTCTAATGATAGTTCCGTAAAAGTATGAAGGGGCTGGAAAGGAGCCAGAGTTGATGCAGGCATAACAGTGGAAGAGGCACGTGGCTGTTTTGTTATGGCAGTGGGCGAGTTTCCACGCTGTTTAGTCGCAACGTGGAGAGCCGATGAGGTGTGAGGGGCGGGCAGGAAGGCTTGAACACGCACAGTGCTCTGACCAGCTGCAGCAAGCTGAGTTGCGGTCTGCACTGCTGGCACAGAAATCCCTCCCTCTCTGAATCACACCACTCGTTCTCGGTGATATACTGACAGTAAGCTCTCATTGTGTAACTGTCAAAACACTTCAGTTCGGAGTTTTTTCCTCAGCAGTTGTCTGGTTGCATGGTTCTGGTCGGTGTAGTTTGGTCGCATTGTTGAATGGAGGTTGTACACTCCCGGAAAAAGAGATATGTTAAGTAGATGTACTGGCTGACTGCGTGCGCAGATAAAGACATCTTTTAAGATCACAGTAACATGCTCCTGCAGAGACACACACTTATGATACACTCCCATACTCTGAGTCCATGAAAGAGTGCTTTTGCCACTCCGCTACATCAACTTGTGATGCTACATTTTTTAAGAGTTTGCCTAAAGTGTGTTGGCGCAGGTAAAATGTTTGAGTCCACAGAGTATTTGCACACCGACATGTCAAAAACAGGGTTGACGGTACCCTGGATCTGTCGAGATCTCACGCAGCGGCTACACAAGTCCGCAGTTCGGTCCGCATTGGTAAATGCCAACCCACTCGCATACAGTTACCTGTGCTCTCTGTCTATGTCCTCATGCAGCCTATGAGAGGCTGCAGAATCGTCACACTGTCAAGCGCTCGTCTGTAGTTGTACCAAATTGAAAATGGCCATGTTAGGTAGTGAGCGCAAACACTACGGATTACAAGTGTTCCACAATTCCATTGGATGTTTGCTGGTCAATCAGTCTGCGGCTGTCGCAGCACAGAAGGTGATGAGATACTTCGCATGGTTGACAGTTCTTCGCTGGGAAAATTTTACCTCGCTGGCTTGCAGCTGCCTCTTCTATGTCGCGCAGTGATGGAGGGATGAACTGTCCAAGCGGGGACAGGAAGGGTGACATGCACCAAGAATGCACACACACAGGATACAATCTTGCGCCGCCTGGAGGGTTGGCGATCGTTTATATTGTTAGCTGCAGAGGGCCGGCGGCATGGTTCCGTCACAGGGTGATCAGTGCCATCTTGTCACATTGTCTTGCACGACGACGAAGAATGTTGTTACGATGATATACAGGCACACTCTTTAAGAATAAGGAAATTTAGTTCAGGAAATTCAGGAATTTTCTGGGGAAAATTGAATTTTGGCTAGGTTAACCATCAAATAACCATTTTTAAGGAGAAAAATTTTAAAAGTAGGATATATGACAATTACAAGTGTAGCACCTGCAACAATAGGATACAGGTAATTGGGAAAAAATTACCCAGAGAGAGGGGCAATATTTTGAGGCGGAAATCACGTAGGAAATTAGTTAGGCAGTCGGATTTATAGCCACACGCTTGGGCAAGTCATTCTACAGTAGTTGAACGCCGTCAGAAATTTTTATGTAGTGAGTATTTCCAGAAGGGATACATCCACACAGAATGACACCATACTAAACGGAGTTGCTAAATGTGGAAAGGTGTAGGTAGGGTAATATTATGGTGACACTGTTAATATAATAGGCATAAATAAAGGTTCTAATGAATTATGAGAGTGGGAACACTCTTAAGTGATCGTAAAATGAAACAAAGAAGAGCAGTTTAGGATGTTTTACTCGCATGTTGACTCTGGATACAGACACTTACGCAATTTGCGCATACTTTAGGGCTGTAGCCACAAGAAGCAGTAAAGAGCGTTGAGTCCAAAATAGGTTAGGAGAAGTTAATCCCTGGGTTCGGTGAGCCAGCAGGGTGGAGAAGCGACCACTCCCGGGCACAGAAAATAAAAAAGGGTTCCAGAAATAATTAATATATTGATGCAAATAACATATATCGCAAATAAGTTCAGGTGCCTGGGAATCAGTGCAGCAGCACCATTCTACTACGAGCTCATGATTCTGACAGACTATCATGGCGGCAGGCCGCTCAAAGGTCAGAGCGGCCTGTAGTCAAAATTTCTCGAAAAGTCACACAACAATATACAAAACAAACAACAACATAGAAAATTTACAAATTAAATATTCTAATATTGCATATGGCATTTTGAAGTACAATTATTCACCAAATTACACATACAAATACAGTATTTGGCAATTTCCCTACGGAGATGTGTCATGGTAATGACATTGTCAGATGTCTTTCGGAGTTTCTCGTGACAACTTATTACAGTAACACTTACATTTTAATAACATTATTAAACATAAAAACAATATTAATGTTAAATGAAAAATGGCCCATGGACTCTGACGTCACTGAGACAGTCCATTTTTGCATATTGCAGATGATGGGGTGCAGGTAGTTATCGCAAATGAACAATAAATATGTTTATTAGCAACCCCTATTGAAATGGCCATACTCCTGATAAGAGTATATCCGGAAAATTCGTGCGTCTGACCCCTACCTCCTAACACAAGCTCATTTCACTCGCTTCACCTTGCTATGGCTGTAATGGTGTTATGAAGGAGCACACTTGGGGACGCTAGCCTTCAGTTACCAGTGGTACCCCGACGTGATCTTCATTTGCCCGATGTTTTCTCTACCAGGTTTTATTTTAGAGGTGCTCAGCCGGTTTGAATCAGCACGTCTCAAAAAGTTAACTCTTAGGGCCATGAAGGCAGGACGGCTGCTTGATGCTGGTGGTAGAATGGAAACTGGGCTGGACGTCTTCGATAATGCCATTCCAGTAGGCAGCGTTTATGGCAGACCCCCGCATTTCAGGTATGGCAAACCTGATAGAGCTTCGCTGTGGCAATGGGAGGAACAGTCACTGGAAGCTGGGGACACAGCACGTGTAAGTTTCTTTATGAGTTTGCAAAGCAGCTAAATACTGTGGTAACGCCAGAAGTGCAGGATACGATAGATTCCAGTGATTTTTCATTTTATAGCAGATGGGAATTTTTTCTATTATAGACGCAAATAAGTGAAGCGGTGACACAGGATGACATGGAGCACTCTCGCATGTTTATTGGCCCAGGAATATTTTTTGGCAGACCTCTTGAGTACATTGATGATAATTTCATTAACTACAAATGAGCTTCAAAAGCAAATTATTGGGATAATACCAAGTGCGTGAATTAATTTCATATGATCTTGAGAGGGGTAATCTTAAGGTGGCATGAGTGTCAGGAGGAGAATTTAGTGTACACAAAAACCCTAGCAGGATTGTCAGCTGCCCCAAGGGATGTGGCGCCCTCTGGCGAATGTTAAAGACTACGTTTTCACCCGCGCATTCCCGAAAGGCCACGACATCACTTCCAACCCTAACAGTTACAGTTGGACTTTAATTTCCCAGAAATAGTTATAATCATTAAAAATGCGCACTAAAAAAGTTAAAACTGATTCGTGTAGGGTTATGACAATGTCTAAGGGAGAAGACATTCAAATATACATAGTTTCATATTTTTTTAACCTTTTCGTACAAGCGTCGCAAGGACCACAAAACCTCAATATTTTAGTATCAAAAATTACCTGAACATTTAAAAACGTTTTACACTTAGTCTAAGTAGTGATTGCCGAGACTCCGTTTAAAATGCAACGAATATTAAGCACGACTCTCTTTAAAAGAACTTTATAAAAATCTTTACATTTGTGTTCTAAAACGTCATGCATTTAAATATGCTATATATGAACTAACCAATGGCTCTAGCCATTACTTTAATATCACATACAAAGTTTTATTTATATTCGGCAAAAACCACTGGAACTGACGATACTGGGAGAGGCATCGATACGTTTTCTCCATCAGCCAGGCATTTTCAGTTATAATTATACGAAGAAAAAAAAATTACATAAACTGAATCTAGCTATACATGGAACGAACTAAATTTTTTAAATTATTTTACATATCCAGTCGTACTTACCAATGACAATAATTACATAATTAATATAGAGCACGTGTCAGAACAAAAGTTAATAAATCAGGAAAATTAGCAGCGCTGCACGTTGTCGTTGTCGGGAACCACACATGTCTTATGACGTCATAAACCCCCCAGTGCTAGCACACTCCACGGCCATTCCAGCAAGCGTGCGATTTGTACAAATCTGATACAAAATTCAACTAGTCTCATCGGGCAATACAACATTTTCATAGACAAATACTTAAATAAACATGAAGATGAAAAATGGAGACTAATTAAATGAGTATGTTGGAGAAACGACAGCCGTCCCTCCCAGGGACCAAAAGACACAGAATTTACTTGCTACAGATGGCTTCGACTGTGTGACATGGGCTTCAATAATTTCTGTTTCCTGGGTTATATTCATCATCTAATAAAACTGTCACCTCAGTCAAAAACCAACTTATCACATACGGACATACATAGATAGGTGCAAGCTTTGCGCTAAATTATCCGCCTTAGAACTCAAAACTATTAGACTGTTACCAAACCTTTTTCGTACCTTAAACTGTATCTATTCACTATTTTTATTATTTATAATTACCAATCTCTTTTGATATTTGTGCAAATTAACAGTTGCTTCCTGCCAAACATCGTCTATTTTACTGACATCTACACTATCCCAGGACCAGGAGAATAAACTCCATGGATTAATAAGGGGATGAAAAACACTTCTGCCCAGAAACACTTCTTGAAATACATTATTAAATGCCATGCTCAGCTTGATTAATATCTCAGCCTACTACTTGTGGGTATTAATATGGTATGCTCGCAGAGAATATTTGATTCCAAATATACATTTCTACTACGTTAACATGGGTATAATAAGGCGAGGTCTGAACTAAATAAAGCCAAATTCTTCTTCTCTAGTGATACAAAATGTGATCCATTTTCTGTAACCATCACTACTGGTAAACCAAAAACAGGAAAATAAAAAACTCTCTGGCTCAAAAAATTGTAGATCTCATGAAATTTATTTGAGGCTCAAAGGATAGAAGCAAACAAAATTTACTAAAGCTATCTTCCTTACGCTGTGCTACCCAATTAAATATTTATTTTCTTATATTAGCCCAAAATAACATTTCCTGAATATTTTACAGATTTTATCTTGCTCCAGATGACCCCCAAAATACGTATTATGATAACACTGAAAAATAATCTTTCTTAAATATTGTGGAACGAAAATTCTTAACTTTACTTGTCTATTTATATACTCCACTAGACCCTTTCTTTTCTCATAGGGGGAGAACCGTTCGCTGTCTCCTTCCGGATATTATCACACTCAACATCCGTCGCCTGATAATCCTGAAGAGCTATATAAGCTTGAGGAAATCTCTGCAACACCCCAACCTCTTCAGATAAGTTCTTATCCATCTCATCCACTGGCAACTTCGTTTCCACAAATGATCTATCAGCTAATACCTGCCCAGATTCTTACTTCTCCAAAACACCAACCTCCTCACCATCCCCATGTTTATGGACAGTGGTGCTGCTGAATCCATAGTGGGCAATTGTTTAATACCGAAGAAGTACTGGAAAGAAGCAGCGAACAAGGTGCTGTCAGAGGATACTGGTCAAAGGCAGGCTGTACGTAACATTATAAATTTGGGGTTCCTTTTTGGNGTGCTGTCAGAGGATACTGGTCAAAGGCAGGCTGTACGTAACATTATAAATTTGGGGTTCCTTTTTGGTAGAAACTCTTATCGATACACAGTGGGGATTGCGGCTGCCCTGTAAATGTAATTATTATGGGATGTGACTTTCTGGCCCTTCACAAGGTAGAACTAAATTTTAACCAATTTTCGGTGAGGTGGTTAGACAGAATGATGACTTTAAGTCGAACGACTCCTGTTAGTGGACAAAGTAAGAAAACTTCGGTCAGCAAGCATTCAAGTAGGATTTTGCAATCCTCTGAGCAGAAACTACTAAAGTATGAACCGAACTTTGTGGACACCCTGAGAGTGAAGCTCTCCATTTAGGATTTGTCACAGTTAGCGACTACTTTAAGCATTCTCCTTGCTACCATCAGAAGGTGGAAGTTGTTGTGAAGGGTGNAGCATTCTCCTTGCTGCCATCAGAAGGTGGAAGTTGTTGTGAAGGGTGATGGACTATCAGCTGAGATGCTTTTGGAACCTGTGAAGTACCTAGAAGACAAGTATTGGAGTCTAATCCATAGGGCTGTTCTCGATACAACATCTCAAACCCATGCGTGGGTGACTAATCTAGCAAATAAGGAGGTGATCATTCATTGTGTGATCAAGTTGAATACACTCGACAGGTTTCAGTCTACTAAAGAGGACAAGGCAGGAGTAGTCGCTAAAGTTTTTAACACAGAAATGAATGAGGACTTTGATGAGTCGATATTGGACATCGACACTAAACTCTTGCCCCAACAGTGAAATAAAATGGTTAGTTTACTATGCAAATACATGACCCGAAATACTGCTCATTTTAAAATCAATTTACCCTAAAAAATCTCTGGGACACGGTAAAATCACCTACCAATTAATCAAAAACTTACCATTCCCAGCACTTTGTATAATAATAAAAAAACCTTCTTAATGCAATTNGACCAAGACATTGATTCTGAAACAGAAGAAGACGCCCAACAACAAAATCAACCTTTCAAAACGGTCCACCATGGGCGCAAAAGGAACAAGTCAACCTCGTCTAGTGCCTCAAAGATCTCCAGTGTGAGCAAGAAGCTACACACACAGAAACAGCCAAACATCGCCATGAACCCACAACAAACAACCTCTACAACGACTCCTCTCCACAGAGATCAGAACCAGGCAGTGTCTTCTATTTATTGCAGAGGAAGCCTCGGAAAAAACCCAGCAGCCCAAATCGCCACTCTCCAGAAAAATTGCGGACTCTTTAAAATCCAACAACAGGGCAGCAGGATGAGGTTTTACCCTGACTCCCAGAAAACCCACGCTACGCTCCTGCAGAACCTCATAGTCATGGGAATGGAACCCTATACATACAATCCGCCGAACGCAACCAGAGAAGTTCGCCTCGTCATACGAGGGCTACCAGCAGACACCCACCCAACGGAAATCAAGGAAGATCTCGAAGCACAAGGAGTATCAATCAAAGAAATCAGAATCATGGGCGACCCGACCATCGAGCGCACACAGTACTACTCGCCCCCCATCCTGGTCATTCTCCCCAGCCCAGCGCAGGAGAAGCAGATGAGGAGTGTCCAACACATATTACATTTCATCATCAAAGTACACGACTATCAACAAACCACCCCCAAACGATGCCGTACCTGCTGCTGCTACGGACACGTCNAGCGCACACAGTATTACTCGCCCCCCATCCTGGTCATTCTCCCCAGCCCAGCGCAGGAGAAGCAGATGAGGAGTGTACAACACATATTACACTTCATCATCAAGGTACACGACTATCAACAAACCACCCCCAAACGATGCCGTACCTGCTGCTGCTACGGACACGTCACCTCCCAGTGCCACAGAACCCCTAAGTGCAACCACTGCTCAGGAGAGCACAACACAGCAGCATGCACTAACGCAGAAACACCAGCTACATGTCCGAACTGCGCAGAGACACATGACGGAGGCACTAAGGAATGCCCCGAACTAATCAAGAAAAAGATCGAAACTTCGTCACCTTGGAAACTCTCACCACCACCACCACCAGCACTCACAGACAGAAATTTTCCCCTGCCACAGAATGGACCAACCACAACCCCAACGCCCACAACAACCATCCACCAACTTCAGAGACCTTACAAGATCGTAGCTCCCAAACCCCCAAAGCCCCGCAAGACACAAGCCNAACAACCATCCACCAACTTCAGAGACCTTACAAGATCGTAGCTCCCAAACCCCCAAAGCCCCGCAAGACACAAGCCCCGACACCTCAACACCTCATCGCCCACCGGAAAATATTCAACTCAAGAAATGACACACCACCACATCAACCTCTACCACCACACAACCAAGTCAACCAGAACCCAACAGAACTCTTCGAAGCCATTGCTGTTTAGGCCTGTAAATACCTGAAGGAGGTTGGTCATAATGGTGACATCAGAGCCGCAAACGTCAGACTTCAATCCGCAAACTCACCAGCAGAACGTGTCTCCATAATATTGGAGACAATATGTGCCCTCAGCGACTCCAATTCAAATAAATAAAACGCCAATAAAATAGGGGTTTTTTACAGGGGGCACTCCCCTTTTTCCCCGAAATAAAATCCAAACTCAAGTCCCTAAATACCAAATAAAGATTTCCAAACATTCCCTAAGTTAAGTTTAATAATCATATTAGTTTAGCTTAATTAAAAAACCTCACACAGTAACATACAAGCCATGGCCATAATTAATAACTTTCTAATAACTTTCTTGCACACATTAACTTAACGTAACTTAATAACTGAGGCCAGTGTTTAAACGGGATGGCTAACAANAACTGCGAAATCGCACCCAGCGACCAGTGGAGCAACTGCAGCAGCTATTGCTGTCCCACCTATTTCTGGAAGGATAACCCTAGGAGCCGCGCGTCATCACAGTCGGCTTCTTCTTCTTCGATGCCATCGCCGACATAGAGGTACGTCAAGCGGTCCGCCTGGCTGCACCTCACACCATGCAGGACACCCTGGCCCGAGCACTGGAAGTGGAGTCAGCAAGACAGAAGTCGGTACCCTGACGCCCGGTGCGGGCGTTGGCGCTAAGCGAGAACGACAATGACATCAAGAAGACACTGAAGTAGTTGCAGACAGCAGTTTGGGACATCGTTTCCAGGGTCCGTGCTACAGAGTTTCCCTGCCCCCCCCCCACTACCCCCAGTGTTGGTCATGTGGACAGCCGAGGAACCTGAGAGCCTGTTGCCCACAACAGCAGCAACAACAGAAACAGCAGCGGGAAAAGAGGAAGCGAGAGGCAGGTGAGAGTACAACACATTCGGAAAACTTGTAAACACCGACCTTGGGGGGCGAAGGTCGGTGAATGCTGGGGGGAAGACCTCAATGTTCTTACTTGTACGTTAAACAGGATTTTGATACCATATTGGCGGAGGGAAACCTGAATGAAGTTCCTTCTCAGATGTTCGTCGACACTGGAGCGACCATAACAGTAGTAAGACCAGACAACCTCGGATTTTTCTCCCCAGCGATCACCCGACGACGGTATGGAACGATAGTATTTTATTACAGTAATGGGCGAGACCTCACCAGTTAGAGGTAATAGAAAGATGAACTTTAAGCTTAGTGGCCTTAACTTACAGCACGATATATACATTACAGAAATAGAGAATGAATGTATTTTGGGGCATGATGCATTACGTAGTATGGAGTGCTGTATCAACTCCACTTGGTGTGTTACAGGTAGGCAGTACCGAGTTGGAAGTGTCAACATGGCAGGACTTGTCCTCGCCAATGAGCTGTCCGGTAGTATGTTGTCAACGAAGTGTGCTATCCGCTTGTAGTGAAATTTTAAAAACAGGCATATGTCAAGAACTATTTATCTGATGTTTGGGTCTAATAGAGACAGCAGAGAAATGTGGGATCCTGCTAGGCAGTGTCGATGTAGCAAGGCCTGTGGTCTCTTCAAATTCTGGCAGTTTTCCAGTTAAAATGATTTATTTGTCCGATNGTCAAGAACTATTTATCTGATGTTTGGGTCTAATAGAGACAGCAGAGAAATGTGGGATCCTGCTAGGCAGTGTCGATGTAGCAAGGCCTGTGGTCTCTTCAAATTCTGGCAGTTTTCCAGTTAAAATGATTTATTTGTCCGATAGTGCCGTTCGTCTAGAGGAGGGAGATGTAAAATAGGTTTACAGGTAGGTCACACAGGTACCTCAAAATTTTCCAGAAGCTTCTAGATTAAAACAAATCGAATAACCTCTACGAGAAATACTGGAGGAACTGCAAGTAGGAACAAGAGAGAACATNCTTCTAGATTAAAACAAATCGAATAACCTCTACGAGAAATACTGGAGGAACTGCAAGTAGGAACAAGAGAGAACATCAACTGGCGACAGGAGAAGGCTGTCTCTGAATTACTACAGAGAAATACGAATGCCTTTTCGTGTGGTCCAAATGACATTGGAAATACTAATATGATCTGACTAATGTATTAATGTGAGTAGATAGATTCGGCCGAGTCAGGCATAATGTATTTTAAATGGGGTCGGAGGGCACCGGTGCCGACACCAGCCGACCACCATGTTGTGATGTCACCCAACCACCATACTAGATCCAAGTGACATTGACCTTGACCCTGTGCCCATGATTTTGGATAACCTTAAACCAAAAAATTCCAAAAATCTCCAAAAATTATTTCAAAAATCCTTAAAAAGTTATTTAAATGTGTACATGTAGGATGTCCGGGGTTCGATGTCAGGTAGATCGACTAAGCTCCCGACACGACCGACCCTCGCCAGGTCGGCCGGTGTATATCTTGTTAGCCATGTAACATGTCGATAACCTTGACCCAATGACTATGATCTTGGATAACCTTAAACCAAAAAATTCCAAAAATCTCCAAAAATTATTTCAAAAATCCTTAAAAAGTTATTTAAATGTGTACATGTAGGATGTCCGGGGTTCGATGTCAGGTAGATCGACTAAGCTCCCGACATGACCGACCCTCGCCAGGTCGGCCGGTGTATATCTTGTTAGCCATGTAACATGTCGATAACCTTGACCCAATGACTATGATCTTGGATAACCTTAAACCAAAAAATTCCAAAAATCTCCAAAAATTATTTCAAAAATCCTTAAAAAGTTATTTAAATGTGTACATGTAGGATGTCCGGGGTTCGATGTCAGGTAGATCGACTAAGCTCCCGACACGACCGACCCTCGCCAGGTCGGCCGGTGTATATCTTGTTAGCCATGTAACATGTCGATAACCTTGACCCAATGACTATGATCTTGGATAACCTTGAAGCAAAAAATTTCCAAGAAAATCCCTAAGAATTCGAAAAAAATTATAAAAAANATCTTGGATAACCTTGAAGCAAAAAATTTCCAAGAAAATCCCTAAGAATTCGAAAAAAATTATAAAAAATCCCAAAAATTAAAAAATAATCCAAAAACAAAATATATATTAAAAAGTATTAAAAAATTAAAATGTCGAATGTTTAGACATAACGGGATTCGGTATCGGAGCAGAAACTGTTCATGCGCTGTCATTCCAGTCGGCCGGTGGACATTGTTTATTTTTTAATTTATTATTTGTTTACACATTGCTGGAGGCCACCATCTTGGATTTCATATGTTTAATTTTAGATCACCTAGGCGGCGCTAGTGTATTAATAATCGGTATCGTCACCAGACGAGCTGGTGATTTAGCCATCAGGTGACAGCCACATTTGTTTATGTTGTAAAGTATAGGTGGTACTGTCGGCACCTTCCATATTAGATTCTATTTTCAACACCTAGGGGGCGTTAATTTCTCAATTTCGCCACCAGGCGAGCTGACGACACTCATATTTTTATAATTTTTATATATTTTGTAATTTTCCTCCTATTAAAAAAAATATTTTTCCAAATAGCAGTATACTAACATACATGATGCGGGTCTTTGACTACCTGCATAATGTATTAAATGTATATTTTTATTAAAAAATTTATTTATACCATTTTAAAAAGTATTTTTATTTGATTATATAATTTTACATACAGTACAATAATACGTTATACAATACTTTTAAATTAAATTTATTTTACTTTTGTGTGTTTTAAATTTTGATTTTATTCTGGCAAATTAGGTAAGCATGCCCTCGAAAAAAAATTACAATGTTCTGCGATATATGTGCATTTTAATATACAATGTATCATGGTTGTCGGTTAGTCTTCTGAGCATCTCGCCATTGACACTAATGTTATCATTGTGCGAAAATATCGTGTCATTTATTACACCGACACAATGTGCAGGGCGGATTATGTAGGTAACTGCTTGTTTGAGGACATGTAGTGAATTCACAAGAGACCTTATTGCAGTAAACCTGGTATAACGGTACTGATGAGAAATGCACTTCACCTTTACAGGTCTTTGCAAGTCCAAGTAAATGGTCGCTACGGCTGAACTGCTTACCGCACATCTCACACAAATATGATATACGACAGGGATTCTTGGTATAATGAAAACTTTCTTGGCACCGTACACCGTAGCCGAAAGCAAATGTCTTATCACAAAAGTGACACTGGTGATGACTTAGTGGTTCAGGCAAAGACTCGGATGGACCTGTTGGAGACGTAGGTGCTGGAGCTAAAAAAGTAGGTAACGCTGGCAATGGTGTTCTAGGTACCGCAGCCAAAAGGTTCGATGGCACCATTGAAGATTTCGTAGGCTTCACAGTCAAAGACGTNGAGATGTAGGTGCTGGAGCTAAAAAAGTAGGTAACGCTGGCAGTGGTGTTCTAGGTACCGCAGCCAAAAGGTTCGATGGCACCATTGAAGATTTCGTAGGCTTCACAGTCAAAGACGTCGATGGTACTGTACCATCTGTAGATGATGGTGCTGCACTGGTGGCAGCAGATGCTGGTAGTATTGTAAGTGTCACAGCTGAAGAAGTCGATGGTGCTGCATGTAGGCTTCATGCCTGAAGAAATCGATGGCGCTGGTAAAACAGGAGACATCTCACTCGAAGAAGAAATCGATGGCGAGAAACCATTGACGGGCAATATCCACTCCACTTTAACGTAAATAGCCATGAATTACCTGGCGTAGGAGCTAGCCGAGACGATCCAAATTTTACATTAGCAGTTGTCAAACTATGCTCTCAGCTGAGCAACTGAGCCCCCCCCCCTTGCCACCCTCTCCCGGTCCTCCTTCACCAATTGCCTATACTATACACATATACAAGCCCTGTGATGCCATACTGACACTGAACCAATCATATTATACCATTGAGACATTGTTCTGACATTGACCAGCCAATCACCGAGTTGCCACGTGATTGCAGCTGACCAATCGTATGCAGGCATTGAGACATTACATGCGGGCAGGTAGGCAGGCTTTATGTGCTTATCATTATTATATATATACTGGTGACCCGGCCCGGCTTCGCCCGGGTACAATTTTATTTGTTACAGCGATACACTAATAAATAAATTGAGAAAAGACAATTACAANGCCCGGCTTCGCCCGGGTACAATTTTATTTGTTACAGCGATACACTAATAAATAAATTGAGAAAAGACAATTACAAGATTATATGATAGTAAATGAGTAAACTACTATCATCTATAGTATACATACATACACGTCTCGCCTGTCTCCCAGAGGGGTAGGCAGAGATTATGGACCTCCATTTACCGCGATCCTGACATACCTACCTCCTTCGCTTTATCCACATTCATACATCTCTGGTTTATAAAATTTATTTGTATACTACATTAATAGTTTTGCCTCCAACCGCCAGCACAAAAAGATTTATGTTTCACGTGACACGCGAAAGTGCTACATATAGTTGTCCGTGTGAAAAACATGCTGTACTCAAATCCACTCCAGCCACATTATGTGTTTGACCCTGTGTCTTATTTATGGATATACCAAAACCAACTTCTATTGGAAATTTAACTCTTTTAACATTACAAGGCAAATCCGAGGGAATCATTGGTATTCTAGGTATCAAAACAGTTTCTCCAGTACCGCAGCCAGTTAGAATAGTACCTTCAATGAGATAAGTTTTTTAATTTTTGGTTTGTAATTTAGTCCCGTTGCATAATTTCGGTGGATTTATATTTCGCAATAAAATTATGGGAGCTCCAACTTTTAAAATCAGTTTGTGTGGTGGCATGCCAGAAGCATTCAGTGAATTAAGAAATTCTGTGGGATAGTGCACAGTTTCTTCACTGTCGAGTACTGTATCTACTGAATATTAGACTTGTGTTTGCTCTGAAAATCACGTCAATATAAATAGTACCTATGTATGTTAGTACATGACAAATAACCAATAATAATAATAATAACCAATAAAAATAAGAACAAAAACATTAGTTCAATATTAACTTTCTATCTAACCTATTTAATATTTACACGTACCTAAGCCAAACGGAATAAACAATTATTTGGAATGAAACAAAACAACCAAGTCCCTCTTAACTGTGCCACAATGGCTGTCACCGACGTTTTAAGAGTTCAAAGAAAATTTAAAAAACCGCTGAATCGCTTGTGCTAAAATCCGTACAAAGACACAATTACTCAAATTACAACCAAGTCGTGCTGAAAAGCATGTTTTAAATATTGCAGGTTCTAAGACACAAAGAAAGTACGACTAAGTCGCGCTGAAACTACTTTTTCACAAAAATTTTCATAACTTTTAAAGCACTGGCGATAATTGTATGCTGTAAAGGACATTTCTTGTCTACATTAAACAGTTTTATTTATGAATTAATTTATTTTGACAAGTATTAAGTTCTTTAAAGTTAGAAAAGTCACTGAATTTTACTTTTTTTTTACTGCGTAATTTAAATTGTTAATATGCTTATTACTTCTTATCTATTAAAGATAAATATATGCTACAACTGACTTTTTTGTAGATCATTTAATTTTACACAATTGTTTTGTAGATGATTTTGTTATATCTCTAAAGGATTAGACAGCGTATTCCATGAGAGCACCCTGGCGGCAAACTTTTTTCCTGACTTGATTCACTAATACCGTTAATGCTTAGCTCCTATGAGTGCTAGGGCAATTTTCTGATACACAAAAACCTTCCTCGATAAATGCAGATCATAACAGTAATAACCGCATCCAAATCCGTTCACTGGTTCCCGAGATTAGTGCGTCATAAAGACAGACAGACGCGCGCCAGGGACTTCTTTTATACTATGTAGTAATACGAACCACAAAACAGACCAGTCCGTCAGACCCTGTGTAAACTGCTCCAGTCGAAGACATTTACTCGCAAGCACGATCCGGCGACGAGGGAGCCAATCCGGAACACAGGTGCCCGATGTGTATAGACCTAGATGAAGTTTCGCATGAATTCGTCAAAAGTTATTGAAAAAAAAAAATTTCGTATGCATGCGAACTTAATTTTTTATAATAAAAATCGTATAAAAATTTATAGCAAAATTCAGGTATATCGTTTGCAAAACTATTTCACCATTAAGCAAATTTCACTCGTACAGCAATGGCGACGAGAAAACAAAAGTTTTCACTTTTTTACCGCAGTGTCCATGGAAGCGCCTCGATCGCACCTCTCAACAAGTGTACCGTCAGCAATAGTTCCAAACGCATGGACTGAGGAGGGATGTCGCGTAGGGCATGTTCCGTACGAGGAGATTCCGGCCATGTTGGACTCTGTCATAATTCCCTTTTGGAAATTGATTTTTTACAGTGTGAGCAAGACGGAAATTATCGACGCCCGAAATCAGTGCGATTTGCCTTCTGATTTAGTTGCCAAACAAGCCGGCATCATCAATCATCCGCCACCGTTCAGTCTGGTCGAAACGAATAGGAAATATTTCACGAGTGTGAAAAAATTACAGCATATTGCAGCCAGTGTATTACCGAGACCATGAGATTTTAGAGTTACGTTAATCACTTCCGAACAATAAAAAATTAATTCTGTGTGCCAAATTTTTTTGTAAATAAATGCTGGTTAAAACCCCTCCTCTGGTTTTTTTGTATTAAAAAATTGAATGTGAAATTTTTTAGTAATACCAGTGAAGCTAAAGATACTTCGTAATGTGAAACTAAGAAAAAAAAGTTCACATCTCACACTCATACATAAAAAAAACACACACACACTATTTCTTTACTGTTACCGTTACTAACTATGTGGTTGATAAGCTTTGCAAATAATGCATTGCAAAACAAATTGCGTCGCCCTGAAGAGGTCCACAAACTGCTTACGACCTTGAAAGGAAATAGGAAAACAAATATTCAAAAAATTGTTCGCCCACGCTGCCCAGAAGTAAGGTATGACAATCGTTATTATCATTCAGCAGATCAGTGTGATTCTGTAGAGCAAAGGTGCATACACCTACTCTTTTAAATCAACAGAATTTTAAAACAATTGGTTTCCCATTTTGAAACAGCATCTAGCAAAATTTTGCTGGAAGTTCGGCATTTATGCTTGATAGTGATGTAAATAAGAATTAATTTTACAATTCTATAAAGATGGTTTTGACCCTGATCAAAATTTTTCTTCGCAGGGAAATGCATCATGAGATGCTGCTAAACGAAGGTAAGGTGCTAAAACCCAGTAACAGTTGGTATTAAAGATCACAAGAACACATGCATGCCAAATTTTCTGCAATGCACTTGTTTGTAACATTCTTATTGTTTTCACTCTCCCTCATATGCCGTCGGAAGCAACGCTGTCACAAGACCAGGGAACATGGTTCCAATAACTCTTTTGTGTGCGTATACAAGTTAATTTGCAGCCCAGCAGTCTTGAGTCTAATCATTGAACTGGCACCAGGCTGCTGTGTTTCTGTTTGAGCTGGGCTCCAGGCCCGTATTTAAAGCTGTTAACCATGGTTGCTATCTTAATAACTGTATGTGTAGGTGTTTTTGCGGGGGAGCTTCACGCTCCCCACCAGTCATACACTGGCGTGTTGTGTCGTGATGTCTACCATGTTGTAGTATTGTTGAAAAGTGGCTAGCTAAAACTAGTGCGAAGCATGTGGTTTGAGTTTCCTACAACCCAAGCAGCTGCTCTTCATCAACAACACAGCTCTGCGACACTACAAGCAGTGGGGTCCAGCCTCACATTAATTATCTCAGGGTTTTCTCATTGTGTGTCGTTTGTGAAGAAAATTATGCCTAGCATGTGATTAGTACGCTTGAATGATACACTGTGTGCCTGGGCTGTTAACAATTTTGGTCAATGATAGGGTTAACCAGATTGTTTACACTCCATTTTGTGCTGCCTATATAGTTATTATAGTTTATCCCATTGCCCATTAATATCAAACATCTGGAATTTTTATTTTGAAAGCTGTAATGTTGCAACTCTGTAATGTGCACAACAGATCTGTGCTCAATTCTTGGACTACCTGCACATGTGCACAATAAAATGATGTAATATCTTAATGGGAATTGTAATAGTGGACTTGCACACACATTAAACTGTGCTCACACCTTTTAGTTTCTTGCAAACGCTGTCCCACCTTTCACCTTTTGGCAGCAGCACTGACTGACGAAGAAGTTTGCACCCCACTGGTAACCGCTAGATGTCAGCCTATTTAAAAGCCTGCTTCTGATAACAGCAATACAGCCAGTGAACTTCCAGAAAAAAATTAGGAGAGACTGTGTTTATTGTGCTGAAGTAGTATGGGTTTTTTGCTGTTGTAAATGTGTAACAGTTTTTTAAAAAATTTGTATTCTTGAGCATGTTTTTTTTTTCGCTGATACTGCATAAAGAATGTTTTTTTTTCCTGAGGTATGGTGTAGGCCTACCTGTATTTTAAAATCTTTGAACCTATTTGTATGTTTGTGCTTTGGCTCGAATAAGAGATAGGTTGTTTTTTCATGCCACGACAATGAGTTCTGTTCAGAGAATTTCAGCAAATAGAACATTTACGAACAGTTAAATATTTAATGTTTAGACCCTGATTAATCACATTTAGGAATAAATATAGAAAGCAAGATACAAGTGTGTATTGAGACATTATTAACAGATATAGTTACAGCAGAGTCAGGTTTAAAGGACCTCACAATTTAAGCAAGAAAAAGATATCACATTTGTTTTAACACTCAGAAACTGTGCTGCACAATTAATTTACATGGCTATGAAAGTGAAGTATAAAATTCTAACAAAACATATTGAAAGTTGGTTTCCTGCCTACTGGGTATCGTATAGGTAGCCTACTGGGTACCGTATAGGTAGCCTACTGGGTACCGTATAGGTAGCCTACTCGGTATTTACAGGAAACTCTGTGTACATAGCAGTGTATGTGTTGTGTGTGTGAAGCCAAACACTGTCTTGCACTACTTTAACACTTGCTGCTAGCAGGTGTTTACCACACCAACCCAGATGGTCAACCTCCATGGGGCAGTTGGGGTTCAAGGAAGAATGCTTTCTTATTTCTATTCGTTATATTTAGATTTGTTGTACTATATTGTGCATTTTACATATCACACATCCTGTATACACACGAACAATTTAACATAATGGATTAAAGGAATTAATTATTAAAGCATGAAGTTCATAAAAAATTACAGTGCCAATCTCTTCAGTTTTCAGTTCGGTAAAATTGGGATTAAATTTACTGCATTAGTATATGTGTATTACATGCTGTATGCAAAAGTACTTAAACATCATGTAACTTCAATAACAGTACTTACAATTTTAAGCACATGGGCTAATCGTAATCAAATGGGCTTGTTTAGAAACTGTGTTTGCATTTCTTGGAATTAGAATGGAAAACTGTGTGGGGAAAATTTTTTTTTCAATGTATTCATTTATTCTCTAATTATACATATGCTTGTTTGAATTCAAATGACTGTAAAATTCCAGCAACTTCTTGCCTTGAAAACTTTTACACTACAGTATGTGAACACCTAATATTTAAACATTACCGGCCACTCCTAAAAACATAGAGAACATTATGAATCACTTCAAATAAAGTTCATTTTAAGAATATACTTTCAAAACTAACAATATTCTGAAAATGTTAAAAACAATTCCTGGGTCAACAGTGGAGAAACTTTTTTTCTGGTTTTAAAAGACATGTTTGCATTCAACTATAGAAGAGCAGAGAATAAACTCTGCAAACTTTCTAGATATCCAAAAGGAGGCTGCCAAAATGCTAGATCTGGATACTAAGAAATTGGACAAAAAAGCAGCTGTTCCTGCAGAGAACTATGTTTCCATACAGAGATTAATGTGATAAGTCTGGAAGTAGATAATTTTGTATCAAGAAATGAGAAACAAAATAGTCCATTTGTTCGAAAATTTGTGATTTCTAAAGCAAACTCCTTTATTGTGGTTAATTTTTTCCTGTTAACATATAAACGTTTTAACACGCACACAGTAGTGTTCACGTATGGCATCACTGAATTCACATTAATCTTTCTCCCCAACAAGCTGTCTGAATTTGGAACCATTGTGTTGGACTACTGAGCAATCACGCTGTTGAAGCCACAAATTTGAAGACCATGGTAAACTGACTTTAAAACCAGAAGATGCCCTGGAAAGTTCAGGATCATCATGAGATGAATGGTTTTCATTTTTAGGGTTCTCACTGGTAGACAATCAATCGAGGCTGGACTTATGGTGGGTGTGGCTGGAGCTGTCGATGCTGGCAGAGATCTGGAGGCGAAAACTATTCCCGATAATGGGTCGGCACACTAAGTGTGCTCAGACACAGAACCAGCATTGACCTGGATAGATACAAAAGAAGATACAATACATCCATGGTCAGGCTCTCCAGCCTGACCATGGATGTATTGTATAGAGCCATGTGGATTGGCACTGAAAGTGCATATCAGTACCAGATGGGTTGAATTGACTGGTTAACTTGTGACATTGTCATATGTGCTTGACTCGCTATTGGTTCATAGGCCTCGCTGGTTGTGTTTTGCTAGGCCTTGGTAATTTTTTTCGTATAGTTTGTGGCATTGGTTCCCAAAATTATTAAGTTACCTAATGTAACATTAAAACTTTTATTAAGTATATTAATGTGTTATTCTTGTTTGTATATACGTTTATGTTTTACTGTTGTAGATATTGTATGTAATATTGGTAAACATTAATTTATTTTGTAATTTTTTTTATGTGGTTTTGCTCGACGACTGCTTGATGGCACTGAGTTCGCGAGTTCACTTGTTGCACCGTGCCATGCCATTCCAGTGTGGGAGAGTTGCGGACTGACTTCGGACTGAGAAGGGTGTCCCTGTTCAACCACGCTTCGAGGTGGACTAGTACGGCAGTTTGCCGGTCGTGTGGGAGCTGCGTCCTTGTCATTGATGGGCCGACATGCAGTTGGGCTCTTACTTACGTGGTTTGACTATGCTGGTTTCCCATCCGGAGCTTACCTTTTTAATTCGTGGTTCAACTTAACCGAAGAGCGCGACATGTCCCCGGGTGTGACACAAGGAGCTAGGCTCATGACTTGGTTAGCTTTTAAGGCAGCATACGAGGACTGTTCCTGAGGTGGCGCACTAGGGGTTGAGTGTACGGCTCCAAATACTTCCATTTCCAAAGACACTAAGCGAAGTAGCTGTTCTTCACACCGCAGTCGTGGGGGCATTCAGCGCAACCTGGGGAGAGAGTTAAATGGATTGCGTGAAACTACTGATTTAAAGTAGGCCCTACTGTCGGTCTACTATTTAATTTCATATCTTGTGGGACGTCAATACGAGTTGGTGTTGCAGTTTTTTTTTTTTACTCAACGGTTGCTTATGTTTTTGGCAATTGTTGCGTATGTGCAGAATGGCAGACTGATCTTATGTTTCTAGCCATCATTATTTTACTGTTTCTATGTACCCAATTATGTGTCCAAGGAACCATACCTCTCCATCAAGCGGCAGCTAACGAAAATATTATGTACACAATTATTATTATTGTAATTTGGTATATAAATTGTTCTTAAAAATATAAATATATGGTTCTTTTATGTTATTATTTTGAACATTTAACAGCATTCCAAAGAATAAAAAAAATAAGTGACTTCCGGGTTATCATTTATAAAGGGTTCCGGATTTGTTATGAGTTTGTTAGTTTGTTCCGGGTGAAACCCAACTTCGCACCCCCCTCCCCCAATTCACCCCCACGTGTCGTAAGAATTACAAACTGATAAGTTAGTTGTACATGCCCCACAATGATCCAGTTGATTCCTGTCTAAATCCATGACAGTAACACCTGGTTTCAGTCTTCAGGAACAGTTGTGTCAGAAATGTAAATACCAAACCTCCTGGATAGATGTTAACTTGCAGTCATCAGGCTTGAATTACTAATCCACTTTAGTAGAGAGGTACAACAAGCTTCCCACTGCTTCGCGAAACGGGAAATTTGGTCGTTTGTTTGGCTTTTTTAAATCAGCAGGTTTGTATGCAGTCAAGGGTGTTTGTGCCGGTTTAGCTTCTGACATGTTGAACTTTTTTAGAACACTTCTTATGAACGATTTCTGGGTGACTTTGACGGCTTCATTTGATTTTTCCAACTCCATACCAAGATAGGAAGTGGGGTTGTTCAAGGTGGTTATTTCAAATTCTTTTTCAAGATTTTTTAACAGTTTGTTCATTTTCTTTTCATCCTTTCCAAGTAAAAGCCCGTCATCAACGTGAATCGCCAGGATCAGTGATCTATCCTGGTTCACAAAAATGCAGTGGTCTGTTCTTAATGGGTCAAGACCTTGTTGCTTAAGAAAAGTCACCAGTCGTTTTTGCCAACTAGCTGGGGCTTGGCGTAAGCCGTATAAAGCTTTGTTGAGTTTGCAAATTTTGCCGCTATGTTTGCCATAGCCTTCTGGCAAAGACATATAAATGTCTTCCTCAATCAAACCGTGAAGAAAGGCACTCTTCACATCAAAAGTCTTCATTTTCAAGTTGTGTTTGGCTGCATTGGCCAACAGAACACGGAGGGCATCACTGCCAACTACAGCACTGTAGGTTTCGTTGAAATCGATGCCAAATCGCTGCTGACATCCCCGTACAACCAGTCTTGCTTTATACCTGCCATCATCTTTCACTCGAAATACGCACCGACTGCTTAGTACACCTTTTTTAAAAACCCCTGTTTTGTCAATAATGCTCCAAGTTTAATTTTTCTTAAGAGAGTCTTTTTCTTCTCGAATCGCAGCAAGCCATTTGTTTTTGTCAGAGCCATTTACAGCGTCAGTGTATGACAGTAGAGCTGACTCATCCATAGTGTCATCGGTATCATAATCCAGAATGTAGTCTTTTAATTTTGTTGGGGCTTGAGCTTTCCATAGAGATCTTCTTATTCCAGAATATTGCTGTACTGGATCATTGTTTGAGTCATCGTGTTCTTGAGCATCTTCGGAGTCTTGGATGTAATTGGATTGTGACTCAT
>NQII01003758.1:0-63539 GCA_002778355.1 Clitarchus hookeri | reverse complement strand
TAAACAAGGTAATTAGTTTTGTTAAACTTAATAGTTTTTAGTCAAAGAGACACACCCAACACACATTTTTACATTGTTAAAAACTGGCCATAGCACAGAGGATACAAAACAAGGAGGTAACTAGATATAATCGATTTTACAATGTTTAGTTATCAAAACTTATCCAAATGTCAAAATTATATATCTTTCAATATTTCAACAGCAACATCTCCTACTATATGTCAATTATTCTTAAGGCTCAATACTCTACCACACCTCCACCACTTCAACCTTTGGAAATTTAAGTACCATTTACTGCATCCTTAATTAATCCTCGTAATAATTTCTTATTGTCAACTATGATTTCCAAACTCCCATTATATGTTTCTTTACATTAACACAGTTTTCACTTNGCAACATCTCCTACTATATGTCAATTATTCTTAAGGCTCAATACTCTACCACACCTCCACCACTTCAACCTTTGGACATTTAAGTACCATTTACTGCATCCTTAATTAATCCTCTTAATAATTTCTTATTGTCAACTATGATTTCCAAACTCCCATTATATGTTTCTTTACATTAACACAGTTTTCACTTGAAAATAAAATTTACAAACCTTCATGAAGCACTTTCGGTTCGGTACTCTGCATTAATAACTCAGTTACAATTACACAATTGCCCATAACAGCTTGAGCTTCCACTACATAATTGCTAAAGTATATTTAAATTCACAAAACCTTCACTGATACACTTTCCAGTAATTATAATACTCAAACATTTTCATTACATTAATTCACAATTTCTACAAATGCTTTTCTTAAGGACTTACCAATTGCCTTTTCTTCAATTGAAAGTGAAAGTAATTAAATTAGGCAACATTGTAGCAAAATATTATAAGATTCACTGTAGTACATATTTTGAAATAAAACACTACTTATATTTAAAGAAAATTCACAAATGTTCGTTCATAATTTTAACCTTGCATGTATATGCACAGTACAAAATATACTGTTAAACTACAATTTTCAACCATTGCAATGTCAAACTTACNTATGCACAGTACAAAATATACTGTTAAACTACAATTTTCAACCATTGCAATGTCAAACTTACAATTCACACAATCATAACTTCACATAAAATGCTCATCAACTAAAATACTCATAAGTGTTTTGTGTTTTTACTCAATAAGTAATTTCATAATAATTTTAAAGAAACTGAGCAATTACTTTTTCAAGACAAAACATATTGAACAAACTGAATTACAATAAAGTAATGCAAAAGAACACACTATTCTCCACCTGTATTGCTAATTACACTTACAAAATATTATGATAATGACAATTCACTACATAGTAACATAACCTCAATCAGTAGCACAAAAATTGTCTTCAAAGAGCGTATCAGTCATTCCTATATTTCAAAATTCCTACGACACTGTATGCATTTCACATGGTGTCCTTTTGTCCAGTGCTTAGTGTTGTTCATGTACTACACTTACTCATACACAATGTAATGATAGTTACAATCTTGATTATTATATATTCACTATCCCTTTGCCTATTAGTTCCTTAACANATCCACTACATAGTAACATAACCTCAATCAGTAGCACAAAAATTGTCTTCAAAGAGCGTATCAGTCATTCCTATATTTCAAAATTCCCACGACACTGTGTGCACTTCACNTCAAAGAGCGTATCAGTCATTCCTATATTTCAAAATTCCCACGACACTGTGTGCACTTCACATGGTGTCGTTTTGTACAGTGCTTAGTGTTGTTCATTTACTACACTTACCCATACACAATGTAATGATGGTTACAATCTTGATTATTATATATTCACTATCCCTTTGCCTATTAGTTCCTTAACACACATTTGCGTTTTCCTGGCATAAGAATTATAAAATACTAGTTTTAACCATTATTGCACGTAAATTTATTGTACCATTCCTTTTTAAAGCATGTTGACAGTAACACACTGTCTCACAATTATTAATTTTTTCCCAAATATTTTCAATTAACAATTAAATTATCANACATGTTGACAGTAACACACTGTCTCACAATTATTAATTTTTTCCCAAATATTTTCAATTAACAATTAAATTATCAACTTGTTCCACATTGTTCCTTAATTGTAGTCCTTTAAACAATTGATTGTTCTTCTAAATACAAACATTTACTTATTACTGTAGAATATATAAAAATTAATACAAGGAAGGAAAAAAAAGTAAATATATATCTAACTTATCTACATTGCAGTCTTTCTGCTATACATTCCTTCTTCTTCCTTTTCCTTTTCGTTTTCTCCTTGTGTTTCACTTTTCTTCCCTTTTTCCTTACTACCTTTCTCATACTATACTTTAGCACTTTCTTCCTCTTTCCTACTGACCTAAATCTACCACCCTTTTTCTCCTTCCTTTTCTTTACTATCTTTACCCTTTTCCTTCTTATCTTTTCCTTGAATATTTTTC
This sequence comes from Clitarchus hookeri, assembly GCA_002778355.1. Lineage (NCBI taxonomy): Eukaryota > Metazoa > Arthropoda > Insecta > Phasmatodea > Phasmatidae > Clitarchus > Clitarchus hookeri. The sequence goes on along the minus strand of NQII01003758.1, from coordinate 61,077 downwards.
TGACACTTTTTTTGTATCTTTGCTTCTTCCTTTTATAACGCTGCCTAAACACTTCATAATGTTTGAATCTATGATACACCATACCCTTCGCAACTCGTGCCTGTTGCACTTCACCAGCTGATCCCTCTTGCAGCTTTAATTCCCTATTACTATTNCCATACCCTTCGCAACTCGTGCCTGTTGCACTTCACCAGCTGATCCCTCTTGCAGCTTTAATTCCCTATTACTATTCACTCGAACCCCCCTAACCTGAAGTCTCCCTTCCTTTACTACCTTTATCTTCGACTTTCTAACCTCACAACAATTAGGTTCACTCGCCACTAAATCATCTGCAACTCTAACCTCTTTAATTATAACCTNGACTTTCTAACCTCACAACAATTAGGTTCACTCGCCACTAAATCATCTGCAACTCTAACCTCTTTAATTATAACCTCTGTCTTTCTATCTTCAACAATTAACTATTTACCCTCCTTATCACAACCAATGCTACCAATTCCTACGTCCTTGCTATTTTTAATATTGTTTTTACTCGGGGCAATTCCCGTTGAACCCTTTCCTAATATCTTGAGGGATTCAACACCCCACTTGTCTATATTTATTANTTACTCGGGGCAATTCCCGTTGAACCCTTTCCTAATATCTTGAGGGATTCAACACCCCACTTGTCTATATTTATTATTAATTCATCAAAGTTTTTCTCTCTCTTTCTGGTTAAACTCCTGTAAGGACAACAGGATCCTAAACAATTCTGTCTGAATATCCGTTTCTAATTGCGCCATTCTTTATGCAGTTACGACGATGTGGTAAACAATNATTCTGTCTGAATATCCGTTTCTAATTGCGCCATTCTTTATGCAGTTACGACGATGTGGTAAACAATAAAAAAAAAACCGCCGCGAAATGAACACACTTTGCACAAAAAAAAAAATAATTCTTGGCGAATATACTTTATAATCACATAACCTGCAATACTCTTGAAATGATGGCTTCCTTGATGATTTNGAATATACTTTATAATCACATAACCTGCAATACTCTTGAAATGATGGCTTCCTTGATGATTTGAAGATTTCTTACAGTTTGCTGTTGTTGATGGATGATGCCGCGTCCCTGAAAACGTCGGCGTCGTGCTGCTGTCAAAGAACAACAAGCAGAAGTGCACAGTGCACCAGCAGTAGAAGGAATGTGGTCAATCGAGCCCCGCGGCCGGGATGCCGTCTTGTAATGTTGCGTCTTCATCTTCAAGTGTGGTTAATCGTGCTCACGTGGTTTCATTCGAGCCCCACATTGGGCGCCATATTGTAACGTTCCGGCCTCGTTACTTCCGTAGTTATAATAATGCAGCTGCACAGTTTTGGGCGCCATCTTGTAACGTTCCGGACTTGTTACCTGGCCGATGTTTACGTTGACANATAATGCAGCTGCACAGTTTTGGGCGCCATCTTGTAACGTTCCGGACTTGTTACCTGGCCGATGTTTACGTTGACATGGCTTGTTGCCACGGCTTGCTCATAGGTAGAATACGAGACTCAGTACCAGGTGACACCGATTAATTAAAAAGAAGAAGTTCCAGATTAGTTTGCTTTATACTTTATTTATCATTGAAATTTCACAGTGCACAGACGACTTTCCAGTTTGCAGAGTACGAACTTTCACAATTAGTTATCCCAGTGCAGAAAACAGCGCCACAGTTGTTTACAGTTTAGTAGTGTCTCAAACTTGCATCGCAAGACTAAGTTACGAAGGCAGGAGGGATGTTCGTTCCCTCCTGGCACCCTAACGACCCCCTACACCGGCGGAAATAAGTTGATAGAATTTAAGTGACGTTAAACTGAAAAAGAAATGTGAACAAAAGATCTTACGGTCACGGGTGCTAGCCGGTGTGGGTGAAATTCTTCAAGCCTGATGCGTCTTCTCACGCCTGATGCGTCTTTCTCGACGGTTGGTGACTTTCTCTCTCGGCGATAGGCACCACCAGTATATATTAGGCATGCCTACCCCCCCCCTTTTCCTAAGATAAGCGCATGGCCTCCGGCATCTGCCAGTAGCGTCATCCAAAACTACGCTGTGTCCCGCGCTCACGACATTTTATTGTACACGCAACTGCATCACGTCGCAGCCGCATAACCAAAACAACAACTTTCGAAACTAGACGGTAAACGGACTCCTGTTACAACGTAAACAGCAGATGTCCATTCGATAACCTTCAAAAGCACACGTTTGCTCGACAAACAAACACGGGAAACGAACCACTGCGGCTTTATCTTGAAACCTGATAAAATATTACGAAGGTTTCCAAAACTTAATACACACGAAAGAATTTTACACCTGTGTCCCGAAAAATTAAGAATATTGCATCATTAGAAACTGTCTTTGAAAACATTTGCAAGTAACAATCCATGCAAATGTTTTGTGTGTGAAATAGTTTCAATGTGATATACATTTGTTTCTTAATTTTGTACAGTACTGTAGAACCTCTATATCAACCCCATTGTTACACCTGTNCAATGTGATATACATTTGTTTCTTAATTTTGTACAGTACTGTAGAACCTCTATATCAACCCCATTGTTACACCTGTCTTTCTATATAACAACTGGTTTTTGAGGAACCGTAGAAAATGAGGGTGAAAAAGTAGAAAATGTAAAAAAAANCTTTCTATATAACAACTGGTTTTTGAGGAACCGTAGAAAATGAGGGTGAAAAAGTAGAAAATGTAAAAAAAATGACCCAAATTTTTTTTGCTCTTTTTTGGTTGTTTCATGTTGCATTTATCTTTGTGATACTGTACTGTNAAAAAAAATGACCCAAATTTTTTTTGCTCTTTTTTGGTTGTTTCATGTTGCATTTATCTTTGTGATACTGTACTGTATTTAGTGCATATCTAAAAATAGATACCACCACCCCTAGACCACCAGCACTAGGCAATACCCATTGACTCTACGCACGACTGTCATCACGTGTTGTCCTGCCATTGAGCGCTCTCTCTCACATTTGCACTTTGCTTGTATTATTACAACTTGGATTTCTCTTGGTTTTTTATTACTATTTGTTAACGACATGCTAAGTTTTTTAAATTCTGATTCGGTAAAGTTTTTGACTATTTTGTGAACAATTGTTGACAGCCTGCACCTTTTATACGGTTTACTGATGTCATAAAAATGGGTGGAAAGAGAGCCAGCTTGTGCCACTATACATAGACTGTTTATGATAAAGTGAGCACTTTGGAAAGTTCTCTGTAGTGTCTTCTTTNGCCAGCTTGTGCCACTATACATAGACTGTTTATGATAAAGTGAGCACTTTGGAAAGTTCTCTGTAGTGTCTTCTTTCTGCATTGTCAATATTAACATTGCCATACAAATTCATGTAATGTTTACATCAACTACTCAANCTTCTTTCTGCATTGTCAATATTAACATTGCCATACAAATTCATGTAATGTTTACATCAACTACTCAAGTCTGCTGTATTTTACTCAACTTAGAAGGAACCATGTAATCATGGTAAACAACATAAACGATAGAACACTTTGTTTNGTCTGCTGTATTTTACTCAACTTAGAAGGAACCATGTAATCATGGTAAACAACATAAACGATAGAACACTTTGTTTTAATAACATATACTGCATACATCACTATAAACATGACAACATTATTATTGAAGCGACAAGTGCATGCGATATCTGCAGAGTAGTGCAAAAATCACATTTCCCACTGTATTAAGATGGTAAGAGTGTGCACACACATCAGAATGTCCACTGAAGTGGTGTATGCTTTTGTGCACATACAAATAATTAATATTGAACATGCAAGCTATCCGTGGATGTGGTAGTACGCACCNTGGTGTATGCTTTTGTGCACATACAAATAATTAATATTGAACATGCAAGCTATCCGTGGATGTGGTAGTACGCACCTGGAAGTAGTATTGGTCGTGCATGAAGTTAGCTGTGCGAGACAAGACTTGGGGGAGGAGAGGCAAGCAGTCCATGGGTGTGTGTGTAGGTGCCTCGTAAGTATTTCATAGCACATGCTGATAGCTGGTGGCGGTGGCAGCCGCCCGCCCTTCCTCCACTTCTCTAGCTAACACTTGTGAAGCAACTCTTTATCAATGCTAGAAACGTGTNTGGCAGCCGCCCGCCCTTCCTCCACTTCTCTAGCTAACACTTGTGAAGCAACTCTTTATCAATGCTAGAAACGTGTCTTCTCGGCAATCGAATCTTGTCCACACATACGTCATATTTTGGAGTGTGAACAAAATATTTCACTTGAAAAACTTGTAATTTTTNAATCGAATCTTGTCCACACATACGTCATATTTTGGAGTGTGAACAAAATATTTCACTTGAAAAACTTGTAATTTTTGAGACGGAGGCAAATAAATATGGTTATTAAAATTGGTTTCTTCATTATCTTCAATAATTAATTACTCAAACGTGGCACTTGCCATGAGTTACGGGCGCTCTGTACTAGTGCATTATTTGGCGACAAAGAAGTTTCGCATATACTCTTCCTGGATATCAGTTTATTCAGTAGATGTGTGTGTATTGAAATTAAGTAATATTTCAGTAACAACTGTAATTTTCCTGCAAGACTCCACAGAAAATTGACTTTGCACTCTGNATTGAAATTAAGTAATATTTCAGTAACAACTGTAATTTTCCTGCAAGACTCCACAGAAAATTGACTTTGCACTCTGTCGCTGCACGATATCTGAACATCAACGTTGACATGGGGAGGGCAAGTACACATGTGTGGGGTATGNTTTGCACTCTGTCGCTGCACGATATCTGAACATCAACGTTGACATGGGGAGGGCAAGTACACATGTGTGGGGTATGACTTTATTTGTAAGTCACCCAACTACTGAATTAAATTAATATTGCATGCAAAAATCGTGTTGATTTTGCGCCAGAAACAATAAAACTTTGAACTACTGTGCTTCTAACATATTGAGAGAGAATGGGAGGAGGCTAAGTATATATCTCTAGTATATATATTTTTTCAGAATAAATCTGCCTGTTAAAATAATTTTACATTTAATTTTAAAAATAATATGTCTCATTTTTACACTAGAGATGGTTTTGTTATACACCCATCACAATTTTTGGTATTCAAGGTTTGTTGCTTGTGACAAGCTATACATTAGAGATGATGGGAAAATAACATTAAAATTTGTACTTTATATGATTTATTTGATGTTCTATGGCATTTATATATGTTTAAAAGTATAGCAATATGCAAGACATAAAAAAACTTTAACATGAATAATAAAAAAAAAACACACGTCATCTTTTCATATTTATTAAGCAGCGCAACACAAAAACTTGATCCATTTTCATTAAATTTATGATGAGTGATTGAAGGAAAACTTACATATTGTCTCAATGGTATTCTCAGTCATCATGTCTGTGACAACAAGGAAAAATTGACTAAAAACCNGGAAAACTTACATATTGTCTCAATGGTATTCTCAGTCATCATGTCTGTGACAACAAGGAAAAATTGACTAAAAACCCGTTAAGTACTTTATTTTGGATGTAAATAAAAGGTTCTTATTCCAACCTATTTTGTTTTTCAAATGGCCAAGTAANCGTTAAGTACTTTATTTTGGATGTAAATAAAAGGTTCTTATTCCAACCTATTTTGTTTTTCAAATGGCCAAGTAAGACTTCTAGAATTATGTTTATTTTATTTAAAGGGTGAGGGTGTGGAGAGTGATGACTAGTTCAATGTTTTTCAAGGGACTTCATTGTTTTGCAGTTTTTATGAGTATGCCATTTTGAATTGCATATTTTTTGATGGAGCAGTGGAAAATTTTATTTACACGGACACAATATTACGATTATTATAACTTGTAATGTTTTAACTTCAGTGTTAGAACCAAATACAATAAATATGCCACTTCGTACCAATGTGAAAAAAACAAAGTAGCTGTAGGTAAATATTTTTTTCCCCCGAAGTTAGTCTTGCACGCACTGAATTTTCAACATAGGAAAAATATTTTTACCCTTGACGCGTGATGGCATAAGGAGAGAGACGTCATTTCAAGAGTGGGGCAGTTTTTATTTCTGCACCAGGTAAGGTATGAACATTGGGGGCGGACTCTACTGAGGAGGCGTTTGTAATATAACCTGTTTGACTCGTTCTGGTCCTTTAATATAATNAACATTGGGGGCGGACTCTACTGAGGAGGCGTTTGTAATATAACCTGTTTGACTCGTTCTGGTCCTTTAATATAATGTAGGGTGCATCAGGCACGTACTTGGAACAAAATATGTGAGGACGAGGTGATGCCTNTTCTGGTCCTTTAATATAATGTAGGGTGCATCAGGCACGTACTTGGAACAAAATATGTGAGGACGAGGTGATGCCTTTGGGCTTTGGACAAATGGGTTTGGGCTAGTTTATCACTGGTGTCGTGATCTTTCGGCAGACACTGGCCCTGGTTGGAAGACTTGACTCTGGCTGGAGCGGACGGCTGGGCAGCCTGGCTCTGCTGTCACCTGCTGGTGACCGGGGTGCCGGCCGGCTGCCGGGCACATGGTTGTCTGATGCTGGTGTCCAGCTGGTGTTCTCCGGGTCGAACGGGATCACTCCCAAGGAGAGAGTGTACCTGAGGCGGTGTAGTTTGACAGCAGGGTGAGCAGCTACAGAAACCCTAACTGGGAGGCCCAAATAGGTTAGCAGGAAATGTAGGGGAGTGAGGCTCCACTAATTTTAGGTTGCCTTGTGCTCTCTCCCGTGGGGACGTGCAATTGAGGGCTGGTGTAGTTTGATTACTATGGGGGTGGCGNCTCTCTCCCGTGGGGACGTGCAATTGAGGGCTGGTGTAGTTTGATTACTATGGGGGTGGCGAGATAAGGATAGCAGATGCCCTCTGTACAATCCTCCGTCTCTCTAGTCGGTTGAGAGAATGCGAATGTCATTGACATGAAGGGTGCTAATGTTCACCCAGTAGAGAGCGGCAAGCAACAAACCCCTAGCTAAAATGTACTCCAGAAGTACCTGGGTCAAGACTCGTCAGGCCTAGCAGCCCCTCTGGCGAATTTATAATATCTGGAGGGAATTGGTTAACTGATGTGGTCGGCCCAGATGCTTCGTCCTGTGTCTTTCTAGTGGTTGGGGCTCTACCGTACTTGCACACCAGGTNGACTCGTCAGGCCTAGCAGCCCCTCTGGCGAATTTATAATATCTGGAGGGAATTGGTTAGCTGATGTGGTCGGCCCAGATGCTTCGTCCTGTGTCTTTCTAGTGGTTGGGGCTCTACCGTACTTGCACACCAGGTACCTTTACATACCGGGTCCACAGTATGGGTGGCCACCGAACTTGTTCTTGTGTGTGACGTACGTGCAGTCCTGGTTAGGTGCTGCTTGCAATCCCATTCTGATGGAAACTGTTAACCTTTCGCTGTCCCCTGCCACTCCCTTCGAGGGTGACGCTTACCAGTTTGAAGAAAAGGCACACGTAGAAACACTGTCACTTACTACCTCCTACCTCTTCAAACTAGGTGCTCAACGGACTGTGCATAATAGCAAGACAGGTGAAGGTGCCTGGCAAGTTGAGGATCCTGGCTTGAAGAGCGGACGAGAGCTAACAATTAAGNAGCAAGACAGGTGAAGGTGCCTGGCAAGTTGAGGATCCTGGCTTGAAGAGCGGACGAGAGCTAACAATTAAGTAGTGAAAACAACTGGACCCTAATTGTGGCTTGCAGTCCTGTAGGGACAGGGGGCACCATGTGTGGTGTGCGTATTGGGTGTACTGACTCTTGACGGCAACTGTCTGGGTAGCATCGACTCTCTTTGTCTGCTATGGTAGGGAAGGCGTCGTTGGCTAAAGATCTGGTAGATNCGGACGAGAGCTAACAATTAAGTAGTGAAAACAACTGGACCCTAATTGTGGCTTGCAGTCCTGTAGGGACAGGGGGCACCATGTGTGGTGTGCGTATTGGGTGTACTGACTCTTGACGGGTTGACAGACCCATCGTAGCTGAGAGATTGTCTGCTATGGTAGGGAAGGCGTCGTTGGCTAAAGATCTGGTAGATGTGACCATCCAGAACGTCTCAAGAGTCCTCCCGACACCGTCACGTCATGTGAGTCTTAGCACGACTTTTGCTAAGACGAACTACCTGGACAACTGGTGTTTCTGCTGGGAGCACTATGTTATATTCCCGTCGGCTGGAGGGTTCCTGAGTGCCTCGTTCGTTTTCGTTAATATTCAGCNTGCTGGGAGCACTATGTTATATTCCCGTCGGCTGGAGGGTTCCTGAGTGCCTCGTTCGTTTTCGTTAATATTCAGCGGCTACTCCTTTGGGATCAGGCTGGGCAGCGCCACTCCTGCCATCTCTTGGCGGGGTGTTGGCGGGAAAGTTTGTTTGTGATTATGGGCGATATCCGCCGCTCTTTTAGGGACAAACTCTTGCTTGCCCGGAGCTGCTTCTCAGCGGGTTTACAAGTGGAGGGGGCGATAACGTGACTTTTTAGCATTACATGGGTGCTGGCCTTGGAGGCTGCGAGTTGGGGTTCGGTTCCCTCGGACACATGTGATGATGCGAAGTGGATAAAAGTAGTAATAATGAGCAGGAAGCATCATGCATCAATTTCCACTACATCGTTATGGAGAATTATCTCGGCCATTCTGTGCGAAGGGGTGTAGTCAGACGGACTCCTTAATGACGTTTGTTGGCATCTGGAGCAGCCACTCTTCTGTGCNTCTTGCTTGCCCGCAGCTGCTTCTCAGCGGGTTTACAAGTGGAGGGGGCGATAACGTGACTTTTTAGCATTACATGAGTGCTGGCCTTGGAGGCTGCGAGTTGGGGTTCGGTTCCCTCGGGCACATGTGATGATGCGAAGTGGATAAAAGTAGTAATAATGAGCAGGAAGTATCATGCATCAATTTCCACTACATCGTTATGGAGAATTATCTCGGCCATTCTGTGCGAAGGGGTGTAGTCAGACGGACTCCTTAATGACGTTTGTTGGCATCTGGAGCAGCCACTCTTCTGTGCATTTTGGCTACACTGGGAAGCAGTGCGGCATGCTTCTTGCTGGGTTCCACAGTCTCTATCTGTCTCTTGCGGGCGTTGAGTTGGCAACTCGTTATTACTTCACCTCCGTGTGTGTGTGTCTCTCTCTCTCTCTCTCTCTCTCTCTCTCTCTCTCATGCTGCGAGGAGTCAGGAGAATGCACTGACCCTTCGAGGTCGAGAAAAGAAATCATGTGGTGTAAGCCCAAACTCACGGGTCCCCGCGACCTGTAGACTCGAGGCCCCAGGAGTGTAATTTCATCACGTAAATCCAGAGAGTACACGCTTACTTCCCCGTGTCAGCCTCCCTATTGGCTTAGTGCGTCGAGTCTGCTTAACGACGTGAGCATCGTCAACTGGTTAGTATTGTNCCGTGTCAGCCTCCCTATTGGCTTAGTGCGTCGAGTCTGCTTAACGACGTGAGCATCGTCAACTGGTTAGTATTGTGAGAACATCAATAAATGACTTCAACCCCAAGTCAAGCACGCCTTGCCTTTTAAAGGCATTTCGGACTCTGGTACCANCGTGAGCATCGTCAACTGGTTAGTATTGCCAGAACATCAATAAATGACTTCAACCCCAAGTCAAGCACGCCTTGCCTTTTAAAGGCATTTCGGACTCTGGTACTACCAACCAGTCATTTTCAGGGTTTTAAGTGTTTTTCAGTTTAATCTGTACTTGTTTGTACCAGTGTTTAATTGGTGTGTAGAGTGGCCTTACAACTCCGCATTTTGCTAACTTTATACTAGTATAACTGTCCACCTAACTACAGGCACCCACGGCGGTATTAGGCCGATCGCGACTGCCCACGGCTAGAAGTCTATCGCACCGTAAATAATCCATCTTCAATTGAGACGTTGAGGATCGGAAGAACAGTCTAGTTACCTGGGTAANATCGCACCGTAAATAATCCATCTTCAATTGAGACGTTGAGGAACGGAAGAACAGTCTAGTTACCTGGGCAACTTGGCCACGACCCACAACAGCAGAGCAGCCAGTAAGAAATCTGCTTCTACAGAGACCCCTCACAAAGCGCGGAGAACTTTGCATGAGTAACAGTGCATCTACGATGTCTCCACCATTCCCCAACCCCGACCTCTCGTCTGTGTCGTTCACACTGAACAGCTGAGGGCTCTGGGTATTTACATAGGACAAATTGCAGTTTGTTTCCTGCATTAAAATATAGAATTTCATATGTGACACGCATTGTTTAGCACCCAGAAAAAAAANAAATTGCAGTTTGTTTCCTGCATTAAAATATAGAATTTCATATGTGACACGCATTGTTTAGCACCCAGAAAAAAAAGGAAGTTAACCCAATATCACAGGGGTGTATTTTAAGTCTCCTGCCATGGCTGAATTCCGTTTCAAAAAAGCGGTCTGCTCTCTAGCATTTCCTATGTGTCGTACAGCAGGGACACATTATGTGTGCCACTGGGTTCTAACCTTAGCGGGGTTCTTTGCCTTTTTTACAAACTATAGAAACCTCTTCAACAAGGTGAGNTCTCCTGCCATGGCACTTAAGGCAAAGTTTTAAGCGGTCTGCTCTCTAGCATTTCCTATGTGTCGTACAGCAGGGATACATTATGTGTGACACTGGGTTCTATGGAATCGCCCCAAGAAACGGAAAAAATGTTTGATATCTTTGCTCTTCAACAAGGTGAGTTACACTTCAAATAATTAAAAAATTTAAATCTACTCATAATAACATATGGATCTCCTACATTAGCTTAAAATAATATGGCACTTCAAAACAACATACTACTGAAATAAAACATTTACAACTTACAGTATACACGATTTTCTCTTTTGGGTGATATTTACTGTCTTTTCCCAACCTATTCGGCATCCGCCGGTATTTCTTGGGTATATTGTAGTTGACCTACTTGCAGTTCGTGTGCAGGGCACGCCGCTGGAATCTGTCTTTGTGGCTGGCTTGCGAGTTCTAGGAACAGGCTTGATCCTTATCACATTATGAATGGTCGCACTGTTCTGGTCGGCACATCACATTTACAAACACACTCATTCTTATAACACTATGTCACTATGATGTCTTTTTGTCTCGGCGAACCCCAGATTATAGTCACTTAGTCACTTTCAACTCCTGTATTTCTTTTGTACTCTAAGTGAACAGCCCACCTTATAAATTATGCGATCACTTAGCTGTGCCTTTCCTCGATCGCAAGGCTGTGTGATTAGGGCAAGGCCACGTGAATTTACGGGTCGTCTCCTTTTAGTCTCCCTGTGCCTGCGACCACAGTTTTGGAAGTCGGTGTGGCAGGTTTGTGGGGGAATCTCTCGCCTCTGGTGCTTGGCGTTTTTATCTGGTGGGGCGGCTTCATCCTGGTCGAGCAGGGTTAGAGGTTTGGTACCCATCTGAACCTCGCCTGTAGGATTGGGATTCTCCGGTTCTGCTACCCGGCTCGGTTCATTTGCTTCGGCTGCTACATTAGGCCGAGACAAGGGCGGGACATTGCTTTGGGCCTCGCGTGTGGTGTCGGGGACCTCTGCCCTGTCTAGATGAGACAGATCAGTACTGCAGTCCGGCACTGCATCACTGCTGGGCTCATCTGCTTCTTCGGCCACTGCGATAGGTGGAGGCAAGGGCCGGACGTCCCCCTAGGTCTCGTCTGTAGGGTCGGGTACCTCTGCCCTGTCGAAATGGGACAGATCGGCACCGCCGTCTGGCACTGCATTATTGCTGGTCTCATCTGCTTCTTCAGTGGAGCACGAGTGTATCGGCGTCAGCCGGAGCTCGCGGTCTAGCGGTGATCGCCATGAGAGGTAAGACCAGCTGGCTCGGCAACTCCCCTGTGGTGATCTGTGCAGCTGGTATCTTGATGGTGTGGAGGGTAGAGTCCTGAAGGAAATTGCTCANGGCAACTCCCCTGTGGTGATCTGTGCAGCTGGTATCTTGATGGTGTGGAGGGTAGAGTCCTGAAGGAAATTGCTCACCTCAGTGGATTGTAGATCTTCGCGGTGACAGTTCCAGTAGGTGTCTGTCTCCCCAGCGACTANGAAATTGCTCACCTCAGTGGATTGTAGATCTTCGCGGTGACAGTTCCAGTAGGTGTCTGTCTCCCCAGCGACTACCAGCGATGTTGAACCTTCGTCTTTGTCTTGGCTACGAGGGTCGGCATCTGGTGACGTACCTTTTGGAGTGGTCGTTTTCCTCTGTTGGTGGCTAGGTCCGGGTAGTGGTTCTTTCTTATATTTCTTCGTTCGGCGCCCTTTCTACGGGTTCGTGTTCAATTTGGGATTGGTTGGTATTTCCATACCGGCATTTGTTGGTGGTATATGGTTTCCTCTTTCCTCCTAGCTGGGGCAGGGGAAGGTGTGGTGTGGACTTGTTTATGGTTCCAGCTAATGGTTATCGGGTCTTGATGCCCAAGCTGAATATCGCTCTGCCCATGGTTGATTTGACGTGAATCGCGCATTGACGTGCTCCTTTGTGCCCACTAGGACTGCCGCAGTCGTGTCCACACACCAGACACAATACACCGACAATCTTGTGTGCACGAATGAGCGTGTGCATAATAGTATCAGTGCAAGTGCATCAGTGGTTCTAATTTATTCCGTGTATTATTATTTCATTAGGGTATTTATTAAAAGCGTCAGTGTATTTATCAGGGTATATAATTGATAACATTTGTTTTGTCATCNTATTTCATTAGGGTATTTATTAAAAGCGTCAGTGTATTTATCAGGGTATATAATTGATAACATTTGTTTTGTCATCATTGGAGATGGTCTACACAGCCACAGCCAGAGACATGTGACATTTTACATTTGGCAGTACTGTGGCTGGTACGATAGAAACATTTAGAATTAGTATAATCGTTTTTATTGTGTATTGTTTAAGGGAAAATTATGTCATCTTAGTTTAATTTAATTCAAGTCCCTTTCTTCTCATTATCATTTTTTAGTGTATATTGTGTTTCATAGCTTCACCGCGTGGCGTCGGCTGTGCTCAGGTAGTGGAAGCCGGCCATGCTTTTCCACCCAGTTCTCGACAGCACTTCAANTTCAAGTCCCTTTCTTCTCATTATCATTTTTTAGTGTATATTGTGTTTCATAGCTTCACCGCATGGCGTCGGCTGTGCTCAGGTAGTGGAAGCTGGCCATGCTTTTCCACCCAGTTCTCGACAGCACTTCAATGCATCCAGACGTGTAAGTCTCTCACTCCACAGAGGCCCTCGGTGCAGACATCATCAGTTGAACTTGTATCCATCAGCATCGATGTCCTAAATGGAATCATTATTTTATCTGTTTCATTATTTTACTTGTATAGCACCGAGGGGAGAGCGATGTGATTCTTATCGGAGAATTGTTAAGTGCATTCGAGTTTCACATTGTAAAGGCCACGTGGTCGCTCGCAGTTTCCGGGCCATTAAGGCCAAGTGTTTTGTATTATAGTTGTGTGTGCAGTAAGGAGTCTCAGGTAATTAAATATCTCAACAAGCATCGTTCGTAAGTGTTTTATTTGTAATTAATTAAGGCGTGCGAAGCGGCCTATAGCCTCGCCATCGTGTGTGACGGAGTGTTGACCAGAGTCCCTTAGGCCATCGACCGAAACGAACCTCATCTCATCAGCTCACCGCAGAGCTGTGGTGCCGGGCACATAATTATCACACCATCAACTCTGGTCACACCGCCGGTCAAGTTGGTTTTCCTAACACGGGACGTGGAATCCAACATAGCCAAGCTTGACCACGTCAGATTATACATTGCTGCTGCTTCAGCCAGGGATGACTGAGGATTATCTCCTAGCTGATGTTGAGGGCCACTAAAATCTTGGCCTGGTGGTTCCGGTTGCATATACTAAAGTGTAGTTTGATCACCCCTTCCACCTTNGCCGGTCAAGTTGGTTTTCCTAACACGGGACGTGGAATCCAACATAGCCAAGCTTGACCACGTCAGATTATACATTTTCAGCCAGGGATGGCTGAGGATTATCTCCTAGCTGATGTGCTCCCGGTGATTTTAGAACCGGACCACCAAGGCATTGCATATACTAAAGTGTAGTTTGATCACCCCTTCCACCTTTAGTATTCGGTCTGGTTGAGCCATGCATACTCTCCTCCTTCCATGTCTAATGTTGGTCTGCTGGTTGTCGGTGAGTAGGCTGCGCCATTTAGAATTGCCCATGATTGCTATATCTATCATCGTGGCGGCAGTTCATGGGTTTAGCATCACTGGGATATGAGGGCGTCGGACGATCANATCATCGTGGCGGCAGTTCATGGGTTTAGCATCACTGGGATATGAGGGCGTCGGACGATCAGGGTTCTTCGAAAAACCTCTGGAGAGCGACTTGATGCTAGAGGAGAGTCTCCTGGATGCAGTGCTTGCCTCCATTAGGGCTTCTATTTCGGGTTCTATCTAAGGCCGCTTGGACCTTAATATTTTTCTTGCTCTCTCCGGCTCGTTCCACAAGCTCTTCGATTGTCTGCGAGCGGGGAACTTGAAAGAAGTTCCTTAGGTTAGGAAGTAACATCCTAGCTATGGTGTGGACGCATCCTTCCTCACTGCCTTTGTGCATAAGTCGTTGGTACATTTGAGCTTTATGCCATATGAATATTTCAGCCTCGCCTTCGGTTCTTGGGTACGCTCTGTGGAATTCGGAGATCAACGGAGCTAGCACCTCCTCCCCTGAAAAATGGGTTGCGAGTCTGCTGCATAGTTCCGATTCTGTACTGAAATCTCCATAGTGATTCCTGCCATTCAAGGGCTTTGCCAGACATCTGCTTGCGGGTGCGGTTTACCCATTGCTTGGTTGGAATGCCACTGACTTTATATTCCCTCTCACATNGCCAGACATCTGCTTGCGGGTGCGGTTTACCCATTGCTTGGTTGGAATGCCACTGACTTTATATTCCCTCTCACATTCCTCGGTGAATACGACAGGATTTTTTTTGTGTGTGACTGGCAAATTCTGGCAACTGTGGCTCGTCGGTGTGTATAGCAATACTGGGAGTGTGGTGTCCTGGGTTGCTAGGTCGGTATTCCTGTGCCCAACAACATACTTCGCAGTGGTAAATTAGCCCTGGCATATTTTTTTTATTTCACTTTCTTGTGAAAAGTGNTGTGCCCAACAACATACTTCGCAGTGGTAAATTAGCCCTGGCATATTTTTTTTATTTCACTTTCTTGTGAAAAGTGTCTGTATTACATTTCCTGTTACATGTTCGTATTTCACTAGCTACAGTGTTGTCAGGTGGCTGTCCCCTGAAGGGATGGATGAGTCCACCTGGGCAAAGGGGCGTTGATTTGCCATGCTCGACGGCTCTTAATATAATAAAACCCACCTCTGACTGTAGCTTTGAATAAGAAGAAATTGTGGGATATGTTTAGAAAAATGCTGCGCACTATTGGTCNAACCCACCTCTGACTGTAGCTTTGAATAAGAAGAAATTGTGGGATATGTTTAGAAAAATGCTGCGCACTATTGGTCGCTCTTTGGGGCACTTAACACTTCAGCTTCGGCCTACAGGCCAGTTGATGCCACCTGGTGGTGTGTTATGTCGTATGTCGCCACAAGAGTTGCTACGACATAACAACCAATGGCCGGTGCNAACCCACCTCTGACTGTAGCTTTGAATAAGAAGAAATTGTGGGATATGTTTAGAAAAATGCTGCGCACTATTGGTCTCTCTTTGGGGCACTTAACACTTCAGCTTCGGCCTACAGGCCAGTTGATGCCACCTGGTAGTGTGTTATGTCGTATGTCGCCACAAGAGTTCCTACGACATAACAACCAATGGCCGGTGCGCCCAACGGCTTTTGGCTTTGGGGTAAACACCATTTCGGATCGTCTACTAAATTATTACAGGAGTTACCTCGTGTAATAAATAAAGTAGGACAACCTTTTGAGTCATGTAGTACCTGTTAGCAAGAAGGTGTAAGTTCCGTTCTTGTCAACATGCACTACACACTCTTGGCCTAATGTTGCTGGTGCGGCCCGGTGCAGTTACTGCAGTTGATTTGACTGCAGCGGTCAGAGTGTGCACAAGGAGCTCGTGGACGCGTGGTTCACGTCATGCTGCTTCTTCTATCTCTTGCTCCTCCCATATGTATGTGTCCCTGCTTATCACGTTCTTCTTTGTAAACCTCACTACCATAATTTTTCTTACAGTTATCTTAATTTTATTCTCCATGGGCCACAACCATAACCAGTCAAGGTCTGCCTGCACGTTTTCATGTACAAAAAGTAAATAGAACAGGAACTTTGAACTCGATATTGGCATAAGGAATTCGGCAGTAAAACAGTTTACCAAAGTAAATACATTGTCCGAGTAGTGTAATGAACCGCAAGAGACTACTAAAAATTGTTGTACAAGAAAATGTTGTCAGAGTTGTGATGTGTTAAATGAAGTGCAAGTATATTTTAGTCTTAGGACTCAACGATTAAATAAATATATTATGTACTATTATATTAAGTAATCATTCAGTTATTAATATAGGCAGTTATAATTACATACTTAGTACAAAAAAAAAATACTGAAATTATATTTTTGAATAAGAATGCATACATTTGTAATTTTTCTTGTAGAGGTATTATAAAGAATGTCCCAAAATTCACGCAATATTTGCCTTTTACGCCACACCTGACAGTTCAGGGTTAGTAAAAATGGAGCGCTACATGAAAGAACAAAGCGTTTTCATTGTTGAGCAATATTTAAAAAATAATGAAGGTTTGGCAGCTACAGTACAAAATTTTCGTACGTAATATGGTCGGAATAGTGATTTAACTTCATCAACTGCGAAGAGATTAATTAAAAAATTCAGGTAGACTGGATCAATTTGTGATCTTAGACACACTGGCCGTCCTTCAACAAGTCGTTCACCATAAAACATCGAAGCAGTTCGTGATAGTGTGGCTGAGAGTCCAAGAATATCAATCCAGCATCATGGTCAAGAATTGGACATTTCGGGAAGCTCTGTACTGCATATTCTCACGGAAGATTTGTATCTTCATGATTACAAAGTTCTATTGACTCAGGACAGCGAAGAGAGTTCATTGAATGGATTATGGAACAACAAAAAGTGGATGCTGATGTTTCGAACAAATCATCTTCAGCGATGAGGCTCATTTTCATCTTGATGGCTTCGTTAATCGTCAAAATTGTCGCATTTGTGGTTCAGAAAATCCACGAGTGATTGTTAAAAAACAAATGCATCCACAATGTGTCACTGTGTGGTGTGGATTTTGGGCTGGATGTATCATCGGACCATTCTTCTTCGAAAATACGGCAGGTCAGGAAATAACAGTTAATGGTGTTCGTTATCGCGACATGATAATCCAGTTTTTTGTTCCTAAATTGCAAAATATGGACGTGGGTGACATGTGGTTTCAACAAGACGGTGCCACATGCCATACATCCCGAGACACAATTCAATTACTGCAAGAGTCATTTCCTGGTCGTGTAATTTCCCATTTTGGTGATCAGAATTGGCCACCCAGATCATGCGATTTAATGACGTTGGACTTTTTTCTTTGGGTGTTTTTGAAGTCTAAGGTTTGTGCCAACAAGCCCACAACCACCCATGCCTTGAAGGAGGAAATTGAGCACTGTATCAACGATGTTCAGCCACATTTATGCAAAACGGTCACGGAAATTTCGACAAAAGACTGTGTGTGTGCCAGCAAAGCCGTGGAGGCCATTTACCCAATATGCTATTCCATACATAACCCTATACTGTATACTTTATGAATCAATAAAACATTTACAATTTGTAATTAAAAACCTGCTTTTTCTATCAACATTACTTCTTGCGTGAATTTTGGGACATTCTTTACATGCTTCATATGTTATAATTTCTTCAGACTCATCAGGTTCAANGATCATGCGATTTAATGACGTTGGACTTTTTTCTTTGGGTGTTTTTGAAGTCTAAGGTTTGTGCCAACAAGCCCACGACCACCCATGCCTTGAAGGAGGAAATTGAGCACTGTATCAACGATGCTCAGCCACATTTATGCAAAACGGTCACGNAACCACCCATGCCTTGAAGGAGGAAATTGAGCACTGTATCAACGATGCTCAGCCACATTTATGCAAAACGGTCACGGAAATTTCGACAAAAGACTGTGTGTGTGCCAGCAAAGCCGTGGATGCCATTTACCCAATATGCTATTCCATACATAACCCTATACTGTATACTTTTACTTAGTTATTTTGTAAATGTTAATGTAATTAAAAACCTGTGTTTTCTATCAACATTACTTCTTGCATGAATTTAGGGACATTCTTTACATGCTTCATATGTTATAATTTCTTCAGACTCATCAGGTTCAACTCGTTTTAACCAATGCTATGATTACTGTCGGTGTCTTCAGGAGACATTAAATTTATGTATGCAGTTTTTGGGGGACTCTGAGGCAGTAAAGATGAAGAAAATGTATTTTGCAATGTAGAATTTGAGAACATCATCTATGCGGTAAATATAGAAGGGAACAATTTGGTTGTAACACAGTGTTTTTAGATGAAGGTTGGGCAATTTACTGATGTTTTGTTGTGAAATGTTATTTTCTGGGGGGAAAAAAAACCACTGTGAATTGTAAGTCTGACGAAAATTGTTTTCCAGATAACCAGGCTGAGGAAATTGTGAAGACTGAATGTTTAGTAATTCTGTTTTTCAATGTCCTTGAACACTTGTTATATCTATATTTACACAGCCAATTTTTTTTNCTGAATGTTTAGTAATTCTGTTTTTCAATGTCCTTGAACACTTGTTATATCTATATTTACACAGCCAATTTTTTTTGGCAGGCTCCGTCTTAAAAATTGGCACTAGAGAGAGCGCAGAATATTTCTCTCGGACATCACTATCAGACTCATTTTTCTCTCTCTCTAAGAACTCTAAAAGCTTCTCTTCATAGGTTCTTTTCTTCTCATTTTTCTTTATAGGTCTTATAGGTTCATCTTCTGCACTATCATCACTATCATCCCTATCTTCACAATCGCCATCTCCAATTGCAGGAGCAGATGTGTTTCCTGGCGTTTTTCTGGTTTCCATGCTCGGGAGAAGACATAAAAGTTTCTCGAAATGTCCATAGCCAAGATGGCATTCAATTTACAGGTACTGCCTACGAATGTCCACTGGAAAGTGTTTCAACAAATCCAACCCTATCTAGCAGCATATGTACGGAATAATTTTTCATCTTACAGTACTTCACCAAAAGGATCTGTGCCCTGGCAATACGATAAAATATTAATTGTAATTTATTTACATTTATTATGTAAGCAGTGCAATAATTTCTTATGTAATTAGTGCAATAAATATCTACTTATCGGTTTCAGATTTTTGTTGTGGTGAAAGGTGTCCCGAAACACTGAAAAACAATTTAATACACACTCCCCTCCATAGTTTAGTTTTCAACTAAATATCAGAATATTCCTTCAAATTTTTATTGTACAGCACAGCCTTATTTCTATTTATTTTTTTCAAATAGAGTATCGTTGTCTAATTCGTCTTCGTGCATAGACACTTTCTGTGTACATCGTTACGACTCCATTTTAAACACACTTTGTCCATGCAGTGTTGTCCGTGTTTTAATTATAAATATTCTTTATTTAATTTNTACGACTCCATTTTAAACACACTTTGTCCATGCAGTGTTGTCCGTGTTTTAATTATAAATATTCTTTATTTAATTTGAAAATTTTCCATTCCCACACAAAATGTCCCACTGCGAAATATATATTATATTGACATTGAAATACTGATAAAATCAAATTAGTATTCGACTTTAATACTGTATGTAGAATAGTAACTTCTCATTATTCTACAAATTACCACTGTTTTTCAATATGAATAAAACATACAATTTTACTTAAATTGGGTATGAGTTGAAAAAACTACAACCATCNTACCACTGTTTTTCAATATGAATAAAACATACAATTTTACTTAAATTGGGTATGAGTTGAAAAAACTACAACCATCGATGACGTCTTCTTTGCTATGTATACGAAAGAAAAATCCTTTTGTCCCATATTTGTTCTTNAAAAACTACAACCATCGATGACGTCTTCTTTGCTATGTATACGAAAGAAAAATCCTTTTGTCCCATATTTGTTCTTTATTCAGAACCATCCCACGAAATGCAAGGCCAGACAGCGACTGATTGATGTGGGAAAGCACAGGCCGTGACAGTTTNTATTCAGAACCATCCCACGAAATGCAAGGCCAGACAGCGACTGATTGATGTGGGAAAGCACAGGCCGTGACAGTTTTGCCACCATTGCGAGTACGATCATTAAAATAAGGGACGTGGTGACAGTTTCGTCACCGTACCCGCGGACAAAAGAGTCACCCTGTTGTCGTGTCATAGCGCACATATCCTCCTTAACAACAAATAGACTTGATCAGAGTGACAAAACTGTCATNCACCCTGTTGTCGTGTCATAGCGCACATATCCTCCTTAACAACAAATAGACTTGATCAGAGTGACAAAACTGTCATTGTGATAAAAGTCACCCATGTGCGCTAGCCCATAGAAGTGGTTACTTAGGCAGTGTTCCACAAAACGAGGAAGATCCGTGTTCGAATTGGCCTTTACATTTTAGTATTTAATAGCGTTAATTCAGTCGTGCTCGAAAGTCACTTGTTCAAAGTTGGTCGCAATCTTGTNTTTACATTTTAGTATTTAATAGCGTTAATTCAGTCGTGCTCGAAAGTCACTTGTTCAAAGTTGGTCGCAATCTTGTAATTAAGTATTTTAGTAAGTTTCGTTACATACTTAACAGTAAACACTAAAATACCAAATACGTAATTTTAGAAGACTAACTATGGTCACGTGTCCTTTTAGTAAACTAAAAGTGCTAATTCGTACATGGTGAGGCCCTGCCATAATTGTGCAGATATGTCTGTCCGAGACGTTCGACCAAGCTGCCAGTCCACGTAGATTCCGATCACGACCATAATGTAAAGATTAGGTAGCTCGATCTCGCTGGCTACGCACCAACAGTCTCCATGTCCCAACATTGAACTGCTTTTCTGCCAACACGTCCAGCAAAAACAGCATGGATTGGGTTTGAGTTTTTTTCCACCCTCGAAAGTATTTTTTATGTATATATTTCAAATATTTATAAATTCCAATGACACCTAACATATTCTGTATGCATAAAATTGAACCCCTTGAGCATTGTTCGCTTGACGGTCATCATAAAACAGTACATATCTTACCCTGAATTCAAAAGTATCATAACTCAAAATATCTTGTTTTTGTTAAATATGTGTTAAAGATAAGGAAATTTTTAAAAGTACATTTTTTGCAATATCATGTTTGGTAATTCAATTGTTTCAATATTTATTAGCGTGTCATAATAAATTTTTTGTTTTTCTGTTTTATAAGTAAAATAATTTTTTTTCGATATTATTTACATTGGCAAACTAGCATCACAAATGTAGGCACTTATCAAAATGAATATTGCATTGCAATAGCATTACTTTAAGGCGATTTGTGTTAAGTTTCATGACAGGTTACAGAAACGTATTTACTAAAATTAAGTCTTTAGTACTGGAAATTGAATATTTTTCTTATTGTACCTAAGCAATGTAAGTTTTCATTAAGTTTTACAATTACGTTTGTACTTAAAAGTTTCGTTGACAGTCATTAACTCGATAAAATTTTCATTCATTCTGTCCATATTAATTGCAGTTCTCGGAGCCACGGATTTAGTACTTGAAGTTGCAGGCAAATCTGAATAGAATCTATGGAAATCCGTAGAATTGCAATATCTTTGCATAATAAGAGCAGGGTAACTATGTCTCGCATAACCATTTGTTTTCCTAGGTTATTCTGTCTTACTTTTATTCCACTGAATGTTTGGTCTTCATAATCTGACTGAAAAGAAGAAACCAGGGACAAATGTCTCCAAAACTTCTAAACCTTGACTTTATTCCAGTTATTTTTTTTTTTTNGAAAAGAAGAAACCAGGGACAAATGTCTCCAAAACTTCTAAACCTTGACTTTATTCCAGTTATTTTTTTTTTTTTTCATTTGTGTTAGAACACTTCAAAGACGGATAAAGTCGTCAATCAAAAAAAGTCCATTTAAACATCCGTTGTTTGCATTTGGTTAACTATGTATGGCCTGCCAGTTTTTTCGCCCTACTTATTATGGGTACCCACTGTTCAGGAACAAAACTGGGCTGCTTCTTGACATTCTGTTCTTTTCCTTTTCTGTTGTGTGGTGCATGTCATCTCCTTCGTTCTGTGTGTGTCCAGTTATAATGTANGTTACTTGTGAAGTTTCTGCCTATTTCAGCAGTTAGTTTTTTTCAGGTAAAAAACATCCGTTGTTTGCATTTGGTTGACTATGTATGGCCTGCCAGTTTTTTCGCCCTACTTATTATGGGTACCCACTGTTCAGGAACAAAACTGGGCTGCTTCTTGGCATTCTGTTCTTTTCCTTTTCTGTTGTGTGGTGCATGTCATCTCCTTCGTTCTGTGTGTGTCCAGTTATAATGTATGCGTAATTGTATTCTTATTCTGACCACAGCAATTATCTGAGTANCCTTCGTTCTGTGTGTGTCCAGTTATAATGTATGCGTAATTGTATTCTTATTCTGACCACAGCAATTATCTGAGTAAAAGATAACATTTTCTTTTCCTAAGCAATATTCTTTCAAATAATTAAATACAAAGCTCCCGAATTCATTAGAGCCCCTGTGAGCAATACCTTCATGCCAAACATAGCAAATTTCCATGTTTGTCTCCAATGTTGCAAATTGTGAGATTGTATGTCACGAGTCTGCTTTTATAGTAAAACGATGAAACGTTTCTTATTGGTGTTGGTAGTACTTTTTGTAAATCCTAGACTTCAACTAGTGTTTTTNATAGTAAAACGATGAAACGTTTCTTATTGGTGTTGGTAGTACTTTTTGTAAATCCTAGACTTCAACTAGTGTTTTTGGGTCACGCATAAATTTATTTACATCCTACTGTTTTTCAAGTCTAGAGAGTTCTTTCTGCTTTTGGTGTTNGTTTTTGGGTCACGCATAAATTTATTTACATCCTACTGTTTTTCAAGTCTAGAGAGTTCTTTCTGCTTTTGGTGTTCTTCATAAATTTCTTGGTTGGATAATTTCTCATTTGTGCTTGAGTTCCTGTAACGTTCGCATAAAATTCATTGGTCCTTAATGGGTGCAAATAAACCAATTTTATATTCAGTACTGAAAACCTTCGAATAAGTTTATAATTTTGCAAACGGTTTCTGTTCTGATTTACATTTTTCTTTGTATAATCTGTAGGCTATTGCTGTATTCAAATAACCATCAATGTATTGTCGAGAAGTTTGAGCTCTTAGGTAGTGTGAAGTTTTACAACCTCTTGTTAATTTACCATTGACTTAAAAATAATATGCACAGTTAACAGAGCGTTTGCTTCNTGTGAAGTTTTACAACCTCTTGTTAATTTACCATTGACTTAAAAATAATATGCACAGTTAACAGAGCGTTTGCTTCACTCTCTAGGGTATCAATCATTTGGTGTAATTGGTGTAATACAATTTGTAAGGTAGTCCCTTTAATACTTTTGTGGTAGTAATTATGATACTTGTTGAATATTACAACACTACCGTTGTGCGTCGCTGAAATACGCGTGTAAAGAATCTTGCTGAAATATGTNAATACTTGTTGAATATTACAACACTACCGTTGTGCGTCGCTGAAATACGCGTGTAAAGAATCTTGCTGAAATATGTTTATTTTTTATGAGAGAAAATAAGATATTTACGTGAGTGTTATGTGTAATATTGAGTTGTAGAAGTTATAGCAACTGTGGTAGCATTGCAGAGACAAACATGGCAGCATTAGATATCGACACAACACTTTAAAAGTTCGTGCATGGTAAACTACTGCAAATATACACAAACATTAACGTATGTTAAATTGCACAGAAAAAATGTTGAGCAATAAGAGTTTTCAGCAGGAAATGGCCCTAAGGAAGGGCGCCAATTTAACACCTGTTGACTGGGTGGTGTTGGGTAAATGTAAGTTACGAGGGGCGGTGGAAAACATTGTTAGGTGGGTCTTGGAGTTGNTGGTGTTGGGTAAATGTAAGTTACGAGGGGCGGTGGAAAACATTGTTAGGTGGGTCTTGGAGTTGGATACTGCCAGACACCATTGGCAGGTGGTGCCAATTGTTACTGCTGATGATACTGGTGATGATCTCAGGGTATGGTGGGCGGTTCGCTCGAATGTATGCAGTTCCTTGGTGAAATTGTTGGATGAGATCATCTGGACAAGGAAACCAGGCGTTGTGTATCCTTATTTAAAGATCCAATTATAACTATTTTAAAGTCCATAACACACACATTCAAAGTGCTACCTTAATCAGTCCAGATTTCAACAGTCCGAAACGTTATTGGCCGTTATAACATAAAAAAANCACATTCAAAGTGCTACCTTAATCAGTCCAGATTTCAACAGTCCGAAACGTTATTGGCCGTTATAACATAAAAAAAAGCTAAAAAAAAAAAAGGGGGGGCAACAACCATGATGCATTCGGCATCTGCAAATGATATGAAATACGAAATGATATTGATCATGGAGCCTATGTAGGATATACTACATGTTACAAAATACAAGGAAAGTGTGAAGTCCATGTTTGGAAGAGGAAGGAGGAGTATTGTGTATACGTGTGAAGGAAGATGAAGGAATCTACCTTGAGCGCACTAGGGAACTGCCCCCTAGGCCCTGCGGTAGCCCTCTTTTTACTCCGTAGAGTGTGGCGAGGAGTTAGTTCCACATAATCGCCTGCCGGTGTAATGCAGGCGATACGCAAGCCGGGAATGGCAGCAGCCGGCCGGCTAAGGCAAGCTGCTGCGTCATAGTAGTGGGTCTTGTGGCCGGGCGGCTAAGCCAAGCCATCGCTGTTGCCATTCTGTAACAAAATTACATCACACATATTATGTATAAAATTACAAATTGTCATTATGAATTATAATGAACTGTTTTTACTGAAACCTATTTGCCGCTCAGTTACGAAAAGAAACATTGAAAATATCACAGCGCCCATGTAATCACGAAACAGAGACCTGTTATCTTGTTTATATAGACANCGAAAAGAAACATTGAAAATATCACAGCGCCCATGTAATCACGAAACAGAGACCTGTTATCTTGTTTATATAGACAAATATCATATAGAAAATACCATATTAACAGAGATGTTGCAGGTTATTATCTGTTAGTGCCGACTGTCGAACTGCTGAAAGACTAATAAATATATGTTTTTTAAGATGTGATTGTGGTTCATGTGGCTGGTTAAAGCAATTCAGTTTCCGTGTAAATTTAAATGCAATATAACACATTACACAATCATGGACCAAAGGACACCTAACAATCTAACCTCCTCAATAGAATTAATATGTAAACAATTTTTTTAATAAATGCATATAATTCTGTAGGCGACACAAACTACAACTTATCTAATTTGAAGTGAATTTAAGAGATTGAAACAAAAATTTCCTGTCTGGTCTCTACACCATAATTTTACCGCACATCATCTCTTTTCTCAATTTTTCTGTGCCCGAAANAAAAATTTCCTGTCTGGTCTCTACACCATAATTTTACCGCACATCATCTCTTTTCTCAATTTTTCTGTGCCCGAAATATTTATATGTATATTATATTCAACGAGAATTTTGAACGTATAAATAAGTGGATATGGTGAGGGAGCAAAGAGATTTGGGCGTCTCTTAACGTAGAGAGTGATGAGGGTTAAGCGGGGTGAGTATAGAATGAAAGGGCGGTAAAAAGGGAGTTCCCCGACAAAACCCGCTAACTAGAGTCACCGCCCGGCACGATTCCGGGAGTGACCCCGACAGGAATAGANGGGAGTTCCCCGACAAAACCCGCTAACTAGAGTCACCGCCCGGCACGATTCCGGGAGTGACCCCGACAGGAATAGAACCCAGTTCGCCGAGGTGGCAGGCGAGTAGTCTAACCACTACACCACCGTGGCCTCAATAACAGGTGGTAACATCAAACGAATACCTATTTGTTTTACAGCTTTCTGAATGTTACCACGCGTATATATTTCCTGTTGTGCAAATAATAAATACAAATGCCAATTTTATGTACATAGTATCTGCTAGGTGAATAATTAATAAAAAATTTGTTTGTTATTTTACAAACAATAATAGTATTTTATGATATGTAGCTNATCTGCTAGGTGAATAATTAATAAAAAATTTGTTTGTTATTTTACAAACAATAATAGTATTTTATGATATGTAGCTTGAAAAAATTGAATAACCATTTTACAACGACGTAAAGTAAAAAGTAATTTTTTAAAATTCGTATACTTTATTCAATNTGAAAAAATTGAATAACCATTTTACAACGACGTAAAGTAAAAAGTAATTTTTTAAAATTCGTATACTTTATTCAATTGAAAAGAAATTATCATGTTTAAATCTGTATCGCATAAAGCAATCGTATGAGTAAACATTAATAATTACATACTTTTACAATATCAACTGTGCGTTCAAATAAACAGTTTCCATGCGTACGTGTTAACGGAAGAAAACTTAATTTAGGTAATGTAACAAATTAGTTAATGTATAAGAAAATTTAGGAAGCTGTATGTAAATCACATTAATTTGAAAGAATTTCGTTTAACATACACTAGAACTTTATTTTTCATACAGATACACGAATTTGTAGACAGAGTATTTTCTCTGGAAGGACGATGTAAAATGCCAGTCAAATGGATCGATAGATGATGCGCCAGTCGCGGAGGGATGCCATGGCGACCCGGGACATGATACTGGCGAGTGTAGAGGCTTTTGTGTACCCACGAACCATCTCCCGATGCCTTGCGAAGGTGAATCTACGATCACAGTGTCCATTATGTTTGCTGGCCTTAACACTGCAAAACTGCGACTCCGTCTGCAGTGGTGCTGGGCCATAACAACGTGAAACACCACAGATAGACGATGTGTGGTGTTTAGTGATGAGTGCCGCTTCGTTATGGGCACTGGTGATCCTCGCGCCCAGGTGTGGATGGCGCCTGGTAAATGCCACAATCACAGTCTCGCTATAGAGTGGCACTCTTTCCCCATGCGGCCGTAATACTAGACCTCTAGGTATCGGATGCCCTCGGCTTCTACCTTCGCTGTGTTATGTGGAACATTGACGACCAAGCGGTATCAGGATAAGATCATATGCCCACATCAGCTTCCTTTATGGCTGGGATCTAGGTGCGATATTCCAGCAGGATAACTCCCGGCAGCGCATGGCAGGTATCGCCCAGGACTGTCTCCGTCATGCCCTAACACTACCATGGCCTGCCCGCTCCACTGGCATGTCTCCTATCCAGCATGTGTGAGACCTGTGGCCGCAGTACTACAGTATCCGTTATTGAACACTACTTCCAAAAATTGTGGTTATGAGATCTGGACTCTCAAGACCTCGCTGTTANACTACAGTATCCGTTATTGAACACTACTTCCAAAAATTGTGGTTATGAGATCTGGACTCTCAAGACCTCGCTGTTAGGAACCGTGCAAATCTCCCCACTCTCTTATGAGCTATGGAAGTGTTTCTGGAGGTTGTGGACGATTATAAACTTGTCTCAGGCATTACCAAGGCGTCAGTGCTCTCTCCGTTGATCACAAAGAACTACATAACTCCTACCACCCAAGTGCCATGTCTCACTATATTCCAAACTTTTAGTATATTAGGCGTGATGTGTATTTTTTCTTGTCCGATGAAATTATATATATATATATACACAAACACATATATTACTGGATATTAATTATATGTAACTTTCAAATGTATGCTGTTTGAAAGAACCTACGTTGTGGGTGGCGTCTGCTGGCTGTTACTCGGCGTGCAGCAGCAGACCTGCCTTCTCGGGATCTGGAGCCGGTGAGCGCTCCTGTGCACACACATACACACGCCGTCAGTATGCCGCACAACAGACTCAGCAGGCTGTTGAGGCGGCGATGCCCTTGCCACCTTGTGTTTATTTGTGTTTATTTACATATTTTTACATACAGAACTACTTTACCAATTTCCTGAGAACACAGTGGTTTTATTTCACGCTGTATTTTTGCATGCGAGACTAGAAAATGATAAATAACGTGTTAATAGTTATTATGGTTCCAGATTCATCGTAAACAAAATGGATAGAGTATTGTGGACTTTAAAATAGCTGGTAATATAAACCCTATGTACTAACAACCCTAAATTTAGTTGTCAAACATTTCATCTGAAAATTTAGCTGCGGTCAAACAAAAATTATAGGCTCCACCTTCCCAATGATGGCGTAATAGAGTTAGTACAAAATGTTTTTGTTCCGTTCGTTGATTGCAAGGTTACCCCTATCTCACTAAATAACCATTCTCGAAATAGAAACTTTGCCGGGTAAAAAAAAAANTCGTTGATTGCAAGGTTACCCCTATCTCACTAAATAACCATTCTCGAAATAGAAACTTTGCCGGGTAAAAAAAAAATTATGGGTTTACTTTTATTATATAAAGAATAAAAACAATCTTGAAACAATGTTTTGTTTAACATATTCTAGAGCTTGCCTGAGCAGTTACTTAAGAAGTAGGAGAAAAGTAAAACCTTACAAGTGTAGATAAACCTGCAGACTTCCATCGCGTGTAATGAAGTTCCACTGTTACAGATCAAATTTGAATGGCAGAGTGCCACGATGGAACACGTCACTCCCGCCTTGCGCGGAGGAGTGACGGGACGCTGAGCGCGCATGCTAGAGCCGCAGGTATCGCCCCCTTTCTTCTCTACGTTGAATGCGTAGAAAATCTCCAGGGTGCATGAATTCTTATCGACAGATAAAACTTATTCCTAACCTTACGAAACATTTTAATTATTGGTCTCTTATAAAACTAGACATCCATTTCTTTTACAACGACATTTTCTCTCCTGAAGGCTGTTCACGGTAAAGTGAGCACGGTTGAAACCAGCCTTTGAAAAATAGCGCAGAAGCTACTGAAGTCAGTGTTACCTGTGTTATATGCACAAGAGCACGAGTTTGCATATTATTAACACATTTACATTCCAAAAATATCCAGTTTCACTCGGATAATGCATGAATGAAGTGAATGTAGTAAATGCATGCAAATCCTACATACAGCGGGAGGTTACACCAGAGAAAAATGTAGATCTTAAGCAGGGTTTTCAAATGTGTTCACTTGTCCGTAAACACCACATAGGTGTCATTACTTTGTTATTCCAACACAAACAATATTCTTCTCTATTTTTGACGATCTCGTTATTTCGTGGGAACGCACGTCATATGCAGTTTTATAACAAAATTTAATAATTAAAAAATTGTACAGTTCATCCCTGTTCAGGAGCTATGAGAAAAACAAGACGGAGACAAGAAATGTAACATCATCTCGCTATGGCCGAGATTACGATGACGTTTCACGTAATACGTAACGAGGAACACGTTCACGTAAGAGGCTACACATTGACTAATGTATTCCAAGGAGACCTATTATGACATTTCATGTAACGTTAACGTGATGACAAAGCTTGTCAATGTCTAGCTTACGCGTGATGCGTGACTCTGCACCACGTGATCTCGCTGTCCAATCACAATAGGGACGTTATGTTATTTTTGTTTTTTATGGGTTTCTTTTTATTTATGTGATGTCGTCTTCTCACATTTTTAGTTCATGAACCACGACATTCTCCTGGGAATGAAGACGAAAATGTAATAGAAGTTAGACTAAAATTATTTACTTTGAATCCGTAATTCCGCTTGCCGCAATTTATTAATTATATTTCTCAGGGATGTAAAAATGCATGCATGATATACAGAATATTTACCATTTAACTTGAAAATTTTAAAAGACTTAGTTTATTAACGAGCATTTTAATTTNTGCATGATATACAGAATATTTACCATTTAACTTGAAAATTTTAAAAGACTTAGTTTATTAACGAGCATTTTAATTTTCTCGGCATATCAAAGTTTATTACATAAGATTTATTACATCTACACGAAAAACGTGACTACATCTCCTAGAGACATTTCGTTTTTTGAGGTAATGACGATGACCTAGAAGTTCTCAAAGTTTGTATAAATCACGAAAGTCATACTTTCGCAACCTGTTCTTGCCTCATCAATATTAAAACACAAATACGCCTGCATAACAAGAATTTTGAAAGTTTTCAATCTGAAAAGCAACAAAATTTATCCTCGACGTTTCANGCATAACAAGAATTTTGAAAGTTTTCAATCTGAAAAGCAACAAAATTTATCCTCGACGTTTCATTCAGTGCACAAATATTGCATGCTTACATGAAGCATTATAATAGAGTACACAGAAATACCTAGTTTTACTTATACGTAAAAGTGTAGTGCGATGCGTGTTACGTGTAACGNATTATAATAGAGTACACAGAAATACCTAGTTTTACTTATACGTAAAAGTGTAGTGCGATGCGTGTTACGTGTAACGTGAAGGCATCGTAATCCCGGCATAACGCAGACTATATTGAACCACAGTTGACTTGGACTCCACTTAGCATCAGCCAAACGCAATTTTTCATTCTCAGTTGTGTATCCTTCTGTATAGTTGGCCACCTGCCCCAATGGGCATATTATTATTATTTATAAGGAGGAAAAGAAATCAGCCACTGCCAGCACGACTCCAAACCTCACCTGGTCTCGTGGGCTTGAGGCTTCCCCTCTCTCCACCCAATTAAGATGCGAAACCTTCTTACAAGCCATGCGCTAAGCATGCACATCCAGAGGGGTCCGCCCACTAAAGGGAGCCTCTAACAAGGCGGAGTTCAGCCGGTGCATCTCATTTCTTTTTTTTCATGACTGTTGGAATCTTCCTCACGGAGCGGACAAATGACCCAACATCCAGTCTCGTCCATTTCCATACGGGTGAATTTTTCCACAGAGAAATTACTGCTTCGTTCCCAGCGGCCTGGCCCTAGAGGAGTATACCGGCCCACCACCAAACCGATACCATAGCCATCGCCTGTCATTCAAGCTCATCAGCCTGCCAAAGTGGGAGGGGGCGGCAGGTACATATTATAGTAAACCAGGCGTGGAGGTTATCTGGCAGTACCAACCAGAGTCGACATTGGAACAGATATGCTTCGCTGNAGTAAACCAGGCGTGGAGGTTATCTGGCAGTACCAACCAGAGTCGACATTGGAACAGATATGCTTCGCTGCACACATGTACTGCTCAAAAGACGTCAATAAATCTCACAGGTCGATAAATGGCAGGTAGATTCGCCCAGCCACAGCACGAACACACAGTCCACAACCAAATTCCAGGCAATAGAAAAGGACACCGAAGCTGCAACCAATCACACCGGAAGTCCTTTCGCCTACATATAGTTTTTCTGTGTTTTTATCCCANCACACATGTACTGCTCAAAAGACGTCAATAAATCTCACAGGTCGATAAATGGCAGGTAGATTCGCCCAGCCACAGCACGAACACACAGTCCACAACCAAATTCCAGGCAATAGAAAAGGACACCGAAGCTGCAACCAATCACACCGGAAGTCCTTTCGCCTACATATAGTTTTTCTGTGTTTTTATCCCACTTTTTCCGTTAAGCCTTGTTCACCAGAATGGTTCTTGAAATCCTCACTTCATAAGAAACCATTTCTGGGGTAGCATGAAGGTCACGTGGACGAGAATTTCCAGTGCAAGTTTCTGCAACGTCTGCACATTTACTGACCACCGCTACTAAACTATCTCCATAGCCATTGTGGGAGGCGGCAAGGTACAGCCAGCTCAAGGTCAGGTANCCACCGCTACTAAACTATCTCCATAGCCATTGTGGGAGGCGGCAAGGTACAGCCAGCTCAAGGTCAGGTACCTACCAATATACATGTCCAGTGTTGCTCGGAGGAAAACAAGTTGCTCCTCTGTCAAGATGCCAGGCAATCCCTACCTAGACGTAGGATACAACCTATTCTCGAATCTGGTGGTTTGGTTCCTACCAGGTACCTAAACAGTCATGTCTTCAAATGTACTCTCTCTTTCATTNATCTGGTGGTTTGGTTCCTACCAGGTACCTAAACAGTCATGTCTTCAAATGTACTCTCTCTTTCATTTCATCTTTGTTCGCAATATAATATAACTTCCAGGGGCATAAAACAAACCACCTTACGAAAGGCTGAAATACTNCATTTCATCTTTGTTCGCAATATAATATAACTTCCAGGGGCATAAAACAAACCACCTTACGAAAGGCTGAAATACTAACGACTCAACTCCTTATTGATTCAGCTTCCCATTATCATAAATAATTATGTTCTGCAAACTGTAATACTGTATTTAGTTACCGAAAGGATTGTACATTAATAGAAAATATCAGTNTAAATAATTATGTTCTGCAAACTGTAATACTGTATTTAGTTACCGAAAGGATTGTACATTAATAGAAAATATCAGTGATTCACAGCAACACGTGGTTACTTAGGTCTAAGTAGTGACCGTTTTTGAGACCTAAGTCCTAATTTATAATTTAAGTTGTATGAATGCTACTGCGTTCTTACCCCAGGAAGTGCCATATCATGGCGANGTCCTAATTTATAATTTAAGTTGTATGAATGCTACTGCGTTCTTACCCCAGGAAGTGCCATATCATGGCGAGGCATATAGTCAGCATCCACCTCAGGACCAGTCCTAGGACCGGCTTCCTGGAGATGGATACCGCTATTACCGTCTCCACTCGCACGGAACCTGGAACATGATTTATAGTGGCGTGTAAAGTATGCGAACTCCTTGAAGACTATCATTACCATGCCAGCACTGAAATACCGGGTACCGTAAGAAGGCCTTTAGAGTTATTTTGGCCCAAATTTTGGAAAGTANTTACCATGCCAGCACTGAAATACCGGGTACCGTAAGAAGGCCTTTAGAGTTATTTTGGCCCAAATTTTGGAAAGTAGTATTTACTTTTCTATTTATTAAAACGACAATTTTTGTTCTTTTCCTACCCTCCGATAACTAAACCACAAAAAAGANGTATTTACTTTTCTATTTATTAAAACGACAATTTTTGTTCTTTTCCTACCCTCCGATAACTAAACCACAAAAAAGATTAAATCACATTTGTTGCTTACAGTTAAAACAGTAAATAAGCTCGTCTTAACTAAAATTTGGGCCAAAATTAACTATAAGGACCCATGAAATATTTTTCCTTCCACGAAAAAATCATTGATAATCTTGTATTATGTTTCGATGTATTATCGTAAAAATAATTCGTCCTTTGGTCCTCATGCCAGAGCTAAACTGTACTGCTGGGGACAAATATTTGAAACATCTGGAGGAGGCTTCAGTCCCGAATTCAGTTACGAGCTGAAGTATGAAGTATAAGTTGAAAATTTTCCTTCTGGTAAATCTGTAGGACGAATGGATTGTATTGCATGACGCCAATTGAATGTTGGACCCCTCATCAACCCCTTCGACATTATTAACGGTCATGAAGGAAGTGTGAAGCGGGGACGAGATTTACTCAACCCGGAGTACACTTTATACCGAGGTCGACGTCCAAGTTGTTGTTGTTAAACAACACGAGGTACAATGTATAGTCCATTCACGGTTTTCCAACTTTTCTGAAGCCCTGCTAAAGTTCTACTTCCAGGATATTCTTCCGCCTCATGCAAACCAAACTAGAATGAGTCTAGAAAATTACACCAAAGGACAACACACCGTATTCGTGCACACTTAGTGTAATAATATTTTGAGTAAGAACTATTTCTTACGAGGCATTATCAACACACCAAAAATGAGGTACTTATATAATATATGTATACAAGATTGTAATACTTTGCATTTATAGATAATAAAGAATCACGTAATGCATGGGGTGATTTTTCTAAAGTTTGATTCAAGAAGTGCGAAGGAGCAGAGAATAGACTACAAACACATGGCTGGGACTTACCTGAGCGCTGGACAGTAGCACAGGAGCGGCGGCCACAGCAGGAGCAAGATGATGACCAGAGGCATCACCGTGCTCATGAGAACGAAAATATTTATGAGAGACTTCAGAACTTCTAGCTTCAATAAACCTCTCTCGCTTTATCAACCTAACTTCACCTACTATCACCTCGGAAACAAATGTGACCGGAGTCCTTTGTTGGCAGCTATTTATAGCCGAGGTCTCCATTGTTGCTAGGACTTTGTTCAGTTTTTGTGTTTTTTTTNAGTCCTTTGTTGGCAGCTATTTATAGCCGAGGTCTCCATTGTTGCTAGGACTTTGTTCAGTTTTTGTGTTTTTTTTACAAAGAATAATATTTTAAGATGTAGTAAGAATTTTCCAGAAGTCTAGTAGTGATGCCACCGCTCCGNGTTTTTTTTACAAAGAATAATATTTTAAGATGTAGTAAGAATTTTCCAGAAGTCTAGTAGTGATGCCACCGCTCCGTTCACGAGGACTACAGCCGCGGGCACAGCTGAATTTTACGTATTTATTTATTGAGAAATAACTTTTACCCGCGGCTTCGCTCGCGTGGTTTTAGTTACAAACTTATAGGGAGAAATAACGGTATTTGTAAGTTTACAGACACTGATCATAAACACAGAATAGAGCACCACCAATGCCATTTTTTGGTGCTAGATTCGCTCTTTTACATAGCTACTGATCTTCATTTATATTTCTTTGTAGAGCTGGGTAAACGCTAGCAATCAGTTCCGTATCACTCTGCACCAAATTACTAAAATCCCNTTTATATTTCTTTGTAGAGCTGGGTAAACGCTAGCAATCAGTTCCGTATCACTCTGCACCAAATTACTAAAATCCCATGTTAGTGACACACAGCCCTCGGCATCTGTTTCTAATCGCCCATCTCCAATTTTTAATATTGTATCAGAATAATGTCCTGTATAAACGTCATTGTAGAGGTGCACTCTCATATTTGTCGTCAAGCTGAATTTCTTGACATTTGCCCATAAGCTTGACGACTTGACACAGGCTTTGATTTCATTTGCAGGTGAGCCCATCTGAATCACCGGGAGAGTTTGGCGGAAGTTACCGCCCAGTATTACAACCATTCCTCCCATAATGTCTGTATTGTTTCGTAAATGCTGTAGAGTTCGGTTTAGGGTCTCGATCGCTTTTTTGTGTGACGTTGTGCTTTCGTCCCACACCAGCAACTTACATTGAAGCCGCATTGTACCACGAGCGCTATTTTTACTAAAAAAAATCTCCAGAGGGAATGAGATATTTTTTTCAGGATAAAAAGTAGAATATGTCACTTCCCGGCCCTACAACTATCTCTGTGCAAAAAATCACGTCGATCTGTTGCTACATTGCGACGTGAAAGAAGGACAGACAAACATAAAAAAAAAAACACACTTACACATTTATAATATTAGTTAGGATGACATTAGGTTTTCTTAATTTAAAACATCATGGCTTGAAAACATAGAACGATGGTGTGATAAGTGTGTTGATTTCAGGAAGGGGGGGGGCAGATTTAAGACACCATAAACAAGTTGTTATTTATTTATCTAATAGGCAGATATGAATACATACTACCATCGAGGAAATAACCTTCATGATGCATTTAGTGCAGTGTAGAGAAACAAACGAAAGAAAAGAAAGAAGCAGTATAGAATATCCTTCTTTTTAAGTTCATTTTATTCAATTCAGCGTGTTAATTTTATTTATATGTATTAATATAAACTCAAATTGTNTCCTTCTTTTTAAGTTCATTTTATTCAATTCAGCGTGTTAATTTTATTTATATGTAT
Source organism: Clitarchus hookeri (assembly GCA_002778355.1). Taxonomy (NCBI): domain Eukaryota; kingdom Metazoa; phylum Arthropoda; class Insecta; order Phasmatodea; family Phasmatidae; genus Clitarchus; species Clitarchus hookeri. The sequence goes on along the minus strand of NQII01003758.1, from coordinate 25,316 downwards.
TAATATAAACTCAAATTGTCGATTAGGGCGAAACAGTTTATGACTTCGTTTGCAATTAAAAAATATTGCTATGAACGAGTCACGCGAGTACAACANCGATTAGGGCGAAACAGTTTATGACTTCGTTTGCAATTAAAAAATATTGCTATGAACGAGTCACGCGAGTACAACAAAGGATGCCACACAGTATAGTCATAGTCCGACATGTTGCTTGTAATGCGGTTTGCTTGCGTGGATGGGCAACTAGTGGGCAACTAGTCTCTCCATCATTCATAGCCACAAGACATCGAAGAAGGCCTTAGTGTCAGAGTGAGCTGTGTTAGCCACAGAGCCAAGTTCAGTNTCATTCATAGCCACAAGACATCGAAGAAGGCCTTAGTGTCAGAGTGAGCTGTGTTAGCCACAGAGCCAAGTTCAGTGAACACTTACCATGCCCTGACGACGCATTCAACAAGCCAAACGCGTTGATCTACTCAAACTCTTTGGCCGCATCGTCAGCCTCTGAGAGGAAGTTTCGGCGCATGACTCGCCACTTGAACCGTCCTGCCTACACTGTGAGTCGGCGTTGGAAGCAGCGGGAACAGGAGGGTACACACGCTCGTCGAGAAGACTCGGATGGACCTGGGCGGACAGCTAGCAGGGAGGATCGTTTCATCGTGCCACACGCTGTAAGCACTCCAAGTAGGGCTTCACTGCGCACCATCCAAGGACATGCCACGCCAGATGGGGATACGCCTGTGTCCACCAGTACCATATCCAGGTGGCCAGCAGAGCGGGCTCTGTAGTCGCGATATCACCTACGACCTGAGCATCGACCAGCACACGTGACCTTCTGCCGGGAACGGGCAGCACGGCAGCTTGAGGATTGGCGACGGGTGGGGTACAGAGACTAATCGCAGTTTTCTCTGGATACAGACGACCACCGTATCCGAGTCTGGAGACATCCTGGCCAGCGCCGTGGTACACACATCATTGCATTGTGGCACACCAAACCAACGAGAGGTGTCATGGTGGGGGTGCCATTCCCTACGATCCCCGCACCACACTGGTGGTGATTTAAGGAAGTCTGACAGCGCGGCGATACACCCAGAACATTCTGAGACCATCTGCGCCCCTCTTCCTGGTGCAGCTTGACAACCCCATTTTCTAGCAGGATAAGGCCCGGCCTCACACAGCACGAGTATCTCTGGCTTACTTTCGTGATGTCAACATGCTTACTTGGCCAGCAAGATCCCCAGACCTCTCACCCATCAAGAACACTTGGTTCAAGAATGGACGGCAACTTCGGTCAGTGGCAGCTGTGGCGGANCCCCAGACCTCTCACCCATCAAGAACACTTGGTTCAAGAATGGACGGCAACTTCGGTCAGTGGCAGCTGTGGCGGATTTGGAGGGCCAGTTGCACCATCTGTTGCAGGATCTTCCTCAGGTGAACATCTGACGTCTGTGTGCTTACATGCCCATCCACATCGTCGCCTGTCTCCATGCTACAGGTGGTCTAACACCGTATTAAGTACATCTTTTAGTGTTGGTCCCCTGCAACACATGCTTGGTGTGGTAGAATATTTTGATGACTTCTGAGTGTATACTACCATGTTCTGTGCCTGTATCTACTTACAAGCCTGCGCGATTGCACCGTCTGGGTGATAAAAAAAAATCTTTATGCGTGATTTTAGAAAACTACTTAACCTATTACCACTACATTTGGAATGTATGTAATGCTGAAGTGGATCATGTAAACAAATGCCATATAAATAAATTCTCTGTAAATTATTCACAATAATAATTTTGTTTTCCAAATATTTAAAAGCAGTATTTCCATAAGGCGGATACATGCACAGTAATTGTCATCTGGTTTTGGTGCGCTAAACATCGCCCCACGAAGGAGTTATGCGAGGGAAGGTTGCTGTGAGGCCGGTAACTGCTAATGCAACCTCCAATCACCGGCACCACATGTTCATGCAACCAGGCTGCAGCCAAACAAAACATGTATGCAGCAGCAGGGACACGCATGCAAACAGCAGCACACTCGCACAGCACTTAGCAAATAAAAAATAATGATTTACAAGTATAGTTTGCTTTTAAAAATATCGCAACACAACACTTGGTTATTAATAATACAGTTTCTGACTTACCAACTTACCAACGGCGGTTCAACAGGTATTTCATTGAAATATTACATCAATAAATTTGCTAGAATTTTGGAATCTCTTAATGGCGAAGATGATTTTTTTCCAAACTGATGAAGAACTTGAATGTACGGCACTACAATGACTTGGTACAATCGTCCGCTATTTTTGGCCACTCAAAAGGCAGCCAGATTGCTAAGAGTAGCTGATAAAATTCCAGTTTCTCCTTTCCGCTGCTTCTACCGTGAGTAAAAATTAGGAGACACGGATGGTTTGGTACATAGAATCTCTTGGATNTTTCTCCTTTCCGCTGCTTCTACCGTGAGTAAAAATTAGGAGACACGGATGGTTTGGTACATAGAATCTCTTGGATACAATGCTTTTTTTCCTTACAAAGTAGGGTTGTTCGAATAATCTGTGCAAACAGCAGAGCTGTGGGTTTTCAGCTGTTTAAAAAAGGAAGCTGCTCTACGCATTAAACCAGGAATAACTGCATATAGGATAAAAGAAAACCTTCTAATTCAAGGTTTTGCGAAGTGGGCTAAGTTACTGCTTTATTATAGATGAAGTTGTTACAAGCACATAGAGTACCGGTATTTTAATCTTAATAACATTACTTAAATCCTGGGAAACAAGACAGTGACCGCAGTATTGTTTAATATTGTAGCGAATGTATAACTTTTAAACAGTGTGTGGCAGCTGAGTTGGTAAGGGGACACCGACATACAGTTTAACTTCCAACAAGTAAACTTTGTCGCTATTGCCAACTTTTTTAAATAGACTAATCTTCACAACATTTAAATATATAATTCCAAGATATAACCTTTTTGTTTCACTGCCATAACATGCAAAATTATCGTTATTAATGAGTATTGTCTCTTGTTTATAAAAACNTATAACCTTTTTGTTTCACTGCCATAACATGCAAAATTATCGTTATTAATGAGTATTGTCTCTTGTTTATAAAAACTTACTACAACACAGTTACGCTAGCACATAAATGATGATGGAGATTGTACACGACACATCTTGGCAGGCGAAGGACCTGTAAACTTACAAGTCTTCACGTCTCTCTGCAAAGTATCGTTTCTAGCAAATGACAACCTGCAATTTGCGCACTTATATGTCATCTGGTCCATATTCATCGTGCAGTCATTCTTTTCATGTCTTCGGACGTCATGGTTGAACACAAAGGTTCTAATGCAGAAGCAACATGGTATGTCGATGTATCGCCCTCGCAGATCTAGCATCGCTGACGACGGAGGCAGTCCAGCTGGAACCAGCGATGTAACACCGAAGACAAAGTCAGGAGGCTCTTCGCAGGCATACCATTCAACCTACGCCGCTCTGCGGCGTCTTCCGACACATAGGCAACTATACCAGTTGGCAACTTAGGACTGGCTCTTCATGCCTCAGTCAGGGNTCTGCGGCGTCTTCCGACACATAGGCAACTATACCAGTTGGCAACTTAGGACTGGCTCTTCATGCCTCAGTCAGGGTACATGCTGGTTTATGTGACAAAATTAAGTCATTAGTTATTTTGTCCGTATTATCGGACTTGGTCGAGTTGTCTCTCCAGCACTCTGTATTCCTAAACCTTGTTCTTTCTCTTTCCGGTTCGTCACCTGTCCTATTAAGACTCTTCTAGGGTTATCCACAAGCCCACGCGTTTCTCCTTTCCTCTCCTATTGATAGCTGTCTCGAAGTGCAGGTTAGGAAGCTTGCCTTCCTGGGCCTCATTAGAGCATTTGTCTCTTGGACTACCGACCTTNCTGTCTCGAAGTGCAGGTTAGGAAGCTTGCCTTCCTGGGCCTCATTAGAGCATTTGTCTCTTGGACTACCGACCTTTTAATAAGTGCCTGGGTCAGACGACGATGTTCCGCCGCTAGGTTTCTTGCTTTAAAACGATAGCCCAACTCCCAACAGGAGTCCTGCTCTTGGTGACACCTGGGTCAGATCGCGATGTTCCGCGTGCCAGGGAGCCACAGCAGTCGACGCCCTTTGCCGTCTACTGTAACCTCCAGCTTCGAACTTGGGTCAAACCGCGACGTTCCGCGCACCAAGTCTCTGGGTTTAAGACCAGTAGCACAGGCCTCTCACCTCACCTGACCTCCGTATACCTCATTCCATCAGGCTGTGTCTACCCCTTACTTGCCACCCACAATCAACCTAATTGTTTACCACCGCCATGTTATGCCGCATATGGCTGGGCGGGGCAAAGCTGCCAAACTAGGTGATCGAGTCCGACCCCATAACTCTCTTTCGCCGGGTCATGGCAACCAGGTATACTCCTGGAAGGAAGAGGAGGCACCACATCAGAGAGGGTCTTCCAACAGTTCAGCAAGCTCCACCTCGAACCTCCTCTGGCATTTACCTCATGCAGTATCTTCGCTGCCACCTACGCCGCCAACAACGATGCCAACCTTCGTCTGGCCAGCCAACGTTACCATTGTAGTCAGGCCCCGTAACATCACACCAGCTTATATTACCACCAGGGTTCCCACTCGCCCAATGCTTGCATGCGCGCCACCCTAAGTTCAACGCACGATGATAGAAGTGGCCAAAGTCAACAATCCAGGCGCCAGGAAAAACCCCGTTCAAAAGAAAACCATGGCTTCACCATCTACCGTTAGGAAGGTGGGGAGGGTAGTACCTNCGCCAGGAAAAACCCCGTTCAAAAGAAAACCATGGCTTCACCATCTACCGTTAGGAAGGTGGGGAGGGTAGTACCTTGGCCTCGCCCTCTAACTGCCACTCTCCCTATGGGTGAGCAACGAGGCGACACTTTATTGGGTAATTCATGGAGGGNCGGCCTCGCCCTCTAACTGCCACTCTCCCTATGGGTGAGCAACGAGGCGACACTTTATTGGGTAATTCATGGAGGGTGGTGCTTAGACGACTCTGTCATCAAGAGCGGAAGTTAGGAAGTTCATCAGGTTTGTTCTCTGAATATAAGCATTAAATGGAGGAATACAAGCAATTAGGGCATATGACATGTGTAGGTACCCTGACATCTGGTAAAGATGGTGTGCTGAAACTGACATCTTTATCACATGAAAAACCTCCTTACATCTTCTCCCATCAAATAGTTTTGAAGGAGGACAGCGTGTCCTCAAAAGTTAAGAGTTGTGTTTCGATGCTTTGGCCCCAACTGGATCATCCCTTAATGACGTGCTCTTATGTGGTGCAAATTTCCAGATGGATGTCTGATATTTTACTGAACTTTATAACATCAAATGTAGCAGTTACAGCTGATGTGCATAAGATGTACAGGCAGATATGTATAAATATTTATTGTGGCACCCAATCTCAGACTCGCTGGTTAAACTCTATGAATTATATACAGTGACTTATGGGTTAATTTCCTCACTCTAGCAAGCACTGCGTACAATTCAGAAGTTAGTAACTGATGGAGCCCAGTACCTCTTAGCAGCACGTGTTTAATTGCAGGATGTCTTTGCCGACGACATTGTCACAGGAACATCTAATCACTGAAGCTAGAGAGTTAAAAGAGCAGCTCATTAGATTATTGTATGTTGGAGGGTTTCAACTACATAAATAGTGCTCGAATAGTCAGGAGTTAATGGGTGATGGAAGTGTATCACCTAAGACTGCAGTGTATCTGTCGACGTGTTAGGCCGTGCTGGGATCCAGGCCATGACTGCTTCGTCTACAGAATGCAGGTAATTCGAGGATATGGACTGCACCACACGAATNTCCAGGCCATGACTGCTTCGTCTACAGAATGCAGGTAATTCGAGGATATGGACTGCACCACACGAATCTGTGATCATAACTATGTAGAAAGTACTCTTTGGTAAAAATGCATAAGATGCTTCGTTTAACAGAAAGGCGATATGAAAGGTCTAAAAACCATTGCAGAAAACTCGTAGTATTCTGCTTAGATAAAATTGAGGTGATGTGGCAATGATGCAACTAATATGTCGGTCGTAAGGCATACAGCAAGGTAACGAGTCAACCTCAGCAGTGCCAAAGAGGCCTTGGGGTTCACATGCAGTGATCACAGACACATGGCAATGGCCATTGGTGCATCCGGTGGCCTTGCTCCGTGCATGCTGAATGCATCCAACATGTGGGAAAGTGCATTGCTATGGGCAGAGAAAACTTTTAACACCTGTTAAGACGTTTCGATGTTTTGTATGCTGTGCTTAACATGAGATAGTAATTTGATCTACTTTCATGTCATTTTTCCCATAAACTAACTAAAGGCATTATGCTTTTTTTTTAACAAAGAGTATTTTCTACTTAGTTTTGATAATACATTCGTGTGATGCAGTCCATAACTCTACATCCGTGAATTGCCCGACACCTTGTATGATGCACCAAACACCAAGCGAAGCACTTTCTCAATAATAGCCCACTCATACGATCCTTGTGGATGGTTGGCTCCAGTGATTGCAACTAGCAAGATCTTGCTTCAGTTGTTTTAGACCCAAGGTCATGGTTGGAATGGACATGTAGGTCATGACGTACTTAACCAGTGGGAGGAGTTTCAGAAAAAACTTCTTAGCCTTTGTGAGGTAAAAATTTCCAGTTTTATCTCACTCATGTTGGAAGGGGGAGAGGGGGCAGAGGTGCATTTTCATGGATTTTGCGATGCCAGTGAGAACGCCTATGCTGCAGTCATTTATGTCCGATATGTGACGAGGGACCAGAATGTTCAAGTAAATCTTCTCTGTTCAAAGTCGAAGGTGGCCGCATTGAAGACACTCACTGTGTCCAAACTTGAGTTGAGTGCAGCACTGTTATTGATTAGGCTGTGGCAACACATCAAAAGGCTGTATTTTGACAAGATCAAAGAGTTTTAGGTTCATACTTGTACATATTCAAGTGTTGTATTGGCATGGTTACATCTGTCACCATGCCAGTTGAAGACATGTGTAGCTAACAGAGTAAAAGAGAATCAAACCATCCTACCCCCCAGTACATAGAAACTCGTCCCATCTGAGGAAAACCCAGCAGACGTCGCATCATGAGATGCTCTTCCTGAGCAGCTTCTCAGGCATTCGTGGTGGTTTACAGGCCCACCGTGGCTGAAGCTTNATGAGATGCTCTTCCTGAGCAGCTTCTCAGGCATTCGTGGTGGTTTACAGGCCCACCGTGGCTGAAGCTTTCGCAGTAACACTTGCTGGGTACACTCCATTATACCGAAGCTTCTGTGCCAGAATTGAAGCCACCTGCTGCTGTTGACTTGGTGGCAAACCAGATTGAGTTTAGCAGCCCTGAAGATTCATTACACTTAATTCACAAGACATTGATGTGGTCAGGGTGACCCAGGGCTGTTTGAGTTTAGAATTGCCCGGCGCCATAACTCTGTCGAGAATTTGTGATGTTGGTCGTTCGGTCGNACCCAGGGCTGTTTGAGTTTAGAATTTCCCGGCGCCATAACTCTGTCGAGAATTTGTGATGTTGGTCGTTCGGTCGATGGTCCAGGGGTCCCTGAGTGCTTGTGTCAGTTTGCAGATGATGTTGTCACGCACTTGATATTATACTACTTACATCTTATGACGAGACTGTAGGCCACCTCGTAACCCTGAAATATATTAAGATAATTGTGGGAGGTACTACAAAGGGTGTAGTTTCCTATGTGTCCCAGAGGACAATGAATCAACACTCATTGAACTTTGTGTAGCTGTTTACTCACTATACTTGATTACATGTGAATAATGAAAGAAAACGGACCCAGCACTTATGGACTGCCGGTGACCTTTATGTGAAAAAGAGTGTGGTGTTATGCAGATATACGGTAGCGTTAAGCTCTCTGGTGAGAGTGCAGGTAGTTCTCCCCTCGGTTGAATTTTCTTTATTTTAATTAGTTTTGTTCCAGTTAATTAATTTACTATTGCAATGAAGTGATATCAGCCTAAAGGATGGTACCGCGAAGGAAGCACTATGTAACATGATTACAATGGTGAAAAATGGTATAAATAAAATAAAACACATTGGTGACACACCCGTTGATTAACAAAGATCTGTTAAGGTTCATGCTGTGAAGTTGACAGGGAGTGTCACCACACTAAATGAATGTTACTATGATGGAGGCCTTTATAGGTACTCTCCCTTTATGAAAACGTAATTGCTCTTATATAAATAAAGATAAAATANTACTATGATGGAGGCCTTTATAGGTACTCTCCCTTTATGAAAACGTAATTGCTCTTATATAAATAAAGATAAAATACAATATTACGCTTTATTGCGAAAAGTCTCTGTATTACATTTCCTGTGGTGGGTTTGTTTTACTGAAGAGCCAAAAAACTGGTATAGGAATGCATATGCAAATAAAAGAGGTATGGAACCAATCAGAGTAATGTGATGCGGTCGGCAGCTAGATCGGTTACTGCTGCTACAATGGCAGGTTATCAAGATTTAAGTGAGTTTGAACGTGGTGTTATAGTCGGCGCAAGAGAGATGGGACATAGCATCTCAGAGGTAGCGATAACATTTGGATTTTTGCGTACGACCATTTCACGAGTGTATCGTGAATATCGGGAATCCGGTAAAACAACACATCTTCGTCATCGCTGCAGCCGGAAAAAGATCGCGAAAGAACGGGACAAACNTATCGGGAATCCGGTAAAACAACACATCTTCGTCATCGCTGCAGCCGGAAAAAGATCGCGAAAGAACGGGACAAACGACGACTGACGAGAATCATTAAAATTGACAGACCTGCAACCCTTTCTCAAATTGGCGGAGATTGAATTTGTGGACTGCCCTGCAGGATTCATGGTGTGAATAGCCTCCTGCATAGCTTCAGACATTTGTCGAGTCCATGCCACGTCTTCTTGCTGCACTTCTGCATGTTCCCGGAGAGGGGGAGGGGGGGTGTTACACGATATTAGGCAGGTATACCAGTTTTTTTTGGCTCTTCAGTTTATTTCACTGGCTACAGTGCTGCTAGGTGGCTGTCTCCTGAAGGGATGGACGAGTCTACTTGGGCAAAGAGATGTGGGTTGCCATGCTCGATTGCTCTTAATACCATAAAACACACCCCTGACTGTAGCTGTGAATGAGATTACATTGTTTAATGTGTTTAGAAATATTCTGCACACTATTGGTGACACTTTGGGGTACTTCGCACTTTAGCTTCGGCGTACAGGCCAGTTGACATCACCCGGTAGTGCGTTATCTTGTATGTCGCGGCGCGAGATGCTACGATGTAACGGCCAATGGCCCGTGCACCCTACGGCTGTGGCTTTGGGGTAAGAACAGTTTCGGATCGCCTACTAATTTATTAAAAGGCTTACCTCATGTAATAAATAGTAGGGTAGTCTCTTGAGTCACATAATACCTGTTAGCAAGAAGGTGCAAGTTCCATTCTTGTCAATCTTCACTACACACTCTTGGCCTGATGTGGTTGGTGCAGCCCGGTGCAGTTGATGTAACTGCGGCGGTCAGAGTGGGCACAAGAAGCTTGTGGACGCGTGGTTCACATCATTATTTTCGCTCGTCAAATTGCCATGCATCGCAGCATGCATACTGCATGCAAAAGCAGCATTCAAGAAAACTAGTAATGCGAATAGTAATTTCCTGACAATGGAGGAGTTGAGTAATGTTACAGTGAAATTGTTGAAACATGTAAAGTTATGTATCTTCAGGGAAGAACTGTCTGCTCTTCAAAAATGGAGTAAGTGCCTCATGGTTACACAGTCACTGATGCCATTTCTCGACTCAATTGGAATTATCAGGGTGGGCGGACGGCTTCACCATTCGTCACTACCAGAGACTGCAAAACACCCTATCTTGCTCCCAAAGCAAAGCCTGTTGTCCAGACTTATTATTGCCCATTATCATTCCATCAATTTACACCCAGGCCCATCCACAACCTTGTATATAGTNGACTTATTATTGCCCATTATCATTCCATCAATTTACACCCAGGCCCATCCACAACCTTGTATATAGTCCGCAGGGACTACTGAATAATTTCTGCATGCTCTGTGGTGCGAAATGTTATTCACAAGGCCAGACCAGTCGCTCACAATCCAGTAATGGGCACACTGCCGAAAGCACAGTTCGCTCAGGTTTGAGCATTCCAGGCTGTTGGAGTGGATTTTGGAGGACCTTTCCATCCCACATCTGTACGAACGAGGAAGAAGGCAACTTTCAAGGTATGCATGCCTGTTCGTTTGTATGGCCATCAAGGTGGTGCACTTGGAGCTGGTCACATACTTGTCAACCACAACTTTTCTGGCTGCATTCAAGCGATTTGTGTTAATACNGCTGGTCACATACTTGTCAACCACAACTTTTCTGGCTGCATTCAAGCGATTTGTGTTAATACGAGGAATCCCCACTGACATGTACTCCGATAATGGCACCAAGTTTGTAGTATTACATAAACAACTCGAGGAGGTATACGCAACATTGTTTTCAAGGAATAATGAGGAAGAGATTGCAGCTAAGGTGAACCTGGAAGGGTCGAAATGGCACTTCAACCCTCTAGTAAGTCCAAACTTTCCAGGTCTGTGGAAAGCAGCAATAAGAATTCTAAGCAGCATCTGTATTGAGTTGTAGGTACTCAGTTACTGNACTTTCCAGGTCTGTGGAAAGCAGCAATAAGAATTCTAAGCAGCATCTGTATTGAGTTGTAGGTACTCAGTTACTGGCGTTCGAAGAACTCAATGCTGTTTGCACAAGTCTCAGAAGTGTTGAATTCGAGGCCTTTATGTGGCTTCTCAACAGATCCTCGGGAGTATGATGTTCTGACCCCAGGCCACTTCGTTGTGGGTGAGCCATTGGTTGTTTTTCCTGATCACAATCTTTGTGATACTCCCTTGGACCGTTTTGACCATTACCAAATGATCACACTGTTTACCAACAAACGTAGAAGATATGGAGTGTGGAGTACATATACAATCTCCAGCAAAAGGNCCAAATGATCACACTGTTTACCAACAAACGTAGAAGATATGGAGTGTGGAGTACATATACAATCTCCAGCAAAAGGGAAAATGGACACAACTAGTTTCTGAAACGTGAATCAACCAGTTAGTACTGCTGAAAGACTCCATGTTGCCACCACTAAAGTGGAAGACTGCCAGAGTGTCAGAAGTACATCCAGGCTAAGATGGTGTAGTGTGGTAACCTTAAGAACACCACAGATGGAGTTCGTACNCAGAGTGTCAGAAGTACATCCAGGCTAAGATGGTGTAGTGTGGTAACCTTAAGAACACCACAGATGGAGTTCGTACGACCTATTAACAAGATTTCTCCACTTCCGGTGGATTAACATCACAGTCTGATATTAGACCTACTCATTCCATGTTTATATGGTACAGTTTTCTTCTGAACTTGAAAATAATCATTTTCGGTGGGTGGTATATTCATGATGTATATAGTGCATAATACTGTTTGTGTGTGACTTAATTTGTTTGGTTGGCCATACTGGTGCATTTGTTTTTGTTGACTCAGTGTGAAACATTATGGTGGCAGGTGATGGTTTGTGTTCGTTCGTGCACAACACCTTATGTGAATTTACAACTACAGCTAGGCCTGTGGGAAGTCACGGCACCCCTACACCGAAGATCGAACCCGGAATGCTACTTCCCGAAAACGATTACTGTACGCCGTTGCCGTACTTAATACGCACATCAATCATGCGCCCCTGCCTAGTCACCCGAACGAAGTTGGCGTGTCCCTAAGCTAGTGTCAGATACCCCTTGCAATCACTGTTGTGCTAGGGCTCTCTGTCTCAACCAGACACAAAGGTACCATCATATTTTCCCTGAAGCGTACGAGCAGAGCTGTGTACGCACCCTCACATGCATGCTCCTTCCTAACCTGAGAAATTTCTAAGTAAAAGGAATTGCAAGCCGCCCTAGACCACAGTAAGGGTTGACAAGGGGAAGGAGGTAGTGAAACTGACCGGGCGCGCGTCCTCCCCTATTCCTTCTTCACTACTGCTGTCTCCCCCGACCACTCCAGCCCTCCCGCGGTGTTGGCACTTTAACAAAAAATTCCCAAACAAGCCTGCCGCAGCTGGGGAATGAAATAAAATTAAGCGAGCGCAGGAAGCACGCCCGACCAACGAGCTCCTGAACAAAAGAAGAATAAACAGCAAGATAGCGATCGTCTCAAGAATCCTTCGATAAGCATGGATATGATAAATGAATAACGTTAAAATAATAATATGACTTCATCCAAGATGGCCGTCGTCTCAAGAATCCTTCGATAGAGAACTGAGTTCATGCCTTGGAACTGTACAAAAATATTAATTCTTTTTCGGACTTTGACAAAATCTGATAATTAGTTTTTCCTAGTGATGGACGTGAACCTAATATTAGCATTGATATGATAATTGAATAACGTTAAAATAATAATATGATGCCATCCAAGATGGCCATCGGCTGAACATGTAATGTGTCTTTTCATGTCAATATCGTAATGATTGTATCAACTATTCAGGGCCCCTTACTGCTAACCATGTTAAATGTTTTCCCTTTAATACATACAAGTAACGTCGAATCCAAAAGGATGGTGTGTGATGTTTTGATTATGATTATTATTAAAGTACCTTTAGTCTACTGGTACGTTAGTTTTAGTATGTGTATGTTTGACATCTCGTCTCCACCAACAGAAAAGGAATACACACAGAGTCAGAAGTAATATATACATTGACACAAAAATATACAATTTTTTCCTTTAATTAAAACAATAAAACAAAGTAATATATTTACATCTGTATATTGTCGCAAAAAAAAAAGTGTAATTTTTCAGTTAAAAAAACATATGATTTTCTGTCTAGATGTTGGCGAGAAGCTTGGTGAACATATATAAATATATATCATTCGATATAGTCGTTAGCTCTGAGTTCATCAATAATCATATCTAATTCTTCGCCGACAGAAAGATATCCACTTCTCTGTAATGCAACCAGCACACGTAGCCTATTAACCAGGTAATTGGGGCAAACAAAATGGCCGTCATCGAAGTGGAATGCAAGAGCATGGTGTTAATGTACTGGCCTACAAAATGGCTGCCATCCCGGGAACCTTCAATAGAGGACTGAGTTCTAGACTTGGAACTATACAAACTATTCATTCTCTTTCGGACTTTGAGTAAATCTGGATGGAACTTGCCACCACTTGGATGTCAGGTGAAAGGATGCTGGACGGAATATGAGAAAACCGAAGTAGAGGGGTAGAGCATGAGACATGTCTCCGTCAGGGTGTCCGGTAAAAGGTTGTTAGAAGGAATGTGAGAAAACCAAGGTGGAATGACTGTTGTACTAACCATGATGGACTGGTCTTGTCTCGTACTATCTAAAGTCTCGTAGATTATCTGACACTTGTGCAATATGCGCTGGTTGATTGGTAAGTACTTATAACTTATTTACTTTAGATTTTTTTATATTTTTTATATCTGTTTGCGAAGGTATGTGGTAGTGTTGACCTTATCGTTCGCCATACTTCACGACTTTGTTATAGTATTTTACTTTAGTCTAATGTTACATATGTTGTTNGACCTTATCGTTCGCCATACTTCACGACTTTGTTATAGTATTTTACTTTAGTCTAATGTTACATATGTTGTTCGTCGCTTGGTTGAATTTGTGTGTCTCTGTAGCATAGCTCGGAAGTAGGATGTATGTGAGAAANTACATATGTTGTTCGTCGCTTGGTTGAATTTGTGTGTCTCTGTAGCATAGCTCGGAAGTAGGATGTATGTGAGAAAGATAGTGTTACTATTTATTTTCCTGTACTAGCCAAGGCTACAACGACTGTTTTTTCAGACGATCAGTGTTGTCTATCATCGCGTGATGTGTTGTACAGTGCTCGTCACTTGTACAATACATGTTGGTAGGTTATAATAACTACTTTTCTTTAATTTTAATGCCTGCCAGTATCAGCGTTCCGAGAGTGTATTTTTTTCGGTCTAACGTAATGTATAGTGTTAGTTCCGTGTGCATTATGCAGCGGTCGTTGGGAGTTTATAACTATTAACCTTTTACATTTTTTTTTAAATATCTAATCGTCAATATATATCGGTGTCATAGACTCTTGCATGACTACTTGTTTACATACACTGTGTTTAGTAGCAAGCAAAGGGACACAACCTTTACAAGTTGTTTAATGAAACGTTACATTAACNTGTGTTTAGTAGCAAGCAAAGGGACACAACCTTTACAAGTTGTTTAATGAAACGTTACATTAACTTCGGTGATAGAAAGTATACATTTTTTCATTCTATGTCTGGTTGTTAAGGGCTACCCATGTTGGTGATGACTTGAGCTGCCAACCCTTGTGTAGGACTGACGATGATCGTTTATATTATCATATACGCATTTGTTTGTACAGATATCACGACTATGTGTCACATGTACGTATCACATTTGTAGGTTTTTTTTTTTNATATACGCATTTGTTTGTACAGATATCACGACTATGTGTCACATGTACGTATCACATTTGTAGGTTTTTTTTTTTTCTATTTACATATCTTAGTTTGTTGTAAGTTAACCATCCTAAATTTTATTTACGTATATGCTTTCNTTTTTTTTTTTCTATTTACATATCTTAGTTTGTTGTAAGTTAACCATCCTAAATTTTATTTACGTATATGCTTTCATATTTATTTTAGTATTTCGACTGAGTCATTGAAGTTTTCACAAAATAAGCAGCTAGACTTTCCCGTCACTCTTCACAGAAGGTTCACGANTTTCGACTGAGTCATTGAAGTTTTCACAAAATAAGCAGCTAGACTTTCCCGTCACTCTTCACAGAAGGTTCACGATACATGCCTGCGTGTATGATCTTCCATGATTAGGAGGTTGTTGTTAGATACCTCTGATTCAGGGTACTAGTTTCGAATCTGTGTTTCTACGCATAGGTAAGTGTTGTGCACATCGGAATTCAGTCATGTCAGCTGAAGCCTATCGTGTCCCTAGCAGGGACTGCGTGACCTTGGAGCCTTACATAACACTCTCTCGGCTGGTGATCTGTGTTATCCGTTAAACTTGCCAAGACCTGCAAGGTGCTCAGATCGTCAGCTGACTNCACTCTCTCGGCTGGTGATCTGTGTTATCCGTTAAACTTGCCAAGACCTGCAAGGTGCTCAGATCGTCAGCTGACTATCTGAGCTGTTTCACATATTTACTGTCATATGACAACAGTCGCAGTCTGCCCTTATGTAGGACTGACGATGATTGTTTATTATATCATAAATGTTTTTTTTACAGTTACCACAACTACACTAGAGAGCCAAAAAAAACTGGTATAGGCATGCGTATGCAAATAACAGAGGTATGGAACCAATCAGAGTAAAGCTATGCGGTTGGCANAAAAAAACTGGTATAGGCATGCGTATGCAAATAACAGAGGTATGGAACCAATCAGAGTAAAGCTATGCGGTTGGCAGCGCCTATATAAGACAACAAGTGTCTGGTTAAGTTGCTAGATCGGTTACTACTGCTACAATCCGTCCAATAGTTCTAAATTCACTCAAACTTGCACCACAATATCTCGGCGCAAGAGAGATGGGACATAGCATCTCAGAGGTAGCGATAACATTTGGATTTTTGCGTACGACCATTTCACGAGTGTACCGTGAATTTCGGGAAGTCGGTAAAAAATCAAATCTTCGACATCGCTGCGGCCTGAAAAAGATCGTGAGCGAACGGGACAAACGACGACTGACGAGAATCATTAAACGTGGCAGATGTGTAACCGTTTCTCAAATTGGCGCAGATTTCAATTCCGGGGCATTAACAAGTGCCAGTGTGCAAACTATTCGAAGGACCATCATTGATATGGGTTTTCNGCAGATTTCAATTCCGGGGCATTAACAAGTGCCAGTGTGCAAACTATTCGAAGGACCATCATTGATATGGGTTTTCGGAGCCAAGTCCCACTCGTGTACCGGCAGGTGTACAAGTTTTTTTGGCTCTTCAGTGTACGTGTCTCATGTATGTATATTTGTATTTATCTTGCTTTTGCATATCTCAGTTTGTTGTAAGTTATCGATCCTGAATTTTATTTACATATATATGATTTTCACATTTATTTGGTTCGGAAATTATAGTTTGCTATGCTTAGGACAGTATATACATATATATATAATATACACATACACACATGTATTCATTTTCGTTGCCGGTAGTGAGAGCTTCTGTCTTCTGTACANTATATATATAATATACACATACACACATGTATTCATTTTCGTTGCCGGTAGTGAGAGCTTCTGTCTTCTGTACATATTGCACAAGCGACCCATCGATAGTGAACTGAGTACGAGACTTGACAATATACAAAAACTATTAATTATATTTTATACTTTTGACCAAATCTGGGTTTTTTTNAACTGAGTACGAGACTTGACAATATACAAAAACTATTAATTATATTTTATACTTTTGACCAAATCTGGGTTTTTTTTCTCAGTGGTGGAGGTAAACTTAATATTAGAGAGGGTTAAGTATTTAATTATTGTGTATTTATTAAATGATACTTTTACCTTTATTCACAGAGTTGACATAATATGAATACATAATTATATTTGATACATTCTTGCCATATTCTTCTTCATTCGAGCGAAACATTTATGCCTTCTGTTTTGGAAGAAGAACAATATATGTTGTAAGCATTCAAGCTGTCCTTATTCGTATATACTGTACGGCAGTTATCACATGGGTAGGTCTTGTAGACAGTAGCAAATTTACAGTTACTATCTTCATGTTGTTTGTACAGCTGCTCTTGCTGAATGTAATGCCGCAATACTTGCACTTACTTCCCGATGAACGACAAACATGGTCTTTACATGTATTGTTATGTCTATAGAGGTTATCACTTCGGGTACACACGGCATCATAGGTATCACAGTGGAACACTTTGTATGCTGGGCAGAACATGCAATGACAACTTTCATGTCGGCGTTAACTATAACTTGTGCTAAAAGTATTTCTCTCAGTAGTTACATTGATGTCGTACTGCTCGCATCGACTCTTCAGGGCCCATTGCTGTTGACCATGTTGTAGTTGGTAAGTCTTCAACTAAAGATTTCATTTTCATATTGTAGCAGAGTATATAATCACAGTAGTAACATTGATACTGTATTGGTTGTAGTATCTCTTCAGTGGTTCTCGCTGTTGAGTACACACTCGTAGTAGATGAATGTAGTAGTAATGATCAGCTTTCCTACACCATGCTCGACAATGGAGTGACATTCGTTTTATATGATGCAAGCTTAAAATTTCTTCGCCTAACATACTGTACTGCGTACATTACTCGTGTAATACGTCACAATATGTATAGATTGTTAAATGTATACAACTATTTGTTTCGGGATTTGTTTTTATATTTGTTTACATCAGCATGTAGCTGTGATGACTCTCGTTCATGACTAATTGTTAGAGCGTGTGTGGTAGCGCCCTTTATAGTAAGCTCTCAACTACTTCTGTGACGAGACATTTTCGAGAACCTCGCGTAACATGTTAGGCCCCTTTATCGTTGTGTAAGGTAACGTTCTTTATGATAGACTACCAGCTTCGTCCAAGACTCTTTCAAGAGTCTCGTGTAACATGTTAGGTTCCTTTATCGTTGTGTGCGAGCCTCGCGTAATATGTTAGGCTCCTTTATCATTGTGCGTGGTATTGTTTAAATACTAAACGACGGCTAGTGCTGTTACTTTCGTGAGCCTTGCATAACATCTTAGATTCTTTTATCGTTGTGTATGGTAGCATTCTTTATTTATCCTCTGATCGAAGTGGTCACGTCTCTGTGAAAGCTCTCGGACGCATACCATGTTAGGCTCCTTTATAGTTGTTTATGTTAGCATCCTTTGGGACAGGCTAACAGCTTCAAAAGTGCCGAGACATTTTGAGAGCCTCGCGAAATGTGTCAGGCTCCTTTATTGTTGTGTGTGGTTGGGAAGACTCTTGGATAACCTGTGAATATATATGTGCATGCGTGCGTGTATATGTATGTGTACATGTGTGCGTGCATGGCATGTTCACTAGTAGTCGTAGGGAATACAATACGACGCCGCTTCGTCGCAGTGTTCGGCAGCATCCTTTATGTTATGCTGTGCTCGTTGTTGATGTGCACTGCAGTGGCCTTTATGTTATGCAGCGCGCATCGTTCAAGTGTTCGGCAGCATCCTTTATGTTCTGCCGCGCGCTTCGTCGCAGTGTGCGAGATACTTTCGAAAGCCTCGATTAACATGTTAGGATCCTTTAAATTTGTGCACGGCATCGTTCTTTATGATAGGCTACCGATCATGAGACACTTTCAAAAGCTTTGAGTAACATGTTAGGCTTCTTTATCGTTGTGTATGGTAGCATCCTTTAGGATTGGCTACCAGCTTCGACAGTGTTGAGGCCCTTTTGAGAGCATTGCGTAACATGTAAGACTCCTTTATCATTGTATATGGTTGGGAAGACTCTCAGTAAACCCTCCTGGTCCTGTTGTTGTTAATCATTTGGGTGGGACCAGAGTGACTAATTTTTTTTCAGCGACACCTGCCGTCAACGAGGTTCATTTACACGACGTCGACCCCGCTCGCTGTCACCTAGGTCTAGCCGCACGACGTCGAACCCTCTCGCCATCACCCAGTTCCGGCCGCACGATGCCGACGGTCACCCTGTTCACACGACGTCAACCTCCTGACGTCACCCTGTTCACATAATGCTTAAATGACCATAAGTTAATTTTCCTTGCCGGAGGCGATGCCTATGTTATGAATTTGACATTTGACAGTTGTAACTTAAACGGTTTGGGAATTATGACCATCTATGCTTATAAGTTCGCATAGGGTCTAAATGACTGTGATAATTTTCGATGTTGGGGGTGATGGGTATGTTACAAATTTGAAGCCTATAAATTAAACAGGTTGGAAATTACCACCAACTATGCTTATAAGTTCGCATAGTGCTTAAATGAGCATATGTTAATTTTCCTTGCCGGGAGGCGATGCCTATGTAATGAATCAGACGGTTGTAAATTAAATGGTTCTGGAATTATGACCAACAATGCTTATAAGTTTGCATAGGGCCTTAATGATTCTGTGATACTTTTCGATGTTGGGGGTGATGTGAATGTTACATATTTGAAGCCTATATATTAAACGGGTTTGAAATTACAACCAACTATGCTTATAAGTTAGCATAGATATTAAATGACTGTGATAATTTCCAATGTTGGGGCTGATGTGTATGGTACAAATGTTACGCGTCAGCAGCAGGAAGGTGTCAGCTGCAGGGGGAGTCAGCAGCAGGGAGGTGTCAGCAGCAGGGGAGACAGCAGCAGGAGGAGAGTCAGCTTCAGGGAGGNAGTCAGCAGCAGGGAGGTGTCAGCAGCAGGGGAGACAGCAGCAGGAGGAGAGTCAGCTTCAGGGAGGAGTCACGCCTGCCCTCCCCTGTGAATGTGAGTGCGGGAAGTTCTGCACTCTATCCACTATGCTACCAAGGCCCCCTTGAAATGGAATGCTAGAACGTGACATTTAACTTGTCATCTACTCGCAACGTCCCATAGCAGGCGTCTCTCTTGGGACACGCCTGCCCTCACCTGTGAATGCGAGAGCGCGACGTTCTGCACTCTATCCACCACACTACCGCGGCCCCTGTTGAAATAAAATGCTAGAGCGTGACATTTACCTTGACATATACTCCATGGCGGGCGTCTCTCTTAAGACATGGCTGCCCTTCCCTGTGAATGTGGGAGCTTNCCTTGACATATACTCCATGGCGGGCGTCTCTCTTAAGACATGGCTGCCCTTCCCTGTGAATGTGGGAGCTTGAAGTGTTAATATGCGCTCTACCCATTGCATCACATGGCACCCCCTTTGCTATGGAATGCAAGAGTGTGAAGTTTTAACATGCACTCTACCCGCAGAACCCCCTTGCTATGGAATGCGAGAACAAGATGTTTTAACATGCGCTCTACCCATTGCATCACCATGGCACCCTCCTTGCTACGGAATGCAAGAGCGTGAAGTCTCGTAGCCCGAGGCTATGTCATGGCTGGCGTCTCTCTTGGTACACGACTTACGTCCACAAATTTAAAATAGAATTTAAAATAAATTTTTTTTCAAAAAAATCATTGTAGGTCTTACATTGCCAATCGGTGATGAGCCTTTCCACCTTACGTTGACTCTCTGAGTTGTATGCTATTCAATTTACAAAAAGAATTTACATCACAAATTTTTAAAGAAGAATTTCAAATTATTTTTTTTCATGGAACATTGAACCTTACGTTGACTCTCTGTGTGCTTTACAAAATAAACATTTCAATTAAAATTAGAAAAAAAAAATTAAGATAAATTTTTACAAACAATTTTTTTAACATCTTTGTTGGCCACGCGTTNCAATTAAAATTAGAAAAAAAAAATTAAGATAAATTTTTACAAACAATTTTTTTAACATCTTTGTTGGCCACGCGTTTGGCGCCGAGCACCAGCGCTGGGATGCATGGGTGAGGAATCTGGGAACTATCGCGTTAGGCGCCGAGCACCAGCGCTGGGATGCATGTGTGAGGAATGTGGGAACTATCGCCTTCGGCAACGAACGCCAGCGCTGGGATGCATGGGTGAGGAATGTGGGAACTATCGCGTTCGGCGAAGAACGCCAGTTTTGGAATGCATGTGTGAGGACTCTGGGAACTATACGGTGACTTTGACGGGCGTGTCATTTGGGACACACCTGACGCCGCGTGTGAAACGAGAACAAAACATGACATCTTTTCATGGAATTCGAGACATTTTTAGAGGAAAACAGGAATTTTTGGCCCAAACGCCCTATTTCGAGCGAAAAACAGGTACATATGACATTTTATTGGGAACGACATGCCACACCCTGCTCGATTTGGCTCCTTGCTCCCTGTTTCTAGCCAGGTGTCCTGGAACCGGTCATTTCTGGCTACTGATAAGTTATATATTTTTATCTTATATTTCATAATCGAAGTGTAAAGCATAGTAGATTTGCTACCAACCATCATGTCACCCTAAGGAGCTTGGCGGTCGCGTGGTCCCGCAATATGGTCTCGGCTGTCACGCCACCGCCGCTTTGCATCACTGGAGCAAGCTCTTCAGCGCGGGGGAAGTACAATCCCTGGTTGCCATTATCATTTAACCCCCCTCTGACCTGCAGAGTGATCGTGGGAGGAGGTAGCAGTGACGCTGCTACCTAGTATTGTCCCTTTTAGTTAGGTGTTTTGAATAATGCAGGTTTCGTTATTGACTAGACGAGCATTTATTAAAATCCCCGGCCAGTCTTTTATTGTAAGAAAGCGGATCCTAAACCTGAATAGTCTCCTGAATTTATTCGCGTTAGGTCTGGGCAAAGACGTTGCCTGTATTGAAGTGAGATGGTAATGACTGTGATCATGAGATGTTGTTTATAAATATTTATATGATTGATAGATGTTTGATCATACTTGTATTTTTAAATTATTTCTCAATCCCTGATTCGCTGTAAGGTACCCGAGTCCAAAGACAGGCTGGAAACGTACGTTTGGAGTCTTGGTGATATTTGTTTGTTAATGTTAATAGTAGTTTAAATTAATTAAACTATGAGGTTGTATTTCTTGAAACAGATTTGTACACTTCGTAAGCATCACGCGTGAAGTTAGAGCAGGAGACAGTGCTGCTACCTCTGAGTGGAGAGTGCAATGCCCGCCCCCAGCCGAGATAGAACGGCCAATTTAACTTTTACTTAAAATTTACATTAAAACCTATGTTTGCGTGGGTGCCTAAGCCCTGCGGTCAATAACAGATACTATAGTGGCTACTCTCTTCCTCCCTTTAATAAATTTGATTGTATATTTTGTATTATCTCCTGGTTGCGCGGGTGCCTACGCCTCGTGGTTAATAATACACACACTTCAATATTATCATACTTCTTACACATCTTTGTCGTTATCTCACGTAATATACGTCATTAGCTGTGTGGGTGCATTAGTCCCACAGCAAAACACAATTTTCCCACTTTGAATCTTCCCGTTAATTTTTCCCTGTATTTTGTGGAAACGCTTCCCATTTCCTCTTCCCTTTACGTGGGCGTTTTAACTCCACTTCGTCTCTGCATTTAGGCGCCTACCTTTTTCCTTTTGTTTTATTGCTGCATTTCCTTTTCAATTATACCTTCTTTATTCCATTGTATGGGAGTTTTCCCCCTGTTTCTTTACTAATCCTTGTTTTTGTCTTCTTATTTTCAGTTACTGTGTCTCCATACATCAATAATTGTAGCGGCCCGCTCCTCTAACATTTTTTTTTTTTACTTGCATGTTTGCGGGTCAATGTGCTTGGGCCTTATAGACTCCGCACTTACTATGGTTTGTTAAGAACTTAGCGAAATAAATGGACATGGTATATGATTTCATGAGTGATGTTGCGATAATGCTGTGCTTGCCCATCGGGGGTCACCTCCCCCAATCCCCCCTGCACACCCTCCGCATCCTTCATTAAGCCGCGGCCGCGACGTGGGAAGGAGGATGTAGCCACTGGACACTCCACCCAGGCACCCAGACGCCATATCCGGCGTCGTGAGCGGCCAAGTTTTCTGTTTCCATTCAGGAGAATGCAGTATTCGCATCCCCGCTCATATGCCAAGCTCTGCCGCAGGTTTCCCCCTCTTTTACAGGTAGTTGGATTGCCTGTAGAGAGCCTGGGTGAGGCTTCGCCCATTACGCTCTTTTTGTTGCCTTTGGAAAATGGAGTGGGGGTTCGGCCATACTGGCAGGGGGTGGGGGTGAACCACGCCAGCGGTCCTTTATGAAGGCTTGTGGAGTTTTTGCCTCGCACCAGTGGCCTATACCTGCAGCTAAAGCTCGGCAAGAAGCGAGATGCTCCATGTTTGCATTTGTCCGGTCCTCCCTAGCATGTGGATGGATCTCTGGTGTTGGGGAATGTAATCTTAATATGTGTGAAACCAGTCATTTTGTGAAATGACGTCATGATGTCTGTGTTCAGTAGACTCATGGCAGTATATAGCAGACACAGAGCCAGCAGATACTCGGCTGGGATGTGTCTTGCTAGAAAATGTTTATCATTTCTTGTGCATGTTCCCTTCTTTTTTCCTTTTTTCCAAATGTACTCGTGCACATTCTTACACACATACTCACATGTACACATATACATACATACACACATTAAATCATTAAATTATATTATGGTAATACTTAGTTATACATAGTTTAATTAAATCCAAATAATATAATGATTTAAAAAATCATATATACATACTTACGGCCGAATTTAGCTCTGTCCCAACTATTTACAAAATGACAGTTTCAACTATATACATGGTTTAGTGTAATGTCTTGTCAGGTTGTTGGAGGGAGGATGCGGGCTTTGTGTAGTTTCCGCCTCCACACCAGCATTTCTTCGTAGTTTGCCAGCTCACGAACCACGGGGTTTTCTACCGCCGGCATTTTCTTATACAGTTCTGTGGCCAGCTTGTGCAAGTGGTGTTTCTTTTTCCCCCACTTCCTGCTTGTTGTGGAGCTGGTCATTTTGTGTATCTGGGTGCATCCGTTATCATGCGAAGAANTTTTTTTTTTTTTCCCACTTCCTGCTTGTTGTGGAGCTGGTCATTTTGCGTATCTGGGTGCATCCGTTATCATGCGAAGAACTCTGTTCTGGAAACGCTGTAGTTTCTAAAGGTGACAGCGAGCACCTGTTCCCCAGACTGGTGTGGCGTAGGTGAGGATGGGGCAAATGAGTTTACGATAAATGATTAAACCGTTTCGTGTGCGGAGTGAACTATGGCGAATAATGAGTGGAAACAACTGCCTTAACCGGGAGTTGGCTTTGGCGAGCTGAGTATGAATGTGATGCCTGCAGATCAGATTCCTATCCATGATTACATTCAGGTACTTGACCTTGTTGGTGTATTGGATTTGCTGGCAACAGAACTGTACTTTTGTGGGCGGGTTGTTTCGTCGGGTGCTGAATGCAATGGCTTCTGTCTTTGCTGCATTCGCTTTGATGCGCCATTTATACAGCCAGGGCTCTATGTCATCCAGAACAGCCTGCACGTGGCTTATGGCCCAATCTCTTTTCGTCGACGATTCGAAANCAGCCAGGGCTCTATGTCATCCAGAACAGCCTGCACGTGGCTTATGGCCCAATCTCTTTTCGTCGACGATTCGAAAACAATAGTGTCGTCATTATAACAGCCGATGTGAGCCTATCCGACTCGCGGCATGTCGTTGANGTCGACGATTCGAAAACAATAGTGTCGTCATTATAACAGCCGATGTGAGCCTATCCGACTCGCGGCATGTCGTTGATGTATAAGTTGAACAGGACCAAACCTAGTATGCTGCTCTGGGGAACTCCTACTGTTACCTGGCAGACCATGGATTTTTCGTCGTCGGGACAGACATGAAATGTGCATGCTGATAGGTAGGATGTAATGAAGCGCATGTGGTAAGGGTGAAAGTTATACTCATGCAGCTTGTACAGTTGACAAGGACGATAGACTCTGTCGATCGCCTTTTCTACGTCTAGAAGCGCGACAACAGTGTGATTTCGGTATTCAATGGACCTCGTGGCTTCCAGAGTGAGGCGGGTGAGCTGGTGGACTGTAGAGTGCCCACAACGCAACCCAAACTGTTCGTCATGAAGTATGTGGTGGGATGAAATGTGTGCCAGCACCCGGGCATTCTCCACTCTCTCCAGTATTTTGGAGAGAGTGGAGAGCAGACTAATGGGGCGATAGTTGGTGGGTAATGAGGGTGGTTTACGTCACCACCCTGACCTGCTTACATCTGTCGGGTAAATGATGATGTCGGAGTAATATTGTGCTAAAATGCATATGAATTCATATGGGATGTGTTTTATGAGTGTTAATTGGATTTTGTCTTCTCCTGGTGCGGTGGTGCGGCGAGTGGATTTTATGGCTTTCATCAGTTCAGCGAAATTTCTATCCATGGTATCCTCGGGGTTTTCCTCACCTACTATGTCTGCCAGGGTTTGCTGTATCGTCCTTTCATGCTCTCCATCATTAGGATACTGAGTTGTCCCATTGCTGAGCTCTAAAATCACTGACCAGCGCCTCCACNCCTTTCATGCTCTCCATCATTAGGATACTGAGTTGTCCCATTGCTGAGCTCTAAAATCACTGACCAGCGCCTCCACTGTATTTTGTGCCTGTTGGTATTGTTCTCTGTAGTACAGGTCCCACGTTCGCTACCACAGCCCAAAGGCTGTTTCGTTGTGCTAAGGT
>NQII01003757.1:224548-242548 GCA_002778355.1 Clitarchus hookeri | reverse complement strand
AATTAATTTACCTCAAATAAGAATATGTATTTTCGTTGGGCGATTAAAGACGCCTGCTACGTAACGCCGCTACCCTACGCCTGCAAGATCTTCTTTTGTTCATGATAGCTTAGTTGCACTTCTCTTTGGTAAGCTTAAGTAAAAAACCGTTACCACGTTTTCGAACTGACGTTCTACCAATCAAACTACAGAGCGACGGGGCACTTAAAAATATCTGCGGGTCGTAGAAAACGTTCGATTGGCGGGAGAGTTTTTTTATGTTTGGTAATCTGTGTGGCAAGTGGTGTTGTACCATAAATTTCCAGTGGTTCTAGTCCATTTCAAAATTTTGGTTTTGGCTGCCCTTGGAAATTACGTTTCGGCTTAACTATGATGTCGCGTTACTGTGTGTCCTTTTTTAACGTCTTGTGTTCGTCCTTGTGCGCCGCTCAAGTTTAAATAAGGTTCACTATTTCACTGTTTCTACGACTTCATCGTTAAGGCGTTAACCTTTTAAATTGTTTGTTGGTCGTTGCTAGTAATGTTTTTATCGGTTGGAGATTTGGCGTATCCCAAACAACTGCCTCCCTTTTATTTGTTCTTAATATTATTTTATTGCAAATGGAGGCTTTGATGTGCAATTCTTGCTGCCCTCCTTTCTGTAATATTTTTAATTTAAATAGGCGCCGTGAATAATTCTAAGCCAAGAAAGGATAGTGAATTTTAAGCTGTTTTGTAGACGAATTAAAGTTTAAATTATTGTAAATTATTTTCTTGTTTTAATAGAGGCGAGATGCATTATATACATTTATATTTTTTTTTCCTTTGGTGCTCTGATACTAGCGATGCGGTTTAATTAATTTTATCAGTTCATTCGATTATTGGTGATTATTTAGTAACTTTGATCACTATCGATTAGTTCCTGATTTTAATATACATTTTTACTTTATTAACTATTAATTGGTTGTTTGTCATTTAGAACTTTTTGTATTTTCATAAAAAAAATTGGGTTCAAAACTGATTTCCTGCATGTAGTTATTTGTGAACTGTTACAGTGCAAAAATAACGATGTAAGCGGATGGCGTTCTGGTGATGTATCGATTAGCTCAGTTTACCCCAAACACCGGAAGTAGCTGCTTTCTCCCAGCAGACGAGTACGTGTGTTCACATTCAAGACAGTTTGATGCAGACCTGATGTTACCTCTTCTGTAGGCTTGAAATAAAAATGTTAAAGAAAATTTATTTATTAAATAAACTAATCATAAGAAAAATTTGTTTGCTTTATGCACATTTTGTTAAGTTTTAAATAAAAATATAAATGTTGAATAGGAATTTTTTTTTCTTATTTCCGAATCCGCTATAAAAAATATTACAATGTCATATTTTGAAAACCACAGCATTAGTTTTTTTAAATATACAACCCAACTGATTAAACAATAATTTTTTTTAATTGTTTAATTAAGTATACCTGAGTGACTATTATTATAAATGATTGTAACTTCTCAGGGTGGAATTAAAATCAAACTAATTCAAGTACACTATCATTGTTTGATAGTGATATTCGTACGCGTAATGTCTAATATCTAGGGTAAATATAATATTCCATTCCGTTTAGCCGATAATGAGACAAGAACTTTTCTAGCAGAGGTCATGGGGTCAAAAAATATTTTCTTACTAACCTTAGTAATTAACACTCGAATGATTGTCATTCCTGGACAGTAAAATAAAAGACATCGTACAAAGTAGTAATACATATTAGGGATTTTATTAAGAATTTTTATGTGATAATATTATACACTTAGAATATTGGTCAAATATTATTTAGAATCGTCAGATTGTTGCCGCTGTCAGATATCTGTGAGAGGAGTCTGGCACTGAGAGCAACCGCCTACCCTGCATTGTTAAAAATTTTCCATGCAAAAATCACGATAAAGTATTGGTTAACAGCATTATCCAGAAATAATCGTAAAATTATCGACACCTCGTTTTTCTTTCAATAACAGGCTTTCAATAAATGTCGCGATATTTTCCACAAACTAACAAAACCTATCCATAAATTGTATACTTGAATTGTTTTTGTATATACGGTGTATTAAAAGAAATTACGAAATGTAAATGCTTAAATTCCTGTACGCAGGTGTTGTACAGCGTATAAAAATATTTTTTTCTTGTCAGGTTTTTAGCACGAGTGAACAGAAAGCAAACCTTAATCCCGTTCGCTTGCATATTATGATCATATGGGGTAGTCGCGTTTAAAGGTGGCATTGTCAAGGGAGAAACACAAGAATCTATAGGAGTTTTTAGTGATGTTTGAGAAATTGAAGTGTTGTTTACTGTTTTAGTTGGATCGTTCAACTTTTCAGCCCACTTTCCAAAGGAAAGGTAGGCGAATGAGATCACTTTCCTGTCGGTGTGTATGTGTGTGTATGGAAAGTTTGAGTGTATGTGTGTGCGTGTGTGTGTGTGTGCGTATGTCCCCCTTTCATTTTTTAAACGTGTGAACCGAAAAAACTAAATAATTCCAATGTACCTTTTATGCTGGCATTATACACTGAAGAGCCAAAAAAAACTGGTATAGGCGTGCGTATGCAAATAACAGAGGTATGGAACCAACCAGAGTGACGCGATGCGGTCGGCGGCTAGATCGGTTACTGCTGCACAATGGCAGGTTTTCAAGATTTAAGTGAGTTTGAACGTGGTGTTATAGTTAGCGCACGAGAGATGGGACATAGCATGTCCGAGGTAGCGATAGCATTTGGATGTTCGCGTACGACCATTTCACGAGTGTACCGTGAATATCGGGAATCGACATCGCTGCGGCCGGAAAATGATCGTGAAAGAACGGGACAAACGACGACTGACGAGAATCATTAAGCGTGACAGACGTGCAACCCTTTGTCAAATTGGCGCAGATTGGATTTGTGGAGTAACCCTGCAGGATTCATGGTGTGAATTGCCTCTTGCATACCTTCAGACATTAGTCGAGTCCATGCCACGTCGTCTTGCGGCACTTTTGTGTGCCTTGGAATAGGAGGGGGGGGGTCTACACGATATTAGGGCGGTTTTGGCTCTTCATTGTATATTACAAACTTGAATTGTGACCACACAAAGTCTCTCATGCCCACATTTTAAATATAGTATCACACGACATATTAAAATTTCATGCACCCGTATCCCCGAAAAATTCAAGATATTTTTACCAAAATTTACAAACAAGTTGCACTATGTCTGGACGTGTAAAGCGACCAGTTTCAAGTGTACAAAGCACTTATTTTAAAAATGGAAAACATACAAAATTTTAGCTAGGTATGTTATATATACAAAACTACGAGACAAATTTCAATTTGACATTGTATGCTGGCTGTATCTATTATGTACATTAAATTTGTCAATACAGGTCCTCATTTCTCCGGCATTTTGTATGGTAGTCCTGTATTAAAAAATTTAATTTTTGCGTCATATCTCGGTAAAAAATCGAAACATTTCTTCCAAATTTGGCTTACAAGTTGTACTGTGACATTCCATATTCATTTCTATGATTGAAGGGTGAAAGGCCCTTATTTAAAAAACAGCGGATTTAAAAACGTTTTAGTTTAGTGTGCTATATTTGCGAAACAGTGTAACCGATTTTAACTTAACTTTGTAAACTGACAGTATCTACAAGAATCATCCATTTATGAAGATCGTCAAATAAAAAATGATTCACGCATGTAGTGTTGTAGGGTAGGTAAACTATCATGCTTTAGTTGTTGTAAGCCTCTTCTCAATGACGTTAATATAAATATTAATGTTAGTATGTTATATACTAACAATTAGACAAGATTTAACCAAACATTATACACTACCAGTATTCATTATACGTATCAATTTTGCATGAAGAGAGCCCCTTCTTCCGTTCTTTTGTAAAGTATTGCCAGGTGAGAAAATAGAACATTTTGCCATATTGCCAGAGCGATCGATTTGTTTTCCACCATATTTATTAATGTTAGCGCTACAGAAGGTCATGTAAGGTTATATAATTTTAGTGAAATCAGACATTGATATTCGAAATAGCGACACACGTATATTTTGATAAGTGCAGCATATATATTAAACAATTTAACCAAATTACGCCAAATTTTTTATGATGTCTGTATCTATTAAAAGCGTAATACACAACATTTTTCAAAAACAAAAATTTTAGATAGCACCGATTAAGAAAGTAAGGTATTTAAGACTTATCTCAGGGGCCAGTTAATCTATTTTCACCAAATTCTATACGTAAATTGCGCTACGGTAGGTCACGTAAAGTGATGCGTTTTAACTGCTCCAAAAACATATTTTTAAACTTATTTCAAGTTAGTTAACACTATCATTCAAAACATTTAACTGATTACATTCGCAGATTATGCTCCCAGTGTTACTCCCGTTCTGCAATTAATTACGCTCTATATTTTTTAAGAAGTTTTCTGTGTTCGAGTACCAGGTAAGGCACGAGTGTGTATGTCGCAGGGACATGATAAAACCGGAGATTTTATCAAATCCCTAAGGTAGATGATCAATTCACGGAAGATGTTTAAATGACAACTCTGTGGGGTGATTTTCCTAAAGAAAGTAAGTGATTTGATCAAGTCCCTTAACTGTTTTAGTGAAAATATGTTATACTTGAAGCTGGTAGCCTCATTACCTATAAAAAATTGCCGGCGAGCCTTGAAATGACCATAACACCAGTAGTGAACCTTCCTGCTGGCGCTGGGGCTCGGCCACGGTGCGATATTTATAGCTACGCTTTGGCCGAGTCTTGACTTATTTATTTCATCTTTTCCCTAAAACAGTTAAGGGACTTGATCAAATCACTTACTTTCTTTAGAGAAATTACCCCACAGAGTTGTAATTTTAACATCTTCTGTGAATTGATCATCTACCTTATGAATTTGATCAAATCTCCGGTTTTATGATCTCCCTGCTATATATTTATATATATGCATTTGCCCCTGTATTGTTGCACACGTTTCTGGTTAATGATGTTGCAGTAAACCAGACATCAAGGCTTACCTACCATCTATGTTACTAAGAACTTCATTAACAATAATTTGCACCCAAGTAGATTAGATCAGTCATATTATTTATATCAGTAACTTCCCGTTTAAGTTTAAAATTATGTATATGTGATGTGAATATCGCAACTTAACGGAACATAACGGAACGGTGGTTTTTTTGTGGCGCAACCGAAGGGCACTTTGTATAATCTGGGCATCCGTATTGTTGGTTCACGACACCCGAAGCAGTAAGAAATGATAAAGAGATTCAGTGTTTGTATATACAGAGTTCAATTCCATTTAAAATATGCATTAACTGTGCATTTCCGTGAAATTTTTCGAGGATTTTAAGAATTTTTTAACAGTGTTCTTGAGGGGCACATCTATCGTTTCAGCCAGCATGAAATTTACAGGTGGAGCATATGCCTTTAAGTAGGGGCACCCAATTTTTCGCGAAAAGTTTTCCTGACTGGTTGAGTTTGAAATCACTTCAGTTCAGATCCACTTTCGTTCTCGGATCATTCATTGTTACGCCACCTAGGTGCATGCCTTCCAATCAGACATTTTAGTGTCAGAAAAACCTCATACTGATACGCCAATGAAGAAAGGAATGATCTTCTGACATAGTTACGCGGCAGTCAGTAAATCATCTGAAATTTCTAAATAATATTGATATATATCCTGTGCNTGATCTTCTGACATAGTTACGCGGCAGTCAGTAAATCATCTGAAATTTCTAAATAATATTGATATATATCCTGTGCGGAAATATCGTCGTGAAAACCACGTGTCCGTGCCTATAGGAGTACCCTGAGAAACTCCATCACATTCCTGGCGGGGAGAGGCCACGGTGGTTGAGCGGTCAGACTACTTCTCCTCCCACCAAGGCGAACCAGGTTCAATCCCCGGCCTGGTCACTCCCGGATTTTCGCAAGTGGGATTCGTGCCGGACGATGCCGCTGGTCAGCGAATTTTTTTTTTCGGGGATCTCCCGTTTCTCCCGTCCTTGCATTCGAGCGCTGCTCTATTCTCACCTCAGTCCACCCTCATCGGATCTCAAGACCTCGTAGTTGAGAGCCGCCCAAATATCTCCACTCAACCGAAAAACATCGAAAACGTTATAAATTCTATTCCCGAGCCCTCCAACATAGCTAAAAACGTATTGTTCACACTGCTGTTTCTCTTAATGTACTTTTGCAAAGCAAGTAAAAATATTATCGAAAACAGCACTGAAATTTACTTCACACTTTCCACCAATAAAAATGTAGGATCACTCCCATAGATTCACGCTGCAAGCGAAGATAACACTGTACTTCTTTCAGAAACTTGCTATCAGTTGAAATCCTACTGGCCACATTCTTTCTTTACCTTCTTTCATGACGCCTTTATACTCTTATAATTTATTTTTCCATATTTTTTCATTTGTGAAACGTACATTCACGCTTGTAGGCGTGTAAGACTACTCATAATACTTCTTGCTTTACTACAAGGATGTTGAACTCATCCAAANACATTCACGCTTGTAGGCGTGTAAGACTACTCATAATACTTCTTGCTTTACTACAAGGATGTTGAACTCATCCAAATCCAGAAAATATTGGGCACTTTTATGCGATTAAGGTACTGCTTAAACTATAAAATTGGCAATCTTTTAAATTTTCGTATTTATTTCTACTTGCTTGATAACATATTTCCTATAATTTTTTGTTAACCTAATTTAACAAGAAGTAAGTATTGCCGATACAATGACGCAATTGCAGTTGCCTTACGTCACTTAAAGCGTAAAACGTTGGCATGGTTACGCATTAGCATATACATGGCTGCAAATTCGCACAAGCACATGCAACCAATATGCCAGATATGCAGTGTGCGTAGGCTCAAATTTCGAATTAAAAATTTTTCACCTCCCTTTGAACATATATTTACTGTGTGTGATGTTTTTTTTTAAGTGTCCATTAATGTAAACAGTCATCTCGTTTAATTTCTGAAAAATTCACTGTAAACGTGGTTCCAAACCCGCGTACCTGTGAGTAACGTGCAAGTTTTTGTATACAGCGCCACGTTGAACTTGAAACTGACATTTGCACGCTATTTTAAATGTGCAATATTCTATATTATATTGAACATGGGAAAAAATTGTATCTCTTTTCAAACTTTTTCGCAACTAAAGATTATTTTCATGAATGCTTATGAATATCTCTTAATGAATGAAAATAGTTCACGAGCGAAGGTAAACGAGACGTTAATCGACTTTGTGGGAAATCTAACAGGTATTTTTATACAAATGTTATTAAAATAGTTATTTTTTTATTTTAGTTAGCTATAAATCCACTTGGAGCGAAGTGTACAATTCAAACACATCACCGTTATCAATTACGTTAGTTTCATATGTTTTACACATTAAAATATTTTAATAAATTGTTAATTTCCCTTATAAAACACGAAATTCATGTGAATTATTAATGGGATAAGAATGCGTATCAGAGCTTACCGTTCGGCCATGTTGTCAGGCTTTAGACATACATAAATAGTACAATAAAATTCACACACAATAAACTGCAAGAAAGTTCTTAATCCAGAGAAACATTCTGGTGACTAACTTAATCCAGAGCAACATTCTGGTGACTAACTTAATCCAGAGCAACATTCTGGTGACTAACTTAATCCAGAGCAACATTCTGGTGACTAACTTAATCCAGAGCAACATTCTGGTGACTAACTTAATCCAGAGCAACATTATGGTTAGTAACTAATCCAAAGCAACATTCTGGTGACTAACTTAATCCAGAGCAACATTATGGTGACTAACTTAATCCAGAGCAACATTCTGGTGACTAACTTAATCCAGAGCAACATTCTGGTGACTAACTTAATCCAGAGCAACATTCTGGTGACTAACTTAATACCCAAATGTATCCATATCTCGAATAGAGCATAATAGTTTTTGTACCTCTAGGTGTTTTTTATTGTTAGAAAAGCTTAAATAATATTAAGGTTAAGTACAAATTAGTCCATTCATGTAACAATGCAGAAAATCAATCCGTATATATCAGTCTACATAGCTTATTAGCATTCAGCACTTCAATTGCAAATGACCATATAACTCTGTCACATTAAAAACTGATCAATTTACAGCAAAGCCTTGATAAAGATAATAAGCNAAACTGATCAATTTACAGCAAAGCCTTGATAAAGATAATAAGCAATATACAAAGCTAGCAGTCGGCCTTCGTAACGCATGACTTACAACTGAAGTTTGCACAAATCACCTAAGAAAGACATAACATATACCGGCAAAATCAGGTGTTGATTGTGAAACATATATATATATAGATGAATCACTATCTTCTGTATTTCTTCGGAAGTGTTTCACAATATTTTTGCAGAGATGATTATGATTCGAGNACATTCACGCTTGTAGGCGTGTAAGACTACTCATAATACTTCTTGCTTTACTACAAGGATGTTGAACTCATCCAAAATCCAGAAAATATTGGGCACTTTTATGCGATTAAGGTACTGCTTAAACCATAAAATTGGCGATCTTTTAAATTTTCGTATTTATTTCTACTTGCTTGGTAACAAATTTCCTATAATGTTTTGTTAACCTAATTTAACAAGAAGTAAGTATTGCCGATACAATGACGCAATTGCAGTTGCCTTACGTCACTTAAAGCGTAAAACGTTGGAATGGTTACGCATAAGCATATACATGACTGCAAATTCGCACAAGCACATGCAACCAATATGCCAGATATGCAGTGTGCGTAGGCTCAAATTTCGAAGTAAACATTTTTCACCTCCCTTTGAACATATATTTACTGTGTGTGATTTTTTTTTTAAGCGTCCATTAACGTAAACAGTCATCTCGTTTAATTTCTGAACAATTCACTGTAAACGTGGTTCCAAACCCGTGTACCTGTGAGTAACGTGCAAGTTTTTGTTTACAGCGCCACAGGTTTCAAATAATTTTCCGGTAGATTTAGATATACATAAAGACACGGGTAATCTCATATGAGCACGAGTTTAGTATTATTCAAACGACGATAATCAAATCAAAATTGTAACAAAAGAGTACACTTATGTCTAATATGATACCCATTATTTACTTGCTACAAAGTCTAGCTCCTTTCAGACTTCTCACAAGCGTATCCCTTAGGCATAACGATGCGTAGACAAGTAAGTGGGTTTAGCGGATTTTTAAACAGTCTGTATTGTACAGATAAAAAAACGTCCACTGTCTTAAAATTTGGAGATGTCGAAGTTGAAACTGACATTTGCGCGCCATTTGAAATGTGCAATATTCTATATTCTCTTGAACATGGAAGAAAAATTGTATCTCTTTTCAAACTTTTTCTCAACTAAAGATTATTTTCATGAATACTTATGAATATCTCTTAATGAATGGAAATTGTTCACGAGCGTAGGTAAACGAGACGTTAATCAANATTTTTATACAAATGTTATTAAAATAGTAATTTATTTATTTCAGTAAGCTTTAAAACCACTTGGAGCAAAGGGCACAATTCAAACATATCATCGTTATCGATTTCATTAGTTTCATATCTTTTACACATTAAAATATTTTGATATATTTTTAATTTCCCTTTTAAAACACGACATTTGTGTCAATTATTAATGGGATAAAAACGCGTATCAGAGATTACAGTTCGGCCATGTTGACAGGCTCTAGACATACATAACGAGTACATTATAATTCACACACAATAAACTGCAAGAAAGTTCTTAATCCAGAGCAACATTCTGGTGACTAACATAATCCAGAGCAACATTCTGGTGACTAACTTAATCCAGAGCAACATTCTGGTGACTAACTTAATCCAGAGCAGCATTATGGTTAGTAACTTAATCCAAAGCAACATTCTGGCGACTAACTTAATCCAGAGCAACATTATGGTGACTAACTTAATCCAGAGCAACATTCTGGTGACTAACTTAATCCAGAGCAACATTATGGTGACTAACTTAATCCAGAGCAACATTCTGGTGACTAACTTAATCCAGAGCAACATTATGGTGACTAACTTAATCCAGAGCAACATTCTGGTGACTAACTTAATACAGAGCAACATTATGGTGACTAACTTAATCCAGAGCAACATTCTGGTGACTAACTTAATCCAGAGCAACATTATGGTGACTAACTTAATCCAGAGCAACATTCTGGTGACTAACTTAATCCAGAGCAACATTATGGTGACTAACTTAATCCAGAGCAACATTCTGGTGACTAACTTAATACAGAGCAACATTATGGTGACTAACTTAATCCAGAGCAACATTCTGGTGACTAACTTAATCCAGAGCAACATTATGGTGACTAACTTAATCCAGAGCAACATTCTGGTGACTAACTTAATACCCAAATGAATCCATATCTCGAATAGAGCATAATAGTTTTTGTACCTCTAGGTGTTTTTTATTGTTAGAAAAGCTTAAATAATATTAAGGTTAAGTACAAATTAGTCCATTCATGTAACAATGCAGAAAATCAATCCGTATATATCAGTATACATAGCTTATTAGCATTCAGCACTTCAATTGCAAATGACCATATAACTCTGTCACATTAAATACTGATCAATTTACAGCAAAGCCTTGATAAAGATAATAAGCAATATACAAAGCTAGCAGTCGGCCTTCGTAACGCATGACTTACAACTGAAGTTTGCACAAATCACCTAAGAAAAACATAACATATACCGGCAAAATCAGGTGTTGATTGTGAAACATATATATAATAGATGAATCACTATCTTCTGTATTTCTTCGGAAGTGTTTCACAATATTTTTGCAGAGATGATTATGATTCGAGNAATAGATGAATCACTATCTTCTGTATTTCTTCGGAAGTGTTTCACAATATTTTTGCAGAGATGATTATGATTCGAGCATGAAAAGAGAGAACATTATTCAGAACACGTAAACAAAATGCATTAAGGGTAATTCTATGATGAATTAAATTTAGTTTATTACACAATCTCTTACTGAAGTGTTACGAACGCACCTCAAAAAGAGGGTCTAAGCTATTTAGACCTATTCAATTTTATCTCTTCCTTAGTGAGGAATCAACTAAGAAATATTTGAACATACATTCAGGGAAACGTTTTATATTGACACAAAATTTTTAAGATAATCCTTATTTTATAAGAATTGTAAAAAACATCAAACTGATATACCTCCTCAAACAGATTATTCATCTTAAACATCTTAAAAAAACATTATGTGCAGAAAAAAACAAATTGTGCCGTCTTACATTGAAGTGTACACAGCGAATTCAACTCTCATAAACGTACCCATGAATTACGTGAGTAAATACGAAAGATCGTGATCATTCAGGTAGACGTCCTATTATTGTAAACTCACTACGCATTGCTGTGGTTCAGTTTTTGACGCTAGTACATAAGCTACTTTCTCATATAAATTTTAAACGTTATAATGTATATCTATATTTTCTTTTAAGATCAATGTTTAATATTTAGGATCACGTTCATATAAAATACACGTGGAAGTGCACATTACATTTAGTATGCTCAAATAAGAATTACGTGGGATTAGCAGGGATATAGAGATTTTCTCACGTGCCACTCTGTCCACCCAAAANGTATGCTCAAATAAGAATTACGTGGGATTAGCAGGGATATAGAGATTTTCTCACGTGCCACTCTGTCCACCCAAAATTCTTGTTCCCGATTGCGCTGATCTGAAGTATTGGTAAATGCTTATTGCAGACTTGGATTTTTGCTTTCTGACGTGTATGAAAAGTTTTGTTTTTCATCGTAAACGTTTTTGATGCTGAGGTTCGTTTTGATCAGCTTCGACTTCTCTTCCTCGGGGGATGCCATTCGACGTGAAGTTCTAGAACAGGGTGGAACTGCGGAGCATTGTCTACCGCCTGCCGTACGCCGGATGTTTCGCCCGCAGCTCGAGGGATACACGCAGCTTCCCAACAGGTACAGCGCGGAGCTTATCAATGCGGCAGGTGTGTTCGCGAAGGCCCTGGGGCCACAGCTGTGGTTCAACTTCCGAAACTCGGGGAAATCCCTTAAGGCACCAGAAGCGCAGCTCACCCACAGCTATGGTCCATACCGTATAAGAAGGCAACTTTCTGACAGTCAGTGAGTGGCAACTTGACTTATACGAAACAAACAAAGCGCCATTTACAAAATCCTGTATCAGCTAATGCACGAACGAACAAAAGTTAAAATTACGTTGGCTATTCTGAGTGCACTGCCGATGCGCATCAGAAAAGCAGCAAATACGCGTATAAGAAAGAGTTCGTAGATTAATTAATACATTTTAATTTACGAGGTCACAAAACAATGGTTGTAAGTGTTAAAATCTAAACTTAGTGATAATGTTGTTATGTTTAGGTGATCAAAATGAAATGTACAAATAAGAATTATCAACTTTGAAGATACGCTATCTCTTGACCATAAAGAGAGTTACTCAAAACTTCGCTTTGGCGTGCTGCGCGCTATTTATCGGATATTCTGCGAGCTATTACCAGCCATAAATGAACCCCTCTCCAATAGTTATATTTTTCCACGAGCTCTGCATAATTTTTAAAGTAACATATATTTCATATACAACGATTTGGAGTACAAGTCATTTATATCCGGCCGGTAATCGTTCGTCTACGTAAATTATACGCCATATTGTTCTCTAGAAACCCATCTCCTTGATTCCGTAGACATGCGTGAATAGTTTTTAAGCAATTCTAACGTTATTCCACGTCACATATTTCCAACTCGAATATATTAGCTATAACGTCCAAAGTGTGACAATAGATACAACAGACCGTCTCGCAAATTTTAACCCAAATTCACTATCTCGGACAAATTAAAAAAGAGTTATCAAATATCTAACATTTTATATTTTTACTTTTATAACCTACTTATATTTTTAGACAGATGTCAGTCTTAAAATATCTTAAAATTTGTTTAGCATTACAGTACAATGAGAAGTGGATTAGCTGACAGCGTGTTGATAAAAAATACAGCCCCTACGTGACGGACCAGCTGATGGCGGAAGGATACGTAGTCAGATGTAAACAGTGGCGCTACTTTCGTCGAGCTGTCAAAAAGTGGCCTTCTTATATGGTACAGAATTATACCACACGCCCTAGCTGTTGATCGCCTCTGCAAGTGCCCACGTTGTCCTTACGTTTTAAATTCAACGTTGTCGAAAAACTGGTGAGGTCATTGAAATCAATGAGAAATGNATCTTAAAATTTGTTTAGCATTACAGTACAATGAGAAGTGGATTAGCTGACAGCGTGTTGATAAAAAATACAGCCCCTACGTGACGGACCAGCTGATGGCGGAAGGATACGTAGTCAGATGTAAACAGTGGCGCTACTTTCGTCGAGCTGTCAAAAAGTGGCCTTCTTATATGGTACAGAATTATACCACACGCCCTAGCTGTTGATCGCCTCTGCAAGTTCCCACGTTGTCCTTAAGTTTTAAATTCAACGTTGTCGAAAAACTGGTGAGGTCATTGAAATCAATGAGAAATACTTCGCGAAAAGTAGCAGTGGCTGTTTACTAAACATTATTAGGTGCTTTCCGCCTATTCCGATAAATGAAGCTACACTGAGTCATTGGTTGTCAGTTCACAGGGTTGGTTTACCGTATTATTAGCCGACATTCATTGTCTAGTATTTCTTTGACTGGTTCTAATTATTCAAATTTAGAGTGTATGTAGACTTCGCGTATAATTATGTGATGTAAATATGGGATCACCCATTTCAATTGAAGTGGTGTGCCCAACCCTCATTTGAATGCATTTGATTAATTGCAGATTTTACATTCAGTTACGAATGCATAATTGTTACAGCATAACAATTATAAGGATTTGTGTTTCTCCATACTCCAAAATATTAAATGAACACGCATGCAATGTTCTTGAAAGAGTTTTTACATTTCGAGTTGAGTCACATACCCTGCGTGGAACAACCTTGCCGTTTGCAAATCCGAAACTTACTCTTGTGTAGAATATATTCCTATAAAAATAATTCATACACTACTATTCTTCATGGAGTTTTGTTCTGTACAGCTCATTATACTCATGTTCAGTTTTTAAGGCAATATTTATTATTTCTATGTAATTTATAGAGTAGTAACAACTTAATATCAAAAAGGTACTTATTTGTAATTTCACGAACGCAATATAATAATTTTTTTATGTTTACAGGTGAAATATTTCCTCATTAACTTACAGTATAATTTCTAACATAATAAAATTTAAACACTTTTAAAAAATGTTGTTTATTAGTTATGAAAATTTTTAACAACTTATCAGTACTCGAGGAAATATCGTATTGTTACACCGAATGATAATACATTTTTCTAGAGAATTCTTTAATTTTTACGCATATCCCTAAATACTGTGTAAAGATGCACACAAAAATATTACGTTTTTATTCATTTATACAAACTAAAAAATGTTTGGAATTAGAGTATAATAATACAAATAATAAAATGTCAGTTAAAAACAAACCCAAATTGTATATTTTCCTTTGGAGTTCTGTGAGGTTGATTTTGGTTCAAAAATACTGAAATTCCTCTTTATCTTATTTGGTACAAAATGCATCGCCTTCAATGATTCCATACAAGTGTGACATTCGTAGGCGTTAACTTAAACGGTTTGAACATATGTAATGTAGTTTTTAGTGTTATTGGCACGATAAACTCTATATCGTATATTCATATGAAAAATGTGCGAAAAACCTGCAATTTACCCACATTCAAGCGTTTTTGTTCACAACAATGAAAAGGTATTTAATTGTGTTGATGTTCTCCAATTATATTAAGAAAACCTTAGGTTGGTAAATTACAGTCACTGCTGATGGTTAATTATTCCGCCTGACCAGGCAACCAAAATACTTATTCTAAAACTGTTTCACATACCTATAATATGTACAGTTTGCATTAAAAAATATTCCACATACGAAAAATGTTTGTTGATTTGAGAGAATTGAGCAGATTTTAACGAAATTTTGAGAGCCAATAAGGATCAAATGAGGTGAGAATAGAGCAGTACGGGAATGCAAGGACGGATAAAACAGGAGATCTCCGAGAAAACTCACTGACCAGCAACATTTTTTTTTAATTTATGTTTCTAATTTGTTTCCTTTGGATGTGAAAATATTTGGAACGGACGCTTTCACAGTCATTTTTATTTACTAAAATACCTGCGTATGATATTCAAAGCTTTCAAGCGACATGCAGAACACTTTATTTTTTACACAATAACATGATAGGATCGCCACTGAGAATCCCAGGGGGTGAGTTTCCGATTCCGACATAATGGCTGTCCGTCAGTGCATTCCCTTGCACATAGAGGCGATGACGCTTGCGATGAGCGTATTTGGATCGCCCGTAGCCGTCCCACTATTTCAGGCCTCAGACACGCAAAACAACTTCAACCAGGTGGAAATGTAACGTTCAGATTTCTATACGACTGGTACATACCACGTTTCCTTTACGAGTGTAGCGAATATGTTGATAGAAATTTCCCTCTTGTTTTACGTAATCAGTCAAACTAACTATCAACATAAGCACACTCTTCAATAATACAGGGAAACTTCACTGAGTCTCCTCTTCGTCGGTGATAAAGTAACAATACCTGCAAATATGTAACTCGGGATCGCGGTGNACTTCGCGAAAAGTAGCAGTGGCTGTTTACTAAACATTATTAGGTGCTTTCCGCCTATTCCGATAAATGAAGCTACACTGAGTCATTGGTTGTCAGTTCACAGGGTTGGTTTACCGTATTATTAGCCGACATTCATTGTCTAGTATTTCTTTGACTGGTTCTAATTATTCAAATTTAGAGTGTANGTTTACCGTATTATTAGCCGACATTCATTGTCTAGTATTTCTTTGACTGGTTCTAATTATTCAAATTTAGAGTGTACGTAGACTTCGCGTATAATTATGTGATGTAAATATGGGATCACCCAGTTCAATTGTAGTGGTGTGCCCAACCCTCATTTGAATGCATTTGATTAATTGCAGATTTTACATTCAGTTACGAATGCATAATTGTTACAGCATACCAATTATAAGGATTTGTGTTTCTCCATACTCCAAAATATTAAATGAACACGCATGCAATGTTCTTGAAAGAGTTTTTACATTTCGAGTTGAGTCACATACCCTGCGTGAAACAACCTTGCCGTTTGCAAATCCAAAACTTACTCTTGTGTAGAATATATTCCTATAAAAATAATTCATACACTACTATTCTTTATGGAGTTTTGTTCTGTACAGCTCATTATACTCATGTTCAGTTTTTAAGGCAATATTTATTATTTCTATGTAATTTATAGAGTAGTAACAACTTAATGTCAAAAAGGTACTTATTTGTAATTTCACGAACGCAAAGTAATCATTTTTTTATGTTTATAGGTGAAATATTTCCTCATTAACTTACACTATAATTTCTAACATAATAAAATTTAAACACTTTTAAAAAATGTTGTTTATTAGTTATGAAAATTTTTAACAACTTATCAGTACTCGAGGAAATATCATATTGTTACACCGAATGATAATACATTTTTCTAGAGAATTCTTGAATTTTTACGCATATCCCTAAATACTGTGTAAAGATTCACACAAAAATATTACGTTTTTATTCATTTATACAAACTAAAAAATGTTTGGAATTAGAGTATAATAATACAAATAATAAAATGTCAGTTAATAACAAACCCAAATTGTATATTTTCCTTTGGAGTTCTGTGAGGTTGATTTTGGTTCAAAAATACTGAAATTCCTCTTTATCTTATTTCGTACAAAATGCATCGCCTTCAATGATTCCATACAAATGTGACATTCGTAGGCGTTAACTTAAACGGTTTGAACATATGTAATGTAGTTTTTAGTGTTATTGGCACGATAAACTCTATATCGTATATTCATATGAAAAATGTGCGAAAAACCTGCAATTTACCCACATTCAAGCGTTTTTGTTCACAACAATGAAAAGGTATTTAATTGCGTTGATGTTCTCCAATTATATTAAGAAAACCTTAGGTTGGTAAATTACAGTCACTGCTGACGGTTAATTATTCCGCCTGACCAGGCCACCAAAATACTTATTCTAAAACTGTTTCACAAACCTATAATATGTACAGTTTGCATTAAAAAATATTCCACATACGAAAAATGTTTGTTGATTTGAGAGAATTGAGCAGATTTTAACGAAATTTTGAGAGCCAATAAGGATCAAATGAGGTGAGAATAGAGCAGTACGGGAATGCAAGGACGGATAAAACAGGAGATCCCCGAGAAAACTCACTGACCAGCAACATATTTTTTTTTAAATTTACGTTTCTAATTTGTTTCCTTTGGATGTGAAAATATTTGGAACGGACGCTTTCACAGTCATTTTTATTTACTAAAATACCTGCGTATGATATTCAATGCTTTCAAGCGACATGCAGAACACTTTATTTTTTACACAATAACATGACAGGATCGCCACTGAGAATCCCAGGGGGTGAGTTTCCGATTCCGACATAAAGGCTGTCCGTCAGTGCATTCCCTTGCACATAGAGGCGATGACGCTTGCGATGAGCGTATTTGGATCGCCCGTAGCCGTCCCACTATTTCAGGCCTCAGACACGCAAAACACCTTCAACCAGGTGGAAATGTAACGTTCAGATTTCTATACGACTGGTACATACCACGCTTCCTTTACGAGTGTAGCGAATATGTTGATAGAAATTTCCCTCTTGCTTTACGTTATCAGTCAAACTAACTATCAACATAAGCACACTCTTCAACAGCACAAAGAAACTTCACTGAGTCTCCTCTTCGTCGGTGATAAAGTAACAATACCTGCAAATATGTAACTCGGGATCGCGGTGGTGTAGTCGCCAGGCAACACGTCTCCCACTAAGGTGGACAGGGGTTCATTTCCTTGCGAGGCCAATCGCTGGATTTTCGCATGTGGGAATCCTGCCGTACGA
>NQII01003757.1:116048-224526 GCA_002778355.1 Clitarchus hookeri | reverse complement strand
GCCTTTGCATTCCACCACCGCTCCATTCTCACCTCGTTTCTACCTCATCGGCCCTCAAGACCCCCGATGTTAGAGGCCTCCCAAACATCTCTACTCCATTCCACTTCACTATCCAACTGCAATACTCGTGTAGAGGCTGACGTGTGGTATTTCCTGGTTCACTCGTTCGTTTTGCAACTATGAACGTTCTCAATATCAGTATACAAAATATGTGCGACCCCGAGGGGTGATCCAAGTTGTCTGAGGATGTAATTTAGTAACTGGGGCTATATATATATATTTCATTTTTTTTTTGTCAAGGCGAACGTAAGCTTACTTCTACGCTCACTGCTGTACTTAAAGTATAGATATGTGTAAATTACACAAAACTCAGATGTGGGCATTTGAAACTATTATTCACGTTGGTTCTCTTTCTGAATAATCTCAACTTTTTTAATATTAGACTGCATGTATAGCTTTGTTTGCAAGTGCACGTGCACTTATATTCTATGCTCGGTTTCTTCACACTTTTCGAATCAAACCTCTGAAAAATCACCCAATGTATGACATGATTACTTATTACCTAGATACGCCATGCATCACAACCGTTTTATACACCTGTTAAGATAAACTTATTTAATTTTTTTTCAATTAAATATTAACCTATATTTTAATTATAAATTATAATATTTAATTTATAATTAATAGAAACAGTGAGAAAACACGTGGGTTGGCAGCGCCTACTAAGAAATAGTTGCCATGCGTAGTGTTATTATAACTGAGTGCGCACGAATTCAGTGCGATGTCCTTTGGTGTAATTTTCTAAACATAGTTAAGTTTTGTTTCCATGAGGCGGAGAAATATCCTGGAATTAGAACTATAGCAGGACTTCAGAAAAGTGTGAGGTAACCCCGAATGGATTATATTTGTATACGTATGCAATAATAAATTGGGCAGGGTGTAACAGACAATTAAATTTGTATACAAAAATCGCATTTATCTTGTACTTTTCAGTTTTATTTGACGCTCTGTTCAGTTTTGCGCGGGCACTTCACTTGGAGATTGATATTTCCGTACCCAGAAATAGTACACATTATCTGCCTTTTGGTCAATTCACTACTGCGTATTTAAATTGCGACTGACTACCTATCCTATAGTTACGGAGTACGAGTTCATCGCTATTGGCACCGCAGTGGTATTAAGAAACACACACCAATTGTTTCAAACATATCTCCACTACGAAAAATGTCAGGGATCGTTACTGCCATTAATAACTTATCGTAAACAGTAGAGCACATGATTCCTTCTGTAATATTTTGAATATAAGTAACACAAAAACAGAATAAAAACACAGCTGTGTTGCGCCAGAGATCGAAGGCTTCACGAAATATTTTATCTTTTGGGAGAAGCCAAAAAGGAAAGTTAAAAGAGCATTCCGCACTCTATTTCACATGTTAAAGTTGCGCAAATTGTAGCAATTATTTTGTAGTAAGTTTCAAATGTCTTTTTTTAATGCCCAATTGGAGACTTTTTAAATATATTTGCATATATTTGTTAATTATGCGCAGTTCATATTATTCC
Organism: Clitarchus hookeri; assembly: GCA_002778355.1. Classification (NCBI taxonomy): domain Eukaryota; kingdom Metazoa; phylum Arthropoda; class Insecta; order Phasmatodea; family Phasmatidae; genus Clitarchus; species Clitarchus hookeri. Next base: position 222,966 of record NQII01003757.1, on the reverse strand, counting down.
CGCCTCATGTGAAAATTATCATTGGCATGTTTTCTCTTAATTNATATTTGTTAATTATGCGCAGTTCATATTATTCCCGCCTCATGTGAAAATTATCATTGGCATGTTTTCTCTTAATTTATTCATCACGTGCCTCTCGTTAACTACTCTGATGTGAATGAAAAATAAATATTTTTAGTGCTCATATTTGAACTAAATAATTATTGTAAGGAGATGAAAAATTAACCTCGTTAATCTCGTATTTACTAATTCGTTTTTATGATCGTTGTAAATATGCTAACCAGGTTCCAACGAAAACTCAGGTAGCTTGAAAGGAATCTTTGACAATCATATTGATTCCTTCAGAATGCTGATTATTTACCAAAAATTCCAAGTAAAACTAAACATAGCAATAGTAGCGACCAAATATTTTAATTATGTTAGCAGCAGACGCCAGATAATTTTAATATATATATTTAAAATTATTGTTTCACACATTTTATTCTTATTCACACAAACGGCACACTTATGCTACTACCTATCTTAGGCAAGTATAACAGCTGCGAAAATAATTCTGCCGGATACTAAGATACTTGTATATTCTACGATGTGTAAGGCAGCTTCATGCATGGAAACCACTACTTCTTTTCTAATATACACAACCAAGCGTTATAGGATGTTCATGGTTACATGAGCACTTTTGAAAGCCCTGCTTAGGAGCTAATTTTATTTTTGTTTTGCTATCCATCCATGTAAGATTAACATTTATGTGGACCACATCACTTTACTCATGTTCCATCCAAGTGGAAACCATTGACACTTGTTAATAAAAGACAAATTGGTGTTCTTGTATAGAAAAAATCTAACTCTGAATTCAGTAGCCATGAATTCACATATTACACCCCCAGTACAACGCCAAGTCTAGGAACTGGTTCTATTAGTTTGCTTTCAACTTAGCTGGGCGCTTACTGTAGCATACCTATAGTAGTGTTACTTNTCTAGGAACTGGTTCTATTAGTTTGCTTTCAACTTAGCTGGGCGCTTACTGTAGCATACCTATAGTAGTGTTACTTCCCACAGGTTGATTTCAAAAGCGGTCACTTTACCCTAAACAGCCTTAAATAGCGTGCATTACAAAATTTTCTAAATGTGCCCTGTTTGCATGCTTTAAAAATCATTGTTCATGATATCGATGCACGTTGAATTATTTGGAGCCCAGGTTTGGGAAAAAAACATTTTTATTAATAAAATATTTAATTTGTGAGTCCTACAACATAATCACATATATTTATGTTATCCGTTNAAAAAAACATTTTTATTAATAAAATATTTAATTTGTGAGTCCTACAACATAATCACATATATTTATGTTATCCGTTATATATGTACAGTTTGTGTTCTTTGCCAATGCTGTTCAATACATTTTTCCCACAGATTTTCTTCTAAAGTTATAAACTTTCCCAGGCATCGGCGTCCTTTCAAACAACATAATTACGGACCTCATCCTTCCTTCACGGGCGACAAACGACCCTCCCAGTTTGTATCCTTCCCAGTCGTGATCCTCACGCTATCGTGAGTGTAAACTTTGCCGGGAGCCGAGTTCTGAAACTTCACCTCGCATAAAGATTCTCAGCGTGGAGCGTCTGTTTAATAACGAGAGCTTTCAAGGCATTTCTCGCAACCGTCATTGTGTAGTAATTATGTAAGACCTCTCACTGCCAACGTGTTTGCGGAAGCGTATATTGTTTTGCAANGCAACCGTCATTGTGTAGTAATTATGTAAGACCTCTCACTGCCAACGTGTTTGCGGAAGCGTATATTGTTTTGCAACGTTGTTTGCCTCGGCCCGAAATCCACTGACATTTTGCTGAGTCATAGGCATGCAGTCTTCNGCGTGGAGCGTCTGTTTAATAACGAGAGCTTTCAAGGCATTTCTCGCAACCGTCATTGTGTAGTAATTATGTAAGACCTCTCACTGCCAACGTGTTTGCGGAAGCGTATATTGTTTTGCAATATGTTTCGGCAGTTAAAAACTACTGTCTGATATCGCATCTTAGTTTTTTAAATAAGACATCGTATTGGTTTTACGTTACAGTTCCAAGTATCTTTCTGAAAATTAGCATACTAGACATTCTAAGATGTCTTTAGAAGATCCTAGTACCTCTCGAGCTACACAAGATGACAGCACTGGCCATAAATTTAGAGAGTAACCGTGACGGAAATTAGTGAGCATAATATAAAGTGTTCATACGACTGAAAATGTAAGAAAACCTGAATATATATTATCTTCAGTCACATTTAAACAAGTATTTTTATCCTCTCGTTTTAGTCGGCAGGACATAGTCTCGCTAAAGTGGCCTTTTTTTTTTGTATCGCTGTCATTCATAACACCATATGAGGGTGACTGTATTTAAAAACTGGCACTAGGCATTAGAAAGAGTCATAGCAACGTCGTGAGTTACGAAACGCAATGAAACATCACAAAGGTAGCTTTGCCAAATGAAAAAAAAAACTTTGTCGGACAGATAAACTTAGGCCAAAATAAAATCATAATGAAAATTAGTAAAATAAAAGGATAACTTATACCTCTACAGTCCTCAAAATGCGTATAGTTGTGGGGGTAGAAAGTCACCCACGTGTATCCAACCTATGGCTGTCTATGCAAGAAAAAGGTTCATCAAAAAGTCACAGAATGAGGGCCCCTCGAGTGTTGAGATGTTTTTAACTACTATCAAATCTAGCGTTGATATTCAACCACGCACATGGAAGGTTTACATAAAATATTTTTATATGCGCGTAAATTTTTTTTGCATTGTTACAGACGTTTTTCAGCGTTGTTCACTTCTAGGATTTGGTGATGAATTCGTGGCAATAGCTNAACTTATACCTCTACAGTCCTCAAAATGCGTATAGTTGTGGGGGTAGAAAGTCACCCACGTGTATCCAACCTATGGATGTCTATGCAAGAAAAAGGTTCATCAAAAAGTCACAGAATGAGGGCCCCTCGAGTGTTGAGATGTTTTTAACTACTATCAAATCTAGCGTTGATATTCAACCACGCACATGGAAGGTTTACATAAAATATTTTTATATGCGCGTAAAATTTTTTTGCATTGTTACAGACGTTTTTCAGCGTTGTTCACTTCTAGGATTTGGTGATGAATTCGTGGCAATAGCTTATGTTCCAGTAGTTAATTTCTGTGTATTGATATCTTTATAGACTCAAAAATCGCAATAATTCCCATTATGTTCGTCACATGTATAAAATTATTATTTGATAACCCATCATTTCTTTTTAAGTTTTCCAACCTCGTCTTCTATGACCAGGATGCAAGTACGAATATACTACGATGCCTGACCTTGAAGGTCACTGTCTTACTTCTCAACTTATTATTGGACCCCATCACAAAAGCCACAAACAACCAATATAGCTCTCAGACTGCGGAACAGCGTATTTCACTCCAACAGGGACGCAATCACCATCTCGTGGTTAGGCACATGAGAGTATATTAAAATCGATTGGAGATTGTGTGTTGTAAAAGCATGTGTATTAAAGAAATGTTTATTTCAAATATATAAAATATTTGTATTTAAAGGCAAAACAAATTTATGTTTACTCCTGCGAAATATTTCGTTCGCCAAAATAATTAATAAAAAATCTTAATAGTATTAACAATGATACAGTCATGTAACACATGTACTGGAATTGAAGAAATTTATTTGTTTAGTAAAGAACACATGTCTTAAGTATTTGGTTATAATCAAATCTACGTCGCCCGAGTACTGGCAAGATAAACAATAGTAGGTAAGCAAACATAATGTAATAACAGAATTATTATGTACGGTCAGTGCTATCTAAAACTTGAGTAAAACTTTTTGCAATAATTTACCTCATAAAGGGCTTTCATAATGTCTGACGAAGATGGATGAAGAAGGATGTAACGAGCACGGAAATTAAAGTTAATGACAAGACCAATACTCCTGTGCGACGCAGCATTCCTTTTCTTATGGGATTATGTTTAGTGCGAAAATAGGCAGTTCTTTTACCCATAACATTACATAAAATCTCAATCCAAAAACTTGGTTTAGAGTCGTTATTAAATGGGAATATTTGCAGCGTCAATGCGAACTACAAAAAAAAAAACCAACGAAAACATTTCATAACAAACTAAAGAAATATTTTTTTACTTTTATGTCAACATTAGTAAAAAAAAGAGTACACAAATAATTATAGTTATACACATATCAAAACATAAATATCTAATCAACTCAAATTATAATATTTGTTAAAATTATAAAAATCAAAACTTGAAAGAAACGACAGGAATACAAACACAACAATAAAATGGCAAACACATTGGTGTTCGGTAGTGAACTCAACTCTAATAACCACGGGTGGGAAACATACTTATAAACATAGACACCGAAGAATCAACATTCAAATATATTAATCGACATGTGAAAATATAAGGGAACTATAATCCTGACAGACATGGAAAGACAAGTTAAATATAAAAAAAACACAATTAATAAATAACCAGAAAATTATATTATTTTATTAGGTTGTTAATTACTCAGTGGATCGGTTATCTTCCTTCTGGGACAACGTGATAGAGGAAAGGATCCATCCGCCATCTTCCCTAAACACTATTTTAATAAAAATATGTTTTTTTTATATTTAAATAAAAAAATTAAATTTTTTGGTCTACCACCTTTCAGTTATAATATATATCGGTTGTGAGTGTCGTCATAAATCAGAAGTACACGAAATAAAATTTTTTAATAAGCATTTTATGAATAATTTTGAAATGCAATTTTAATACCCAATAGGACATGTTGATCCCACCATCTCCCTCTAAAAATACAATTTTTAAAAAAAAAATTTATATTTAGATGTAAATGTATTTTTATAGTTTAAAAAATTTAAATGCGTAAATATTGAGTGTTATATATTACCGGAGTCATACTTTCAAGGTGAATATCGATTATATAACCCACTGTCGGCACCACCATATTGGATTTAAGAGGTATGCGCCTACCCACCAATAATAAAAACTCAGTACCATCACCCACCTTAGCAACACCCTTCCTCCATCATAAAAACCTGTAGCAAATATTGTTTTTTTTAAATTAGCACATACAAACACCTCCCTCACGAGTCCTCGCCAACCCTCACCGCCCCTCACCCACCCAACACGAAAACTCCCTTTACTTTACTTAACCACCCATCCATCCGCCCATCACCCCCTCATGGTATCCTCACCTCTCACAACCATACACTCTTCCCTCCCTCCAACACCACACCCCTGGAACCCCCTTCCAACACTTCACCAACTATCACCACCCTAATCAAACTTTCACCACACTCACCCGTCCCTCTCGACACCCTCTCCACCCTGCCCACCCTCTCCAGCATTCACCACCGACATTTAAAGGTAATTAATGTATCATAGAGCTCGTATTTTTGTTTTGTTGCGTGTGTATCTTAAATTATAGTATGCCCACATTTTCGTATGTCAGTTTGTAAGAAAGCGATTATTTATAGTCATATGCGATTATATTTTGTGATTTATTAGGGCCAGGCTTGTGAAATTAAGTTTGTAAGCAACATTTCTAGCTACAGGAAATCCCTATGATAATTCATAGACATAGTGATTAGCTAAATTAAAAGTAATATTTGTACCATAGTACTTTTTTAATCAAAATCAATTTATAACAAGGGGAAAATATATATAGGGGTAAAATATTAAGATAATTATTTGATTTTTTCCATTTTCATGGAGGAGGAAGGCAGTTACTTCTGACGCAATCTAACGAAACACTGTCTTTGGCTGACGGTAATAATATTCGGGAACAGCCTTAGCGATTTAAAGAAAATACCTTAATAGAGAAATTCGTTTAACGCGCCACAGAAATATTGCATCACCACAATATTTCTTGTGCTTTAAATAACTAATATACAATAAATAATTCCTCAAAACTTAAAAAAAAAATAATGAAAATAATCACAGGAAAGCAATAGTTTTGTGATTGAATTTCATGAGCTTCCAGCCGAAATACATAATGCACCTGCACCAGATTGCCTTGACAAGTTCAGCAGATATTTACCGGGTGAGTCGCCTGCGCCTATTTTTCCGTATATATGCAACCCGCACACCATACTACTCCCCTAACCAAACATCCCCTTCCCAGTATAATAATTGTTACATGAGTAGCCGAGTCCCATGCAGTGTACGAACTCGTTACGGCACGTCGTCTGTTACCTGAACATACCTGCACCAATCAGCGGCGAGAAAATAGAGAATCGCTACAAAACAGCAAGTGCGCGTTCATTACTTTTCGCCAATAAAGTAAGCGGCAACTTTATTTTTATGTCACATGAAGAAACACTATGGCTCGAAGAGAGGCAGTTGTGTGTCTCTAAGGACGCAATCGGTACGTACCAACGTATTCGGTAAACATCGCGAAAAAATCTGTTTCAACGCAATAAACGGAAGTGCATTCATTGAAAAGTGACTGATTCTCAACGCATTGCTGACATAACACCATCCGTTCACTTCTTACTGCACTGACGACAACGAATCAACGCGCACGTGGTGTCCTGCTATGATTGACGTTTTGTAAGATGTGTAGTTTTTGTGTGCGGGTTGCATATGTATGAAAAAATTGGCGCGGGCGACTCATCCGGTATAAAACGCGTAAGGAACCCAAAATAAGTATTAATTTGCCACTCAATACAGTTCCGAGATAAATACGCTTTTCCATTACAGGAAGAACAGCAAAATATCAGATCAATTAAATTTACTTAAATAAAAATTTACTAGAATATCTCATTTTTGAATGGAGTTCTGCTGAAAATATTACGTTGACATACAAACACAAGGAAATGTAGAGCATCTAAAATGTTAATTTCATATTTTGNTTTCTGCTGAAAATATTACGTTGACATACAAACACAAGGAAATGTAGAGCATCTAAAATGTTAATTTCATATTTTGTTTTTTTTTATATTTAGCATATGCTCGGAAAATTTACAAATGTTTTCTTTTGACAAACTGATTTTACTTTAAACGAATTTCGTGTTTCCTACAGTATAACCGAAAGGTGAAGCTTAAAAGGGATAACTATTGTCAAGGTAAATCTTTCTAAAAATCATCGTAGCCAAAAGTGAAGTCAGGTTCATCAGATAATATCACGACTGCCGTCAAACTAAAATGGGAAAATCACTATCCATAAGTAAGCTATTCGGCTATTTTTATCCCCCCCCCCCACAATTTTTAAAATTTCAGTAATGTTATTCACAAATATTCGCATGTGGTTTATATTCACTAAGAAGATCTTTTTTTCCGCTTTGTACAAAATACAATTGGTGTAAATTTAAATAACGTAAATTACCGAATTTATTTTGACGTACATGAAAGTGTAAATAATTTACTTAATATGTTTTTTNAAATTTAAATAACGTAAATTACCGAATTTATTTTGACGTACATGAAAGTGTAAATAATTTACTTAATATGTTTTTTTCTCTAAACCAACTAAGCCACTTTGAAATATTCTAATAAAAAATATGAATTTCTCTTAAAGTGCGATTACACAGTATTGGATCTTCACATTCTTCCAATTATATTCAATTTTCACGGTCCCAGAGTTTGAATCAAATTATTCTTCTTTTCAAGGAACGAATTTCTAATGAATTTACTTAAAAATCATAGCGTGTTTGAAATATCGTAATTATCTATGAGAACTTCATGTATTCACGTTTTTCATGTTGTGGTTTCATGTTTCTCTGGGTTGTTCATTTTTTAGTGGAACACACGCTTCCATTGCTAATTCGTGAAAATACTTGAAAAAGTTTATTTCGTGGGAAAAACTGCAGAAATAAACACTCAAAAACAAATAATGAGCATAGAACAAACACTTAGTTTTTACTCCCATTACTTGTTTCCCAGCTGATGAATTGCTGAGTGCATTATCCTAATTAAGCCATTCAGGCCCAGCAAAAAATTTTGTTGCGTAAATGAAAGAGGGAGGCTTGTTAAATTAAATCTCGGTAAGCCATGCCCGGAGGAAAGAAATGGCGTATGTACCTTCACTCTTCTGGATTACAATTTAATCTATTGCATTTAAAGACACATTTGTTTTTGTCTTTTCTTTGCAAGTTAAGCTGGAACATTTGTCGCGTGCAGTTTGTAACTCGGTACACATAACGAAATATTTATACATGTTGTCGTTGACGTAAGCCAGTGCTTTTAGCCCGTACCATTCCGCTTTTCTTTCCGTAAGACTACGAACTAAATTAGGTGTTAAATGTATGTAGGCACTAGCTTCCCTATAAATAGAAATGAAAAATTATTTTATATTAAATTGAAACCCCATCATGTAGTCTTAAGGTATTACATGAATATATCGAACAAGCAAATTGAATCAATATAAAAATTTATTTAAAATGCGCTGTCTATGCCAATGAGCGTTACGGAGAATGTTTACTATTGATATTTAACAATAGTCATAACCGATATTTACTCTTAAGAGTCTTATGTACGAATTGGACGAGGTGATAGTGAAGAATAGTGGCATGCAAATGAAAAAGATAACAGAACAATCCAACTCACTAATCTCTAAAAGCCTACATTTACAAGTCAATAACTATGTTTTTACTTTGGTTATATATATATAGTACCAAATTCTATATTTCATAAAAATATCACTATTTTTAAAAATAAATTTTTATGAAATTAACACTATTTGGATATATTTAGGCTTTTCTGTTATTTAGCTATGATTTCAGAGTAAAGTTGTTTTGGACTTAGACGCAGGTAGAAACTGTTTCACAGTTATATTAAAAAGTATGCTTGCAGTGGTATAGTTATTTTTTTCATTAAAAACAAACATTTGCTTTTGTGCTAGTTTTGGTGTCTCTTCCGCAATGAGCATGCAGTTTCAAACTTCGTCATCTGAAGTTTATTTAACGCAATACGATATCCAGACACGTATGCATTTATTCTGGTGTGCTGGCAGATGGTGAGTGGTTTACAGGTGAGCTGGTGAAATCGCTCTAAGTTGTGCCTGGTTGTTACCCGGCTAACTCGCCATCCGCTAAAGCGCCAGTCTCCAGCTGACATTCTCACCACGCCACAGTATGATCAGTTTCCTTCCGTCTCGATACTGCAATTTTGTTTCCCAGTAAACATCCTAGATTATAACAGAAGAATGTTCGGATTTCACCCGCCTGGCGCCTGAACTGCGTTGCAGCGTGTTTGAAATACGGGTGTCTACCTACGAAAATAAAACATTCCTCCAGACGAGGAAGGAATGAAACTCAAGAAATCACGCGTGCTATGAATAATATTTTTCGACCCTCCAACGTCGTTAAAAACTGCTTTATCCAGACTTCCATATGTTAAAACATACTAAAGACTGTTCGCTTTAAAGTGAGCTCTTCTGAAAACCCCGTTGAAGATATACTTTCCTCATCATTTTGTACCTTTCCACCATATCTGAAATTTACATTGCCGTGGGCCTAATAACTTTATTCACACGCCAGTCAGTTGAAAATGTGGAATTTTTAGGGAACATCATTTGTTATTAATATGCCAAATCATTCTCTAATTTGCGTAATAAGAAATAGGCCAACTTTGTTTGCTGTAAATTTAAAAATTACACTTCGAATAAAACGTCAAGAATTGGAAGTTAACTGGAAGCCTGCGTGTCATCGTGTACAGTAACACTTAACGGACAGTGATATTTTCCAAAGGTTGATTTTTGAAGTGTTCACTTTACCGTGAACTGTCTTTACCAGGACACGAGCGAATCTGAGAGAAGATACTGCATTGAAACTCACTACACACTTTCCGCCAGTAAAATGACAGTCACCTGTTAATACATAGGAATACGCAGCACAACGAAAACGTTGTTCGTCAGTTCAGAGCCATGCGCGTAGCGTCGACGGTACACACTATAAACATGGTGGTTTAGCCCTTATTGTGCCCGCGCATCTGTGCTTCCAACGCGAAAACAGCTGCATGTTGACTGCCACCTTAACCTTTACTTGAAGCGTATACGAAAAAAAAGGGGGGAATGCCCACGAAAGGTGAAAAATGGACAAACAGTACCAATGTATACATGATGAACGGGAGAATCATTGGACACGATTTCCAGTAAATTAAAGGGGAATGTTAGGCCACACAATTGACCAGTGTTACATGTTAAAAAACAAGTCACGTGGGGACGATAAGTGAGCGATCTTCCTAGTAATTCTGGCAAGTTGGCCAATGCTCAGTAAAATGCTCACCTTTTCCAAAATATGAACATTTGCAGGTGCTTTCAACAGCTGTTCGGTCCTAACGACCATGTTTAAAAGAAAAAGTTTGAAGTGTGTCATGTAAATTTCCTTAATGTAGCGGGTATTCAAAAGGTTAAGACAACCCATGTTGAGGTAAATTTAGGGCCATTACCTATTAGTGCTCCTGTCGATATGGATTTTTGAGTACCATTGTTTCTGTGAGACTTTTATAGATAAATTAAAAGATTGAAGGTTAGTTAAGTCTGTTCAACCTTCTGACGTGCAGTGTTATACCGCGTCAAGGCATGATCTGCCGATATCTTTTTGCACCACTGTAAAGTTGAAAATTCATAATTTATCTTGGATACACAAACGTCTAGTTTTGAAACAAATTGGTTTAGGTTTTTATTTTGGACGCAGAATTCATGGCTGTTACTGGCCCAATACTTGACAATCAAGATTAACTTATTTTCTTTAAGTTTTCTTCTGACACAAAAATATCATTGGTGGGCTCTCAACCAAGACAAAGTGTTTTTCCTGACTGTAGAGGAGAGTCCCATCAAAATGTAGATTATTTTGAGCATCTTGATGAACACCAGCGTTCTGCTATTGAGAAATTCTGTAAAAGTCTTCCCAAGATCTTGCCACTGAATTAGGCCTTACTTAATTGTAAGAATACCAGATAAAATTGCTTAGCCAAGAAATTTTTAAGTGTCATCCATATAGATTGGCAGCACCGCAGATTGAAATTTAAAGAAACAAAGNTGGAAATTTAAAGAAACAAAGTTAAAGACTTGTTTGATAAAAGTTTAATTGAACAGTCTACTTCACAATATGCTAGTCCAGACTTTTTTGGTACCAAAAACATAGGGAAACATTCGAATGGTTGTGGACTACCGTAAACTTAACAACAACATTAAAATGTAATCAGTTCCTCTTCCTTATATCCATTCGGCATTTAATTGGCTTGGAAAAGCAAAATTCTTTACCACTATTGATTTAAACGTGGCCTATCACCAAATACCTTTGTCAAAAGATTTCAAACCAATTACCAGTTTTTTGTGTTCCTTGGAACCTGTATCAATTTACTCGTATGCCGTTTGTCTTGACCACGGGAGCTCAAGTACTTACCAGGATTTTAGATATGATTTTTCATGATCTTAAATTCACGTTTTTTAATAACTATCTGGATGATCTTGTCATTTATTCCGACAGTTTTGAACAGCATTTGGATCACCTAAAAGAAGTAGTTTCACTTTTAGAAAAGGCAGGTCTCACTGTCAACCCTTTTAAAGTTAGATTTGCAGTTCAACAAATTAATATTTGGGACATAGGATTCCTTCAAGTTGAATTTCTTTTGAACCAGAATAAGTCTATTTGAGATTTTCCTCCGCCTCGATATGTGAAAGGTCAGGTTCATTGGCATGATACAATTTTTTGGTATAGTTATTCCGAACCTAGCTGAAAAAGCAGCAAGCAGCACCTCTAAATAAGTTGAGAAAAAAATCTGTAAAATTTGAATGGAATGAGGAGTAGCAAAATGCATTCGACACTCTAAAGAATGATATTATTCATCATCGTGAATAACGTATGCCAGATTTTAGTGAGGAAATTATTTTCAAAACTGACGCTTCAAGCAATGCTATAGGAGATGTCCTGGCTCTGGAGATTGATGGCTGTCATCAGCCAATTGCATTTGCGATCCACACTCTTACTTTCCAAAAGAAAAAGTCTTCCACTATTTATGAATTGGAATATTTGGCTGTAGTTTTTGCCATAGTTAAGTGTAGGCAATATCTGGAACATGCGGAATTTACTCTCGAAATCGACAACCAGGCTTTTTCGAGGCTTCTGGTTCATCCACGCCAACATGGAAAAATTGGTCGTTGGGTAGTTAGACTTTCTTCTTTAAAATTCGTAGTACAACACATAAAAGGAACTCAAAATGTAGTTGCAAATGCGTTATCTCGTATGTTTGATGGCACGAATGTGGAATCTGAAGTACTTCCAAATTATAATAGTTTGTCTATTTTTCCATTAACTTTTCATACATTAAATAACACCAAGAAATGGACAGTAATTTTAAACAAGCCATCACAAATTTAGAATGATGTATTGAACATAAGTCATACTTTCTTTCCAAAAGTCTCCTTTGTTGCAGATCTCGTGACAAACGGAAACGTATTATATTGCCTGATCATCTAAAGTTGAGTATTATTCTCCTTTTTTTCGCGCTCACCTGTGCGCACACACAAAACAATTCAGGCTATCCGTCAGGACTTCGTTTTAATGGGATGGATACTAAAATCTCTGAGCGAGTGGAATGTTGCAAAATTTGTGCTCTGAGTAAGTCAGCTCATAACACACATTACGGTTTTCTGTCTTCAGACGTAGTTGCAAAACCTATGGAAAAGTTGTTCATTGATTTTGTAGGTCCCTTTCATAGAAGTAAATTATAAAATAATATGTGGTTAGTGTGTGTTGATGCTTTCACTAAATATGTTTCGTTAGTTCCACTTCCGAAAGCTGATTATAACTCCACTATTCGTGATCTTCAAGTACGTATTATAAAAAAATTTTAAACTCCATCATCCATTGTTTCTGATAACGGTTCACATTTTAACTATCATATTTTGAATAACCTGTGTTTATCTCATGGCATACGCCACATAACCTTATCCCCATACAATCCTCCTCCTTCGCATGCAGAGCGCTTAAATCGAAACCTTCGTTCAGCTCCCATTGCTTGCTATACGATGGGCCCGCCAAATTGGGATGAAAACCTCTCTTGGCTCCAAAATGGCATTCAATTATGCCAAACATGATTCACTCAAAACTGGTTCATTCACCCTTATGTTAACGTATGCCCCAAATAAACCTTTGTCAAATTTGTGGCACATAAATGACTTGTTACCGAACTATTCTAATGATTTTAGTGATGTTTGGGCGTATGCCCTCAAGAATTTAAAGCGCGCTCGTTTCGGGAGTCGTGCCAAGTGCAATAAAGGCCGCATTGATAATCCTTTTCGTGTAGGTGACCTTGTTCTATGCAAAGTATACCCTGTCAGCAGGGCAGTTGATAATAGCATTGCAAAAATGTTATACCGTTGGTCAGGTCCGTATCAAATCCAACGTTTCTTGACGCCAGTCACTGCCACTTTAGCTGGTCCCAGATCAGGAGCATTTATTACAAGAGCTCATGTCTCGCATTTCAAAAGATATCATGCTACAAAGTAATTTTCTTTCTGCGCTGTTGAGGAGCTGCGGACTCTAACCTTGCACATGTTTTTTTTTAGTTGTACAGTCACACACACCACACTATTTGTTTCTACCGCAAAATAATCCAGTATTTTTTATAACTTGTTAGATCCTGACTTCGTCTTGATAATGGACTGATAACCAGTTGAGCAGTCATTTTAGGATCCATGTCTTTTTGTGAGCTCAAACTTCAAAAAATTCCGCGGTACTAAACTAAGTAAAACAGAAGTACTATATTAAGTTGAGATATTAAGTGAAACTGTTTGTACAGTGGAATAATTTGTCTTCGTAGCAAACAGATTTTGTGTTCTGAATTCAGATTGTTTGATTGATGCATATATATTATTGAAATTGTTGTGTTCGGTGGTTAGTTATTTTGCGTATTTTGTAGTTGTTTGGGTATTGAACTAGTTTGGTTCCTGAGGAATCTTTTGCAGATGCGACATACTCTTGTTTAATTGGTTCTCAATGTGTAAGTCAGCTGATAATTATTTGAATATTTAGTCGTTGATGTTGTTTTACAATATAGTTGTATGGTTCATACATATAATGGTAATTTACAGTCTGTTTTGTTTTCAGTTTTTGCCGGCTAGACCATGTTTGCGCCCTTGGGCATCTTCCTGGCTGTTTCCACCTTCTTTTGTGTTTAAAAGGTCACTGTAAAAAATTTGGTCACTGGAGTGATTTTTTTTTAATATGAATATCTTAACTTTTCTGATAGTTTCTTTTATATTGTTTTGAACTTTAATCTTCGAGAGTTGCAAGAAGAATGTTTCGAATAAGACGTTATGTTGAATACAGTGCTTCGTGTGCACAAAAACTTTGAAAAGAACAACAGGTGAATTAATNTCGTGTGCACAAAAACTTTGAAAAGAACAACAGGTGAATTAATTAAAATTTTAATTTTGCGATTGTAGAATAAAAGGGTAACATTAGTGCCTTTAAGACTGAAGTGCGTGCGCTTACCTTTCATATGCCTCAGTCGCGTACTAGAAGGGTAATGCTATATATTGGAGGCAAGATTCTTAAAACAGTTTTTGGAACCCTGGATAACAACGACCTTATAATATTAGAAAATAGACTTAATTCTATTGTGGATAATCAAGACAAAATTTCAGTAAATGTTGTAAACCATGTCATTTTGATATAGGATATTGAAGAAAGTATTTTGAATACTACTAAAAGAATCCATATATTGGCTACTCACTATCTAAACAATGTTAACATTTTGTATTAAGTTTTTAAGCATACTACTTGTGAATTGTGGNTATATTGGCTACTCACTATCTAAACAATGTTAACATTTTGTATTAAGTTTTTAAGCATACTACTTGTGAATTGTGGGATAGGATTGTAATTCTTGGTTTCAGACTACACCTTAGTACTGTGTTGTTGAGGGGTGGTTAAGCTCTATCTAGCACAAGGCTAGCATTTTCGATTTAAAGAATGCCATCGAGACTAGTGTCCAAGGCAATTAAATTTCTACTCTTTTGAATTCCAAGACTTTCATTGACTTCGGAATATCTTTTTAATTACTATGGCTTCAGTACAGCACAGGCAATAATATATAATTCTTCACTCAATGTTGTAGTGAATGTTCATTTGGCACACAAGTTATCGTGTTTTTTCTTTTCCTGTACTTTTTCCCAACATAAACAGATATCTGTTATTCAAAGTTTCCGACTTTATTATTGCCAACTTAGACAGAAAGCTGTTTGTTTCCATTCCAGCTAAATTTCTGTCTCAATGTAAAACTTATGGTATTACCATCTGGCCTTCTGACTTTCCATTTTTTTAAGTGCACATGTTGATAGTTGTGAATTTAATTTATTCTCTGATTAAGTTCACCTTCACTTTAGCGAAAAATCCTTTTTATCTCTATAGTTAACCGTCCAGCATAAAACTCACTCTCTCTCTCTGGCTGCTTGCGGCAATATTTCCCATTGATATAACATTTTTATGCAGGGTTACCTTAGAGTTACAACCTCCCTTCACACTCTCATTGTCTGGAAGTAGTGCATAAATGCTTCACGTTGCGACATTGTCATCCCATATTTAGACTTTTGGCCAAGTCAACTCTGCCATTAATTTTAATCAGTCTTCACATTTACTTTAACTACCATATCTTTCTCACAATGATTCCCTTATTAAGGAACTTTATTCTTTTCTGACTTCCCAGCCCCATGGCACTAATTTACGTGATGTTATGCAACTTCTCCACCCCCATCCTACCCTACTTCCTGAACACATTAATGTTTGTTATTTATATTAGTCTATCTTCAGTTACGGTGTTTTGNCCCCCATCCTACCCTACTTCCTGAACACATTAATGTTTGTTATTTATATTAGTCTATCTTCAGTTACGGTGTTTTGCATTGCATTTGCTGTCATCTTTTGGTTGAAATCCAAGTTTGTGCATACTTGCAACACTCTCAACCCATTCAACCGTCTAGCCAAGAACGTTCTGCTCTGATCACTTTGCTAGTTTTTTTTAGTGGCATCTCCTCCTCTTAATGTAAGTTTGTTGTAATGTTGTTTTTTCATGTGAATTTTTTTATGTGTATTTTGATGGCAATTTTGCATTTTTGTAACTTTTGCTCTTGCCACACATTTACAGGTGTGCTCTGTTTTCAGGTGGTGGGCTGGGAGGCCAGCCGGAAGGGGGGGGGCATGGGTTATTGGGAGTAGTACGTGCTAGTTGTGTTGGCACTTGTTTCATGCCATTGTAATTCTGTTAATTTCTTTCTTATTTATTTGGTATTTTGCCAAAAAATTGGTTTTCCTATTGGAACGTGCTCTAGTTATGCTTCATTACTTTGTTTATTCAATTTGAATTAGCAAAACAATCACTATTATCTGAAAATTATGTAATGTTTAAATATTTACCTGTTATATATTTTTATGCTTTTGTTAAAAAAAATTCTTAATGTTTGTCAATTATTTATGTACATAATATTGTGTAAATTCTTAATTTTAGTTAGCAAAATGAAAAACTTCATTTGCAAAGTATTATATATGTTCCTCGACTTTCGAGTTATGTATCGATTAGTCGCACGAGACCATGAAGTCCGGAGCATACTTTGGTATATATATATATGTATATATATAGGTTTAGGCTCAGTTTACTTTCTTCTTCTTCTTCTTCGCATTCTCGCCATACAGCATGTAGTCAGCTTACTTATTTATCTTGGGGAATCTTTCTGTATCCTTGTGATGAAATAGTGTTTTATCCGCCGTTTTGGGCAACTTTGTTTGAGGATATTTTCTTTTATACAGACGTGGTCGTATGTTGTGTTTAAAATCCTTTATCGAGGTTTTTTTTTTTTTTTTTACGTAGTGGTTCGCCTGGTGGATTAACCTCGTGGCCAACTTTATGATCCTTCTCGGGATGTGAGCCGCACACAAAATCGTGGCGTGGTCGTTCTGATCATGATTCCACTTCTTTGGCCAGCGCCGCAGTAACGCCTGTAATACCTGTTCGACAAGTAAGTAACCCCTATAATATTATGTTGCCTACTGCAAGTACTCAGGAGTGCTCCGAACTTTCTGTCCTCTGGCGCGACGTCCGTTCTTCAACAATTGATTTATTTTATTGAAACTGTTGAACTACAGAAATATTATCTTGATTTAACTTAATTAAAAAAAAGAAGTGATATATAAAAAATTATTTTGCTTTCAGNCAACTACAGAAATATTATCTTGATTTAACTTAATTAAAAAAAAGAAGTGATATATAAAAAATTATTTTGCTTTCAGGTATTATTTCAAATGAAGTAATAACGGGTACCAGATGATAGAATGCCGCTGGCCGACAAGAATGACAGCGCAGGAGGTAACATAATCCAAGATAACGGAAGGCTCCTGGCTTCACTCATGTCATGCTCCATAACTGGCATACCAAAACTACTTAGATGATTAAAAATTTATTTACTGTTATTTATAACACCGAACTGCGAGTTTTTTTTTTTTTTAATCATTTTGATTTTTTAGTGCTCCCGATGGAGGGTGGCACAAACTTGTACATTTTCATATGGGTGTCCTGATACTTTTGATCACATAGTGTATTTTCATATTATCGGTCGCGGACTCATAAAAATCACCTATGTTGCCCTGCTGCAAGTTATTCTCCAAACAACGGACACATATGGTCCGCCAACCGTCCGTTGGCCGACAAATAAGGTTATCATGCAGGCCACCGAAGTATTTAGCATAATATAAACTGTTCTAAAAAATCCTGATATGTGTGCGGGTGAGTTTTATCATACTGGAAAATGGTTCCTCAGCTCACAGTCAGATACTCTTAGAAAGTATTATATAAGGGCATATACTGTACTCTGTTCATATGGATATACAATTTCCTTAGGGGCTTATGGAACTAACCANAGTATTATATAAGGGCATATACTGTACTCTGTTCATATGGATATACAATTTCCTTAGGGGCTTATGGAACTAACCAAATTCCTTTTCTTTGGGTTATGTCCTCTTTTTTTAATTTTTTTGTGTAATTCAGCCGTTACTGCAACACACATTATACATACATATATTGATGCATAACATATACATATATTTTTATCATCTAAATTTAATTGTAATTAATGATAGATCTTAATTTTTTTCCTAAGTATTTTTTTGTATTAGTTATTTATTTTATTAATTACTGTTTTATATCATTTTTATTTTAAATTGTTACTAATTATGTTATAGCATGGTATTAAATAGTAAATACATTATTTGTATAATATATATATATTAATATAAATATATATTCACGAATGTTGTATTAACTTTAATTCAATATATTTTTATGTTCTGGCGTATCTCTGTCGCGACACATATCCGCACTATTAATACTGTACCGGGTTACGCGTTCACATAAATTCTCCATGTACGTATAAAATTGGCTGATATGGATTTAACATGCGCGATGGATCACCAAACCTTCACGCCAGTACCGGTGAAGTATGCAGCTGTAAAGTGAAGCAGGAATTGTAGCGCTGACCTACGGACCCAAGGGGTCACAGTGGTGTAGTGGCTAGACAACTCTCCTCCTACCAAGACAAACCGGGTTCAATTCCCGGGAGGATCGCTCCCGGATTTTCGCAAGTGGGAATCATGCCGGACGATTACGCTGGTCGGCGGGTTTACTCGGGGATCTCCCAGTTTCCCCCGCCCATGCATTCCGGCGCTGCTTCATACTCACCTCGCTTCGCCCTCGTCGGCTCTCTAGACCTCGATGTTAAGAGCCGTCCAAATCTCTTCACTCTCTTACTAACCTACGGGCCATGATATATGGCTATGTCACCATCCGTTCCCACAGAAATTCGCGATTCTTCGCTGAAGATCATATGTTACTAGTCCTTAGCATAACGTGTTGCTCTCTTATTACAGCACTGGAAACTAAAATAACAATTCTGAGGTGTTCCTGGCACAACACATTAATGTAGTCGGAACCTTAGATTTAGCGTTTAAGGACATCTGGAACTATATATTGCAAAGATTTTGTGCTCTCATTCAACTAACTGCCCGATTTCACTGGATGGTGGATAAGAAATACGCTCGCTTTATTTGTGGCTGACAATCAAACGGTTCTCCTTCTAACTGCTGGGATAGTCCAGGATATGTCCCGCATATATGAGTATTTTGTGAACCTAATGCGTCTGATAATCTGAGACGTCAGATGGCCCGCATTAAGGAAATTTCGGTACGGCATGTGCAAGGACACCCGCAGTTTTATATTATCTTGTTTCTCTTAAACTAACTAACTTGTTTGTAAGGCTATCTTGAACCTCTTTTCAATATGTCTATCACTCACTATTCGCGAAACTTAATAATTATAATGTGTGTCACATCGCATGTGATAATATGAAGACGCTATATAAATAAGCCACATGAAGTACACTGAAGAACCAAAAAAAAAGTGGTACACCTGCCTAATATCGTGTAGGGCCCCCCGAGCACGCAGAAGTGCCGCAAGACGACGTGGCATGGACTCGACTAATGTCTGAAGGTATGCAGGAGGCAATTCACACCATGAATCCTTCTGGGCAGTCCACAAATCCAATCTTCGCCAATTTGAGAAAGGGTTGCACATGTCACGTGTAATGATTCTCGTCAGTCGTAGTTTGTCATGTTCTTTCACGATCTTTTTCCGGCCGCAGCGATTTCGAAGATGTGATTTTTTTTACCGGTTTCCCGATATTCACGGTACACTCGTGAAATGGTCGTACGCGAACATCCAANTTTCCCGATATTCACGGTACACTCGTGAAATGGTCGTACGCGAACATCCAAATGTTATCGCTACCTCGGATATGCTATGTCCCATCTCTCGTGCGCCGACTATAACACCACGTTCAAAATCACTTAAATCTTGATAACCTGCCATTGTAGCAGCAGTAACCGATCTAGCTGCCGATCGCATCGCGTTACTCTGATTTGTACCATACCTCTGTTATTTGCATACGCACGCCTATACCAGTTTGTTTTGGCTCTTCAGAGTATGTGTGTCTATAATTTTGAGAATTGATATCGCTTATATCACTTGTAAGTAGAATTGTGTTTGGCTGGTGTGTACAATTTTTTTTCTATTACCCAACACGTGCAGAGATTTGGAATGGAAGTGGCAGCAGTACATCCATTAGGTTTCTAAAGACTGTATCAAATTATATGTATGTCTTTTTGCCGTTTTTATCTTCACTTGGACATGAAATATTCATATTCCGAGAAGCATACTAAGATAACCCATAAAATGTCGTTTAAAAAAAAACTTTGAATTGACGGAGTTAGAAGGCGACTTACCTCCGTGGTGACGGTGTTGGCGTACTCGGAGTAATCGAAGTGCCAGCCGTGCGAGCAGGGCGTGGTGTCGTTGGGAAGGTCCGAGGCGTAGTCCAGCGGGTCCACGGCCTCGAGGATGCTCGAGAAGTTCCTGGAGAACATCCGGCACTGACTGTACTGCTCCGTGCCGTCACGCATCTCCAGCGGGATGCTGCAAAACAGACAAGATGTATGAGATGGCACACGCTCAACTACGGCCTGTAACACTGCATACTTCCCAGCCCATCAAGAAGCTCGTTTAAAGATTGCACATATGTATTGCTCAAATTCACGCAAGACTCATAATATACACAATCAAATGGGTTTATTAAAAAATTAACGAAACTGGTAAAGTTAGTATATTACGTAATATTTTATGAATTTTTCAATACTACATAAAAAGATGTTATAAAAGGAAACAAAATCGGCATTTTTATTGTGAATTAATGTACACTATTTAATAAATATAATGCATCTTTACTTCGTATCAACCTCTACTTAAGTTTTACTCAACCTTCAATACAACGATTAATGCATTAGGAATACAATTTCAGATAAATATATCGATGCTCTTTCATGTTTCAAATTCGTTGTGAGATTACTTGCCAATATATATTACACGGTTTTTATGTGTAACTTTGTATATCTATATTATATATATATAAAATACATATATATCGGAATTAGATTACTCCCTCACCTTCTGGCATATACGTATAAGGAACAAATTTTTTAAGCACACACTAACAAGGTATTGCGTCAGAACAAAATATGAAATATATTATTTCCAAATAGAGTAAAACTGTTACTCTGAGAATAATACAAGTAATATAAATCTACTGAAAATAGACACAAGGATGAAAAAGGTATTAGATAAAGCAACAGAGATAATCATACACAGAAATGAAAACTTCGACTTCGTTAGAAGGATGTAAAACCGTTTATAATAACCGTAAACAAAATAATTAACACAGGGTTGACGATATGGTTACATTCATGTCGAAATGGTGTTGAGCTAAGCAAATGAGATAAGCCGACAAGAGAAATCCACCTCGTAGATAACATTCAATGGGTTACATTTGTACTTGTCACAAACGGTCTGACCNAACACTCCTACTGTTAACTAGGTGATACGCCCGATCATTTCCGACTTGGCCGTCAATGTAAATGACGGATATACCCAAGCTCGCCCGACAGATCAGGAATGATGTGAAGCACGGGGCGTCAGCAACAATGGCGGAAACATACGAGCACGCCCGATAGCTCACGAGCGCCGACAAACTTTAAAGCTGCCAACCGCATCGACCCATTTGAAATACACTATGGGGATGTCTCTGTCGAAGCGAGAATTCAATCTGACACGTAAACAAGAAGTAAGTTGTAAATGATATTGCGCATAATTTCCTTGGGAACTCGAGGGGTTCATAAAAAAATTGTTTTGTTAAAAGAGCGTGTATGCTGTACCACTTATATACGCAAGCGTATCGCATACATAGAAATGTGGCATATCACGCGTCATTGGAACTTAACTCGTAGAAAGACAAGGTTAATTTTAATTTTCATATGGGACATGAGCCATTCAAACACCTCATGACAGCTATGGATGTCTTAACTTTATAACATGGCGTACTGTATCTTACAGTGAGAAATATGTAACTTTGGGCGAATTGAAATGTACAATGTTTTGCAGGGATGTTCGTCACCGAAGAAGTTGTCTTCGTTAGAATGTTTCGTGGCTTTCGCTTTATTACTAATCATTAACTCTAGAAAATTACGTGGCTGCAAGGATATTTTGTGAAGGCCGTTCGCGATAAAGCAAGGACTTTTGAAAACAACCTTAGAGAAATATAACTGCTCTTACCAGCACATATATTAACGGGCGCACTCAGTGGTACACGCCCAGTGAAGTTAGTAAGGATTGAGGAAAAGAAATTCCTTGACGTAACGTCGAATTAAAAGTGTTATGTAAACGTTTGTGATAACGTTAATTATTTATTTGACTTTCTGATCTTCCAATGCATATAAGTGTAATTTTTTATTTGTCCTTTTCTAATAATTTTAGTTTCACTTGACCGACGCATTAATAAAGTGATCAGGCCCAGGCCAGTGTTAATTTTGCATTATGTGCATACAAGTAGATCTTAATCAGGGGTTTCAAAAGTGCTCAGTTTACCGTAAGCAGCCTATAACCGGTTATTGTATGGTAAAATATATATTTCAATTGTTTAGAGAAAATATTTTACGGATGCCTATATTATTTCTTTCACAAACCGAAGAATATTTTCTTTGGGTGTATGGCATCGGTTTCGCGATTGCACTGCAATTGTCTCATTTAAAACCTCCCCAGTAGACAGAAAAAGGAGCTCCCAGTGCAGGGCATCAGGGTATCACAGCCCTTGGCCACCTGCCCTCATGGTTGACATCATAGCCGGGGATCGCGTTCATAGACTTAGGGTGGATATCATTGTTTACATTGTTCACCCCGACCATCAAATGGGATGTCCGTGATTTTGACCTTGACATTTATTACGTTAAATTCTAAATTTCGAAAAAAGATTTAAAAAGTAGAAATAATACAAAAATCTAGGAAAATATTACGTCATTGACTCTGACCACCATGTTGAATGTGGGTGGCCTAGTGCCTCTAGTGACCTTAAACTCGAAGAAACGAGAAAAACCCTAAAAATCGAATAATATCGTAAATATAAAGAAAAATATTACTTTATTGACACTAACCATTATTTTTAATGTGTTTTACGTTGAACTGGAAAACTGGCCAAACTGGAAAAATTGTAAAAATTGAAAAAAGAATCCTGAGTAATGTGTACAATTTTTAAAAATTGATTCAAAATAAATCTAAACATTAATAAAAAATCTAAATAATTAAGCAATAATAAATTTCTAAATAAATTAAAATGATTAATTTTCCATAACACATGACACCTCCACACACACACCAATCATTTTGGCCATCCACTGCCTCAGCAATTTTCAGTTAGACTGAACTGTTAACTCACATTTTCTGTAATGACNCCAATCATTTTGGCCATCCACTGCCTCAGCAATTTTCAGTTAGACTGAACTGTTAACTCACATTTTCTGTAATGACAATTAGTGTGCTGGTAATTTTTCATATCGTCTACCCCCAGAAATCTCCCTTATCAGCCATTTACCAACCTGTTGTCAATATCGGATACACGTTAAATGAAAAAAAAGGCCCAACCTTGGTGTAATATAATAAATTTCTCCTTTTTCATAGTTTTTAAATTTTTTTTTAAAGTTAGTTTTATTAATTTTAATTGAATCAAATTAATTATTTTATAAATTCTATTTTATATAAAGCNTTTTTTTTTAAAGTTAGTTTTATTAATTTTAATTGAATCAAATTAATTATTTTATAAATTCTATTTTATATAAAGCAAATCATTTTCCACAACGAGTTACAAAGTATTAATAAAACAGATGTTTTTAATATTTTCCATTTGGTTAAATTTATTTACAGCATGGGGAAACAATCCATAGAATAAAAGTCGCATATTTACATATGTTTGTATAGTAATAATTTTCCTCTGCGACAAGTTCACATCCCGATGTTCACTTCGGCGACCCAGGAATTGCAGCAGGCCAGGAAACCCCAGCGCTTCACGTAAGTCCGACCATTATGCCATTTCGGGAACTTGTCGACCAAGTACACTTTTGAAAGCTGTTCAAAATGAAGTGAGCACTTTTGAAATCTGTTCACGATGAAGTGAGCACTTTTGAAATCAACCTTTAAAAAAAGTTTTTGCTCCTACCGGCATACATTAAAAAGTGACATGCAACCATTAAAGTGGGTAACAATGGAGGGAATATAGTTCCATGTCTTAACATCGAATTAAACGTGTTATTTCTGATAACTTAAATTATTTCTTTCGCTTTCTGTTTTTTTAATGTATCTAAGTGTAAAAATTTACAGATTAGTAGGATATTTACTTTCTTAATAATTCCACATTTTCACATGACCGATACAAGAATAAAGTGACGTGGCCCATGGCGGTGTTAATTCAACATGATGCGGAATAATACACAATTTGTATACAAGTAGATCTTAAGCAGGGCTTTCAAACGTTTTCAATTATAGGTGAACAACCTATAGAAACTTTATGGTCTGGATCTCCTCGGTGTAGAAAATGCCATGGATGGGTATGTTGTCCAGATCATTAAGAAAGTAGGTCCTTGGATCATAGTCTCGCATATATCGCATACAAAATATCTCAGGGCTCCAATTCGGTGTGAACCCTTTCTCGAAGATGCCTTTATCTTTGAAGATACCCACCAGGTCACGAAACTTGACTTTGATTTATGTGTGTCCATTCTCTTCAGGTCGGAGTACATGTTATAAAGCAGGGAGTCGTCCTTGACATCTTCAGGCTTTATGCGAGTGGCAGAATGAATGATGGAATTACACTCTCGAATGAGTTTCAGNAGTCGTCCTTGACATCTTCAGGCTTTATGCGAGTGGCAGAATGAATGATGGAATTACACTCTCGAATGAGTTTCAGCAGTAGTTTCTACCACTCGTATTTGCCATTCCCTGCAAAATGTATCCACATCTTGTGCTTCAGAATCCTGTTGAACCTGTCGACGATAGAGCTTAGAGTTTTCTGTACACGGAATAATGCTTAGTATCAACCTACTCGAACCCAGTGTACACAATTGTGTCCATTATGCGCATGTAGGTAACTTTTGGTCTGTACTGCACTCTGCGAATCTCAATNAGTCGTCCTTGACATCTTCAGGCTTTATGCGAGTGGCAGAATGAATGATGGAATTACACTCTCGAATGAGTTTCAGTAGTAGTTTCTACCACTCGTATTTGCCATTCCCTGCAAAATGTATCCACATCTTGTGCTTCAGAATCCTGTTGAACCTGTCGACGATAGAGCTTAGAGTTTTCTGTACACGGAATAATGCTTAGTATCAACCTACTCGATNCGTATTTGCCATTCCCTGCAAAATGTATCCACATCTTGTGCTTCAGAATCCTGTTGAACCTGTCGACGATAGAGCTTAGAGTTTTCTGTACACGGAATAATGCTTAGTATCAACCTACTCGATCCCAGTGTACACAATTGTGTCCATTATGCGCATGTAGGTAACTTTTGGTCTGTACTGCACTCTGCGAATCTCAATGACCAATGATCTTACCTGTGGGTAAATGATTCGCAAACAGCCTCACAGGTCTAAGTTATAATTGGTCCATATAACTGTAGCCGAACATATAGTCCACAGCTCATTGGCTGTAATAATGAAGCAATTGTTGTATCGACTTAAGCACAACACGCATCACAAAATGTTTTGTTTGCAATGCCTGAAACAGTAAATTTAAGTGGGTGTGAAAGGGTTAAGTTAATTAATTAGGGCCTTGAACATAACATTGAAGAATTGACTTGCCCTGGTCGGTTTTTACATTAGTCGGGATGCGACCTTTGCAAAATACATCCGACATGGCCTCGGTGATATTAACTGCATTCTCCGGCATGAATGGCATGGCCCAGCTTATTTGCTTTATGAATCGATGAAAGTCGACATTTATTTAAAGCCCTTGTTGACCCATGTGTGCAGTATCATCTCGACGATGTCATCTTGGAACAGGTCGTTTATCCCACAAATTATGATCTGATGCAAACAGCAATTGCAACCGGCGCTCACGTGCTGTTCGCTGGCGATTCCCAATTGACTCCTTATATTTAGCCATCCTCCTTCAGTTGTTCAACAATGGAAATAACCTCATTGGTGATTCCCAACCCTTTGAAAAGTGTACAGCAGTTGTTGTATATCCGCGAGCTCGTTTGGGTCGTCCCAAAGCACATAGTTGATGTTTATCTAGAGACCCCGGGGTATCGTCAAGGTCACAAAAGAGCGCTTGCCAATCGGAATGAAAGAGTACGAGGTGACTTCATCCAATATGGTGGATTGCTTCTGGATCATATTTATGAAACATGCGCCAGAAGAAAGAAAATTATACTACTTAAGCATTATGACATATTGAGTTGTTTAACAGTGTTAATAAATANACATGCGCCAGAAGAAAGAAAATTATACTACTTAAGCATTATGACATATTGAGTTGTTTAACAGTGTTAATAAATACAATTAATAAAATTTTCAGTTCAAAAGTTATTATTTCGATCGTTCTTGCATCTTGTTTGAGGTTTCGGTTCTTTGAAGTACAGTAATCTCTCTAGTAAAGATCATTAACGTGTTATCGCTCAAACTTTAACAAGTTTTGTAATATTTTGTTGTGCAGTATTTCATTTTGAAGCATATAATTCTAAATATTATTACTACATTTATTTATTAACTATATAAATTAAATTTTAATGATAATGTCATAATTTCCTTTGCACAAATTTAATGACTCGCTTTATGTAATGCTGTGCTAATGTTGAATGGTAATTTACCATATTTACTTTGTATATTTCAGCCACATAAGTTTATTTATATGAATACCTTTATTTACAAGATAGATTATTTATGCCGCACTTGGTATTTATTGTACAGCAGTACCACACCGAGGAAGCTATCTTTCTATTACCGCTTGAAAGTTGTATTTAATATATACATATTTCCGTTATATACATGTAAAAAAACCAAACAAGAGTGGTAACTGTCTTCACACGAGCAGTATTATTACAGGCGTGAGGACAGTAAAAAGATGCATTTTTTGTTCCAGTACGTGTTGTTCTTTGCAAATACAACACCAAGCCCAGGACGCTANACATGCGCCAGAAGAAAGAAAATTATACTACTTAAGCATTATGACATATTGAGTTGTTTAACAGTGTTAATAAATATAATTAATAAAATTTTCAGTTCAAAAGTTATTATTTCGATAGTTCTTGCATCTTGTTTGAGGTTTCGGTTCTTTGAAGTACAGTAATCTCTCTAGTAAAGATCATTAACGTGTTATCGCTCAAACTTTAACAAGTATTGTAATATTTTGTTGTGCAGTATTTCATTTTGAAGCATATAATTCTAAATATTATTACTACATTTATTTATTAACTATATAAATTAAATTTTAATGATAATGTCATAATTTCCTTTGCACAAATTTAATGACTCGCTATATGTAATGCTGTGCTAATGTTGAATGGTAATTTACCATATTTACTTTGTATATTTCAGCCAAATAAGTTTATTTATATGAATACCTTTATTTACAAGATAGATTATTTATGCCGCACTTGGTATTTATTGTACAGCAGTACCACACCGAGGAAGCTATCTTTCTATTACCGCTTGAAAGTTGTATTTAATATATACATATTTCCGTTATATACATGTAAAAAAACCAAACAAGAGTGGTAACTGTCTTGACACGAGCAGTATTATTACAGGCGTGTGGACAGTAAAAAGATGCATTTTTTGTTCCAGTACGTGTTGTTCTTTGCAAATACAACACCAAGCCCAGGACGCTANAGGACAGTAAAAAGATGCATTTTTTGTTCCAGTACGTGTTGTTCTTTGCAAATACAACACCAAGCCCAGGACGCTATTCCTATTGCATAAATTAAAAATAAAGAGCAGAAAGTTTTTGGACTGACCCTAAAACAGCTAGAATTGTACAACTAGTGATAGATCGTTCCGATGCTATNAAAGAGCAGAAAGTTTTTGGACTGACCCTAAAACAGCTAGAATTGTACAACTAGTGATAGATCGTTCCGATGCTATTACCAAAGTTCGCTCATGTTCCGTGAAGATTCCTCTGAAAAATTGCACTTATTTTAAGCCACGTCAAGATAATAT
Source organism: Clitarchus hookeri (assembly GCA_002778355.1). Classification (NCBI taxonomy): domain Eukaryota; kingdom Metazoa; phylum Arthropoda; class Insecta; order Phasmatodea; family Phasmatidae; genus Clitarchus; species Clitarchus hookeri. The sequence goes on along the minus strand of NQII01003757.1, from coordinate 194,834 downwards.
ANCACCAAAGTTCGCTCATGTTCCGTGAAGATTCCTCTGAAAAATTGCACTTATTTTAAGCCACGTCAAGATAATATAACTCACAATCCTTCTTTTATTGAGCGAGCACTCATTAATTTCGCATCGACCAGACCAGCATCGCTAATAAATATGCGGTGATGCGTGTATACGTTTGTTGAAGCAGAAGGTATTATTCTGCTTCGCGAGGAGCATCTCTCTCTACCGGGGAACCATAAATATCGTCCTGTGTGTACGAGAAACACGTCCCAGTATCGGTAGAGACGAGAAAAGGAAGCACGGAGCGAGCTCTTTCCTCTCCCCTTATCGAACCTTCAACAACCCTTCCAGCAAGATTGCCGGCGGCCTCGTACATTCTAAAAAGCTGTGCGGTGAAGATGGTGTTGCGAAAAAAGAGGAACTTAAAGAAGGTTAGGGGGGGGGAGTAAGTGGTGCTCCGCCCCTCCCAAAACCAGTGCCTTTCTGTCGGGTCGTGCATCTTCCTTTCAGCGGTTCGGACAGCCTTACACATCCGACTACACATCCGACACGCCGCTAAAGCGAGCAGCCGCAGTTAACTCTCCTGGCAAAACAAACCACCTTTACCTTCGAACAAGCTACGCCGGAATTTAAATTGCACTTTACACGCAATTTATTCCAAACTCGNAACAAACCACCTTTACCTTCGAACAAGCTACGCCGGAATTTAAATTGCACTTTACACGCAATTTATTCCAAACTCGTTACTATGCACAACAAGTTATGTTGGCGGTTCGAGCAACAGTATCTTTCTTAGTTGCACACAATTTCACTAAGTCGAGAAAAATATGTATTTTTCTAAATCTGTCTTAAAGGAACAAAATAAATTGTAAAAAATATTTCCAAAGCATTCTTTTGTAAATATATCTTTTTTTTAAATTCATGTGTAAACATGGTGTTTTATTAAACTATACGTTTTTCGCGATTAGTAAAGCGGTTTTTAAGGCCTTACTTACTTAATAATAATCGGCCATGTAGAAAATTATCGTTACCATTAACTCGATCACTTTATTCATTCACCGATCATGTGGAATTCTGAAATTGTTTGCAATGTATATCTATTTGTGATATGCAATTTCTTATTGTGTGCATGAACCAATCAGAAACTAGACGATAACCAATTGTGAACGATACGCCGAGGTATCGGTTGTGCCCTGAGTCCAACTAGGAGCACCGAGAGAGCACCGTATTCCTCAACGCACTAGAACCACTGTTCCGATTCATCTTTCCTAAGATAAACGAGAACAGGAACTGGGAAGTTTGATTAGGAGCAACCGTTTAGAACCTGAATGATTTAATGTGGAAACCTTTTACAGTTTTCTCTGTTTCATTCCTTGCGGGATGAGAATCACCTCCCCTAGTATTTTATGTGGTTAACCCACTTCTCAAAAATTAATAAAAATGTAAATCACAGCAAACGAAAAATAATAACGTGCGCTATTAAACGTGATGTGCGCATTTCACCCAGCAATTGAACAAATACAATTTAAATTCTCATTTCATGCTTCTCGTTATGACGTTACAGTGCACAAAATTTCCAAATCTCGCTAAATGCAAAAATACTATAGACAGCAAAAGTGACGTTAAAAATATTTACGCCCAGGATCATAAAAAAATAATCATAGCAAGTACCTTAAATGTTATGTGCCTCATAATACTGGACAGTACTTAACTTAATTTACGAATCAGGATATCTGGTCNAATTTACGAATCAGGACATCTGGTCCAGTGGAAAGCTGCCTCGACCGTGGCCGGATGCACGCCCGAGACTCTTTTTCACAAGGAGAATCCCTGCCGCACATATTTTTTCTGGTATTGTCTCGAAATTCAACAACGGATATTTCGTCGCCAGTTAAATACGTGACCACTGAGGAACACAGTTTCCATTTAAAAACGTCTACGGCGCTAGTAACGCACGTCTCAACTGGCTGTGACGTCACGGAGGGTCAGAGGGGAGGGGGAACATGGCCAGCCGTGCCTCGAGCGGGGCGCCGTAAGTCAGCGGCGAGTACCCGCGCGTGGCTGACTGTCTGCCGCGCCCCGCAAGTGAGTTGCATCGACGTTGACTGACCCAACGGGCCGTGAATGCACGCGGCGTGATATTCCAACGTGACACTGTCGCACAACAAATTTCGCTGTCAGACTTTTAATACAACTTTAATGGGTGGAATTAATTTTTTCCCTACGTCGCCGGCAGCTCGACAGCAATGGGAAAGTCTCGCAGTGTGTGNAAAAAAAAAAAAAGGGACATAATTTGAACTAATTATATTTGATAGAGTGAGATATGTCGAAGAGATATTTTAATGGTGCTAACTATCATTTACAGCAATATAGTCCATTCATTGTTACTTATAGCTTTTCCGAAGCCCTGCACAATTTCTGCCTTCGCACTATTCTTCCGCCTCAAGTAAACAAGGTTTATGAAAGTCGAGACAATTGCACCATAGGGATGACGCACCAGGTATGTGCGCATTCAGTTTATTAAAATTTTACATGCGAACTATTTGTTGGTAGGCATTATTAAAAAACTAATTTTCTCTGTTTTATTGATATTAACTATAAATGAAATATTATGCTTTATAGATAAAATATGAGTTTTAGTCTAGTTTAATAACAAATGAAAAACTTTTATGTTTACATTAATACAAAACGGTTGTTTGACAAAGCATATTTAGGAAACAACAAAATACGTCATTCACGGGGTGATTTGTCTAAGATTTATTTTAAACAGCGTGAAATTACTTCGAAATAAACTGTAATTGATATGTCTATAGTTAACGATTTAGAAATGGTCAACCTTTTCACGAAAAATTACGGATACAAAAAACAAAAATAGCAAATAATTCACAATATTATTTGTAATTAGCGCACTAAAATTATTTATAAGTCTATGGTAAATTAAATGAACAAGTCTGAAGAAAAAAGTGTTTGCCTAGCTAAATTTTCAAAGAGAAGCTTCCAAGAAGATTGAATTTCGTCATTACAAAAACTTTTTATAAAACAATTTTATATTTTAGAGTTTTGCATAATAATTAATTTTGTATATACAGAATGTTGCAAAATTGCATGTCAATTCTTCGGTGAAACATTCCTCAAATCTGGAGGATGAAAAAATGTTATACGAGCATAGGTTCGCAAACGCTTCACTTCTTTACTACAGGTCGTAATGCATAACCTACAGTGTATCGCCCGCTGGCTGGATCATGTTACTGTGAAATGCCATCGAAGAGTTCGTTTGCATGATACAAGACACTTTCACACCTCGACACTACAACTAGAACAGTGGGAATTGTGCAGCAGTTAGTTAGACGTGTGTGAAATCTTACCGTCGGCACTAAAGGAAATGTTCAGAATTCTCTCCATCAGCACGAACACATGCATCAACACGCCATTGCATGCTCTCCCGGATGCGTCGATGAATCCCTGGAGTGTTCGTGATTGCTCCGCAGCCCTCCACAATACGGCTACGAAGGGTGTCCACGTCATTCACTCGGGTTGCAAACACAAGTGCCTTTGAATGTCCCCACGAATAAAAGTCTAATGGATTAAAATCAGGACTCCTCGGGGCCAAGGTATTGGGCCAACTCTAACTTTCCAGCGGCCACCACCGAGCACGGACAGAGAAATAAGCCGGAGTTCAATCATGCACGAAGTACATGTTTTGCCGTATGTGTGATGGGACACGTTCCAAAAGAACAGTCATGCCGTCCGTCAAGAATGCTTCGTACGTTTCACCATTGAGTCTTCTTGGTAAAAAAAAAAATCGGGTCCCACTAAACAGTTGTCAACGATGCCAGCCCAAAACATTTAATGCCAATTGTTGTTGGTGCTATGATTGTACGATGGCGTGCGGATTTTCGTGCTCCCAAATGTGTTGATTATGGTAATTAATGATCTGGTCCCATTGTCACGTCGCCTGATCCCTAAACAACGCCGTTTCTCAAAAGGCTGTGTTCACACACTGTCGGCCAAATCAACGGCAGAACGTACGTCGTGCAGGTTAACCCGGAGGTGTCATGGACTGAACACGCTGTAAATGGTACGGATAGAGTAGATTATCATATAACACTCTCCAGACCACCATGTGGTCAACATTAAATGTAATATCTACTTGCCATGTGCTGACTTCAGGGTTCTCGTCGACCACACGCAGAAGCACCTCCTCCAACGCCGGCGTCCTCGTCTGTCACTAGTGGCAGGATTGAAGGTTCCGTGTCGCCCAAGACGGCGGTGAATTGCTTCGAACGTTCGACTATCTGGGCACCGTCGTTGGAATCTCCCACGATACAGACGCTGTGCGGCGCTGCCGTCACCATTTGCCAACCCATACACCAAATGCGCTTTGGCTAATTCAGCTTTGGAATAGCCCATTCCCTAACTCTTATTGTCCACGTCCGACTGCTGCACACGTGAACTCGTGCTGTAGCTTCCACCTTGGTGCTGCAGCGGACAATGCACTGCGTCCCATTAGGCGGTCGGTACGACACGTCTGGTATGGGGCTGCCAATACATCTGCGATGGCATTCCACAGTAACATGATCCAGCCCGCGGGCCATAAACTGTACCTTATGTATTACGAAATGTAGTAAAGCAACAAAGCGTTTGCGGACCTATGTTCATATAATATTTTTTCATCCTCCAGATGTGGGGAATGTTTTCCCGTAGTATTTACATGCAATTTTGCTAGAGTCTGTACAGTGATTACGTGGTTTTAATACTTTATCTTTCGGTAAAAAATAAACAATTCTTTATTCTAAATCTATTCGTTGTGTTTAAAATTGTTTTATATGATAGCATTGTTGACTCAAATAGTTAATAAACCAAACTCCGTCTAAATATACGAAGACTTTCAAATTCAGCTCTTTAGTTTATGTTTCGGTAATTCACATTCTGTGAGACCTTTCCACGGTCGTTAAGTGGGAGTGTGCTTGTCAGTGTGTCCGTTTAAATACATAGAGTTATCGTAAATCACTTTTTTTTAAGTTTGGTTTACATCGTGCTTAATTATTAGTGAAGCAAGAGGTGTTCTAATTTTCCAAAGTCAAAACGATTATGTTGAACTCTCAAAATTAATTGGTGATATAGTTCAATGAAAAACTATTTCTGTAACTATGTTAATAAGTTGTTACATGCGTTACTGGCAAGTGAAGAGGTTTGGGCAGAAATCGAGGTCACGAAAGCCGATGAGGGTGAAGTGAGGTGAGTGTGGAGCGGCACCGGAATGCAAGGGCAGGAGAAACGGGTTGTCCCCGATAAAACCCGCCAACCAGTGGCATCTTCTGGCACGATTCTCACATGCGAAAATGCAAGGAGCGACCCCACCAGGAATTGATTCCGGTTCGCCTATGTGGGAGGCGAGTCGTCTGACCACTATATCACCGCGGCCCCCATTAATTGGGCACCACCTGCTACGTGCTTTCAAGACAAGACATAAAACATGCTATTTTCCCCACACTAGTACAGGAAATGGAGGCTTCGATGTTCTGCTCTACAAAAATTGCAATAAAAGTATCTGTAATCAATATTAATGACATTTTTATTTAATATTTTGTAGAATAAAAATTTGTAGTTGGTTGGGTATGAACATTCGCGAGGATATTTTATAATTTATTTCGCTTTCTTTGTATCGTTATTGCGTGTCACCACGTGTTATTATTTCAATATTCTGAAAAATAATGCTTATTCCATAAACTAAATAGTTTTCCCAAGTGTAAAAATTTACGTCAGTTACACGCGTTACTTAAGGCTGATAAATGTTGATATGACAATTCAGCTTACCATACTTCAGAGAAAGAATTTATTACCTGAAATTTCTGCCAACTATGCTAAGGTTTCAAGCAACCAGACAAAATTTTTATAACTGCATTCATTCAAAACATAAACTGTGTCTGGTAGCTTTCTCAAGAATGATTTTCAGTAAGTAGAAATGTAGGGCAGAAGGAACAGCCAGAAGCCATTACAAATCAAGTAATTGATTTCATTACATGTATATAAAATGATGGTTTATCTTTAGCTTTGTTCCTGCGATAAAATCGGCTTGCAAATTAATTTACTTGTCCGTGAGTTTGTGAGCTTGGATATGTGCGTAAAATTTTTTCGTAAAATTTACGTCAATTATTTTAAAAATATCCTGCTTATATTGTTTATTTTCTTCAGGATTGGTTGTTTATATTTATGCTCTAATAATATAATATATATATTATTTTCAATTTTAGAAAATTTTAATATAAACTTATTGGATTTATGCGAGTACTTTGACCAGTTTCTCTCAAATTACTGAAATGGTGAAATTCGTTCATAAATTATTATCGCACTGTTATTCTTTGCTATTCTGTACACATTACAGGGCTTCCGATGCAGTATGAAAAAGTCAGGATTTGATACGGCGGTTGGACTTCGCAATTCCTTTGAGCGCTTGGGGAAAAAAACTCGCCCGTAACGCTCCTAATACACAGTTGCAATGACAGACTAGCATGCATGTAAGCGAAAAATTAAGGTTTTAGGTTAGCGACAGTCAAAACACTGCGTGGAGTGCAGAGTAATGACTTAACATAACTGCTAGAGACGGATATAAATTTTAAGTGATATATGAGGTCCCTATTTCATTATATTATCAGAAATGTTCTTGCTTGAACCCGATTTTCTGACTGTTAATATGTATATACGTATCTGCGATTGTGTTCGAAAAAAAAAANAATGTTCTTGCTTGAACCCGATTTTCTGACTGTTAATATGTATATACGTATCTGCGATTGTGTTCGAAAAAAAAAACTAGCGAAGAATCATGCCCACAGTGATGTAGGATCGCGGACAAAAAAAAAACCTAGAAATAATTTATTATCGGTAAAATTTTGGCTTCAGGGATTAGCATAAATTATAAAATTTGCCTGAGTAATATTTAAAAATGGAGGAACATTCGTGGAAATATATAAAAAAATTGAATCAATTTTTTAATTTCTTATCGAAGACAGAAAGCAATTCATGTAGACAATAATATATCTAAATACTGTAACACAAATGCTAGAATTGTAGTTTAAATGATTATTAAATAGTTCTAAAAAAAAATATCTATCCGACAGAATGGGCCGGACCTATAATCAATTGAGCCGAACTCTGATTGTTCATTGTTACCAATAATATACTTGACTTCATTTAATCAGGGACGCGACTCAGCTTATTATTGGCGGAAGCATCAAACACTTCGGTGTGTTCTGTAATACCTAACTTCAAGAAATACATTAGCACTGCTTAGTCGACCCAAAGTTCCAAAGTGTCAAGACATTATTTCCCCATTTAAAACACATACTACCATATGCCCCTAATTCATTACATTGGCAATAGGCTACACATTAATGTAACGTTTCTGATTAAAATCTTCAAAATTAATTTTTCCCCAAAGAATGCTCGCTAAGAATAGAAGCCACAATAATTAAATGATGCACAATAATGAAAGAGACATAAGGTTCCACAAAACTGAAGAAATGAAGAAGTTAAGTGATATTAGTTTTTTTAACAGCTAAATCATAGACATATACCGTTGTGATGCCAAACACTAAAGTTTCCCGGGGTGGCGGATATGACAAACCGAAAATATTATATCTTTAGTTGGAATTCATTAACGAATATGAGAACAGCATTCATGAGAAGAAATTAGAGCCTGTGACGGATATATAATTGAACTTGGTTTATATAGATAACCTTCACGCAATCTTGCAATGTCGGCCATGTTTCCCCATAAATCGTAAGGGGTGTCCTCCAGGGATCGAACAGAGGCCGTTGTTTCTTGATGCTGGTAAACTAATCGCAGTTAAACATATGGCCCCTAGATGGGAAAAATGCTAAGCGATATTTTAAAAAAAATGCTCGCGTACGTTGGCAGAGGAAAGAAATTTCATGCATAAGAATTAAGGAGAAGAGAAAATGATAATCGGCAGATAAGTTTTAGACGCTGGCTGAAGAAGGTGAAGAAGAAAGGGCAGAGAGAGAGAGAGAGAGAGAGAGAGAGAGATGTGCCAAGGAAATGAGGGAAAGCAGTGAAATATGTGACACTGTAACTCAACAAGCAGGATTTAATTGTTGTTTGAAAATTTATTAAATATTTTAACTAGAGATTAGCATTAGAAGTCGTCATTTTAAATGTTATTTACAACTATTGAACACCGCATGAAACATGTGTTTTACACATAATTGGCAATTTACAAATGCATGTTATTCAATGTAGATTTATTTATTATTCATCTGGAATGTGTCCACCACATTCTCCAGGTAGCTGATGCCACATCCATCTCGAGGGGTTCGAGATCAACATCTTTCATACTGGCATCACTCATCCCTTATCATCTACATAGCATGACCATGTGCATGGTTTTCCAGACATTGGCACCAGGTACTACGCAGTATGTTTACTAGCACTTATTTGTTTGGAATATTACAAATAAATTGTCCCCCCCCCCTAGTGCTGTGTGACAATCCTAGGAAGGTGGGGTTACAATGCCGGAATGGAAGGCAACCCTCCTAAAAAAAAAACATAGCAGACAAACGAAGGCAAAGAAAAGAGCTTAGACAACAGAAAGAGAGAAGGGAGAGAGAAGGAATAGTAAGAACATGGTTTCCTACAGAATTTTTTATGTGCGTGTGATAAACCCACTATTTTAAATTCACATTTTCAGCAAAGATAAGCAATGATCCCCTTTATATATTGTTGGTAACCTGACGTGTCGGAGGCCCCACATAGGCCCCAAATCCTATTCACACGAAATTATGGAAGTAAATGACGAGCATTTGACATTGTAAGAAAAAGGTATTAATGTTTTATAGTCTCTATCAAATTGCCTATTCAGATGTATAGTAATTTTTTGTGGCATTGAGGGAGAGTGAAATCGCTACAGATTTTACTCCTCCGAGGCAAGGAACTGTCCCCTATAATGCATTCCGACTTCATTCGCCCCCACCCAAGGAAAGGCATGTATTAAAAACGTTGCCAGTCCCCTTTCCAGCATAGTTTTTCCTTCATCAGAGAAGAATCTGAAATGTCATTGTTTCATAACCTTGGTGTGATGGATAGAAAACAATCTCGAATACAAGACACTAGTCCAATAATATCGAACAGAGTAACATATCTATGTTTGAGAATAATGTTTACACAATGTGTCATAAAAATTACACACATAGCACAGAACATCCACCGGAAATCCTAATTAGATCCACAATATCTAAAAGTCATATGAGTCCTACAGTGACTCTCGAATGTATGTCCTTTGGTTATCCAGTAGAAGATACTGGTTTGTGCTACTTACTGGATATCTATTACATAATATTAAACCACCAATGGCCATTACTTGTGGTAAGTGACTACGTCTAGAAATGGATATAGGACAACCAATAGATCTATATAAAATGTTGGATATTGGGTGGACATTTGTATATCTTTTGGTAGTCTTGTGAAAGTATCTTTGCTAATATTGGATGCCCCACTGAAATGTTACGCTCAAAGCGCCAAAAGCAGTATAATTTAATAAAATATTACTTAAAAAAAATTAACCTCAAAAACTTGAAAACACTTTCAAAATTTTATTATACAATTTTTTTCACTGACAAAAATATATATATTTCACGGCACAATATATAAGTGAAATTAATAAATAATATATTTATAATCACAATGAATTACTAATATAAAAAATGTTTTTTTTTTTTCAATTTGCTTATTGAATGAACTGACTTTCTGTGGGTTTCAAATATAACCACGTGCTATGTTGTGTACCTTGCATTTGTACACTGAAGAGCCAAAAATACTGCTATGGGCATGCGTATGCAATTGACAGAGGTATGGAACCAATCAGAGTGACACGATGTGGTCGGCAGCTAAATCGGTTACTGCTGCTACAATGGCAGGTTATCAAGATTTAAGTAAGTTAAACGCGGTGTTATAGTCGGCGCACGAGATATGGGACATAGCATATCCGAGGTAGCAATAACATTTGGATGTTCGCGTGCGACCATTTCACGAGTGTACCGTGAAAATCGGGAATCCGGTAAAACATCACATCTTCGACATCGCTGCGGCCGGAAAAAGATCGTGAAAGAACGGGACAAACGACGACTGACCAGAATCATTAAACATGACAGATGTGCAACCCTTTCTCAAATTGGCGCAGATTGGATTTGTGGACTGCCCTGCCGGATTCATGGTGTGAATTGCCTCCTGCATATCTTCAGACATTAATCGAGTCCATGCCACGTCGTGTTGCNGGCTACACGATATTAGGCAGGTGTACCAGTTTTTTTTGCTCTTCAATGCATATATATGTATATAGACGATACACGCATGCACGTTGGGTCATACCCCTACCTCGTTCACTGTCGAATTTCGTTACACTGTGCGCGTGCACCTATACGCGCATGCGCGTTGTGTCATACCTCTACCACGTTCACTGTCGTGAGTGCGCAACTATACGCACATGCGCGTTGAGTCATATCCCCAACGCGTTTACTGTCGTGCATGCGCATTTATACGCGCATTCACGTTGGGTCATACCCCTACCACATTCACTGTCAGATTTCGTTACACTGTGCGCGCGCAACTTCCGTTGCACACTAAAATTTTACCCTCAACGCACCAAAATAATTATAATTTCACAATTAACCACTTGATGCATATTGCGGGACAACATAACGCCGTACACCTGGCGTTACGGTGTATGCGGCCATTAGTTATGACCTTAGTTCCACTCTTATTCTTATGTGTTGTTGTTAGAATATTGCCGGCACTTGTACGAGATCCTACAGCCAAGTTTACTGTAATTTCTATGGCGTAGACCCAGCGGCATTCTGCAGCACGTCAATGCTCAGCTATATATCTCAGCCATGATTCAACATGCTCTACAAGGCGCTGGCATCCTACCTTGGCCCGTGAGTTCACCAGACCTCTCTCAAACGAAACACGTTTGGGACCAGCTGGTATGCTGTCTACCCCGGCGCCCACAACTGGCCGAAACTTGTGCGCAGTTCGAGGAGGAATGGAGAAATGTGACTGGCGATGGCATACGGCACGTACATGCCATTATGCATCGCCTAGTTACCGTTCGCCTGAATTACAGAGGTATGCAATTATTGCCTACAGAACCTTGCAAAAGCGACTATCATCTGGTTATGTAGAATACCTCACAACAATAGTATTAATATGCGATGTGCTGAAAACTACTTAATTGCAATATTTTTTCTGCATAAATACGTTTGTCAATAGTTCAGTATCTCAGTCCATGTGTTTCACTCCTCTATCTAGTAGTTTGAGTTAATGAAATATATAGCTATTCAAATAGTCGGTCAGTTATAGAATGTGTAGTGTTCAAAACGCCAATAAATAAATGTCTCCATCTATTAAGCATAGTGTAAATCGAATTTTCTATTTATTTTTTAATATATTTCCCAATTTTTATATTATCTTAGAACTGAAAAAAAATATTAAAATGATAAAAATGAGAAATATTTAATTAACTATGTGTACTTTCTAAATTGGAAATTAATATCTTGGTGTCCTTCAGTTAATTTAAAGTTACTTCTACCCTACGCGACAAAAGGGAGGGTTAGACGGGGGCGAGGGTGTTTGATAGCAGATAACGGCTGTGTGTTAGGTTAAATAAAACTGAGGAGAGTAAAGAAGAAAGGGCTATCTATCGATTCCAGTTGTTCACTATGTGGGAAAAAGGGTATAAAATGAACTCTCGTTAAGTTATATAAATTCCCCTCTATCACAGAAGCAAATCACTTAACGTAATGAACAAAAAACCCGTTAGCGTACAAAATTTGGCTTCAGTTACATATTAAAAAATGATGCTAATAGTATTTCTATATTGTATTGCATTTAAAGTTTATTGCAAATACGAAAAATGGCCACTTTGTTAAGGAATGTAACCCAGAATTTTTCAATAAATGTTAAATTTTCTAATAAAAAATTCGTTTTCTTTTCGAAAATATAACTAAAAGAAAAGTTTCAACTTTAGTTCTTGTGTGGCAAGAATATGTCTTATGGTGGACATGAATTTCATTCTTATTTTAATAAATAAACTTGAATTTTTTTTTAATGTTAAACAAAATGTCCTCTTTTCCCACGCATGACTCCGAAACCACATTCATTCCGCAAATCACTGCATTCACCTTATGTCAAACGAAGATAGCATCACTAAATATGAACACTCGGTTATTACAGCTAATAAATATCTGCTGCGATTAAAAAAAAATTAATAAAAAATTTATTTGTGTTGTACAACTGCCGTCTTTCACTAAAATTAACACCAATAAACATGTTACGCGGCTTTTCTGTTCACTAAATCTTTTTGAAGTTAGAAATATTTGTAATTAAGAGAAAGTATCTACATTTTGAACGAAGGCTCTTGTCATGTTGGTGAATATTAAGTAGCATAATTGTGATTGCTCCCCGCAAATTCAGTATTTTGCAAACTCGTTATAATTAAAAAAGGCTTCCCGCGTGTAATTTTTTTTTTTAATGTTGGAGGACGTTGCAGTTAAATCTGCGCGTTGTGTCGTGTCCTGCCCTCGACCCGCCGCAGGAGGAGGAAATACGCGAGCCATTCCCAAGCCGCTGTACTTCGCGTCGTTAAAAATGTAAGAATATTCTGCGCTGCCCTCTCGAGGGGAATAAGTTACAGGACGGACGCCAATTATTTTTCCGGTGACATTGCCTCGCGCGACGGCCGGGAAGTATCTCTAAATGCACAAGGGGCTGTGACGCGCGTGGGGTCGAGACGTCCTTAAGGAGAGGACACGTGGTTTTTCCCCGGGCAGTCGGATAAACCGCTACTCGGCGATCGGCGGAGCGTATGAACTGCCGGGAAGGAAGGGAAATGGGAATCGGGAAATCTCCGCTCGGCCATTTTTCCGACTCCCCCCTCGAGAGGCCGTGGGAACGGCCAGGTTCTCAGGGTCAGGCAGGTATTACGCATGATCGGTCCATTACGTGAAGCAAGCGCTGCTTTACCTTCCGTTACGAAAACACGGTCGTCGGGGCGCGTTCGGTTCGCTAACCCCCACCTTTGTGCTCGCGTCCGTAGCAAGAAATCGTATTTTTCCCAAGGTAAGTTCCATTCTACAGGAAAGGTTGTCCAAAAATATTTTCATGTTATTTTTTTACCAACCTTAAAAAATTTTATATCCTCCACTTTAATTAAATATATCCAATAAATAATTCTCGTGGAAGAAGACCGAATAAATAAAAATGACTACTTAAATAAAATAATTCATTCAAGAAAACAATGAAATGCAAATTAATTACTTTTAATGCAGGTTTTTTTAAGGATGTTAATACAAATTTTTTAAAAGAAGGGATTATTAAAACGGGGCTATGTCTAGGTAATTTTTCCTCGTGAGTGCTTGTTTATTTTAGATTCATCGGAAAAATACTGATAACCATTTTGTAAAACTGCAGAAGTTAATCCTTTCCAATTTACTTTACAACATTATAGAAAAGCGTAAATTTTATCAATTATAAATTGTTTTGTTGGTTATCTTAAATAAATTAAACTTGGAAAAACGATATTTAATTAGTTAACCAGGTAGTATGTTACCAGCAGCAGAAAATAATTACGGCCCTTACTTGTCAACAAAATGCCTTTCTCAATGATTACGGATATCACTGAAGCTGTTATATACTACATTTACTAAACTTGCCTCCTTTGACTATGTGCCGATGCCACCACATAAGCCATACGGTTACCACTGTACCCGTCATAAAACGAAAACTTCGATTTCGTTTATGTAGTTGATTCATGTTTTAGGAATTTACCAAGATATCCTTTATACATTCATCTCATAAGAAAAGCAAGTCTGTTTCTTATCTAAGTAGTATAAAATACAATGACGTTTATGTTTTTTTTTTTTTTCTTGACTTGGAAGGCCAAGCGACGCCAAGCCGTTTAAACCAGTAAATAATGAAATGTTTACAGAATCGATAGTTACAGTGATTACTGACCAAATTTAAACAAAATTAAACACTGTTGTTTAGAAATATTGTTTCTCCGGAAAATCTCTTTTCGTGTTTTGGGAGAGAGATAATTTATAATGTTATTGTGGTATTTTTTGCAATTATTTCACTTTATTTTTGTCGATATTTGTGACAAAAGTTTTATCTGCTGTTGAAATTTTCCAGAATTTCCACATACAGTGTATAGTCCTGAGCTCGAGAAACTGCTTCGTTCTTAAAGAAATTGAAAAATAATAAAAAATTGTTATTGTAAAATAATTGATGTTTAATAATTTTTGTTTTTCATCCATTCATCCCTCACAATTATTAAGTGGTTCTAAGAGCACTCAACTATTAAGGTAAATATCTGCATACAAAATATTAATGAAGATATTAAGAATTAAAAATTCATGGATAGTGGACTGCGTACAAAACATTAAGTCCTTCAACATGGACAAATTTGGATGCAGTTGGTGAACGAACGTAATTTCTTTACGAATGGATGAGGAACAAAACAATTGATTGATTATAGATTGATAATCGTGCGAATTATTGGACGAAAGATGAAATGATTGATGTGAAGATTGGTAGATTGATGGGAATATTTCGTAATATTAAAGGAAAAATTAACGAACGATTACGAAATTTTTTTAAGGATTGATGGAAATGTTGGAAGATTAATGGAAGGAATTCGAAAGATTGATGGAAATATGGTGAGGTTGATGGGAAGATTTTGAGATTGATGGAAAAATTCTGATATTGATGGAAAGATTCTGAATGATTGTTGGATTGTTGTTCAAAAAGAGCACGGGAGATAAGACTGTTAATAACCCAAGCTGCTCTCATACATTCCAAGTCTCAAGAGCCTAGTAGTATTAATTTTTAAATTATAAATAAGTATGCGTAATAAGAGATGGTAGATGCTGATAAATATCATGATTATAACATGACTTGGGCAGTTGGTTGCTACTCGTATAATGGGCTTGAATTGGCCACATATACAAGCATAAAAAAATCCTAGTGACATACTTATGCCTACAAAACATTCGAGCAACGAATAAATGACATATTCTGACATTGTACAATAATAAGACTTCAAGAGAGGATGCTAGAAGTTAAATAACAGAATGAGGGATTTAGCATGGTTCCGCTATACTCTATGTACAAATTTGGCAGTAAATAAAAAAAATTTTCAAATTACATTTTTTATGGGTTAAAAAAATCTTTTTTTTCAATCTGATAATAAACACAGACCTTTTTATTTTACGTANATTTAAAAAATTACATTTTTTATGGGTTAAAAAAATCTTTTTTTTCAATCTGATAATAAACACAGGCCTTTTTATTTTACGTATCCTATTCGTAGAAAACCAATATGGCTCTCAGAAAACGACACATATTCTTGAAGATTTGGTGGGTGTAACTGCTAAGCACCTTTTGGGGTGTCCAACAATCCCGAGTTGAAGGCTTCCGAACACCCCCGAGTCGAGTCGAAGATTGCCGAGTTTTCCGATTCGAGTCGAAGACCCACCCAGCCACACAGCCGCCCATCCGCACAGCTCCCATTTAAAATGCATAACGCCCGGTCACCCAATCATACTATATATATATATATATATATATATTAACGGCTCGTAATATAAATAACCTAAGTGGGTTTTGTACATACATATTGTGGTTGTGGAATACCTCACTATTCTTTAGCTTTGTGTATCGGAGAGAAGACAGCTAACTCTAAACGAAATTTTCTTTGACCCCGTAGGCCTAGAATGGTTATTGCTTGACCGTAGAATATTTAAACTACTTTCACCTATGCCGTCAACAAAAAAAAATTGAATGGTGTAACGTGTAGTATACGATAAATAGAGCCACTCGATTTTCGAAAAAGAATTCCTCGGAAGCTAGTATTATATATCCTACTTGCACACCTGCAGTTTTCGTTCTGTTATTAGTCGCGTGCCTTTGTCAATGACAGTGTGTAAATTAACTGGACTAATGAGAATTAGGTTAGTTCGGTACTGAAAGTCTCTGATTCGCGGGCAGGCACCTTAGACGCGCAGCAGTTGAAACCAACCAATAGAGAATGTGTATCTGAGTTTATGTGTATTGATATAGGAATTATTTTCTAACATTATTAACTAACAGGAATAATTTTTGCTAAAATCGGGTGGCCCCAACGATAACAATTAAAATGCTTCAAAAATACGAAAAGCAAAAGCCTGAATACGTTTGTCATGTATTTGTAATTGGAATAAAAATATTAAATTTTTTATTGCAGAGCAGTATTAATTAGATAAAATAGTGCATATGGTCTCGCCTAGGTTTTATTTATTTATTGATTTCACTACAGTTTAAATCCTACTGGAAAACTAAGATGATATCAGGTTCTTATTTTATGCATTTTACGAACACAANATTTCACTACAGTTTAAATCCTACTGGAAAACTAAGATGATATCAGGTTCTTATTTTATGCATTTTACGAACACAACTAAAATCACAAAAACTATTAAATAAAAGTCGACTTACGAAAATGTCCGTGCATGTTTCGTGAAATATGCGATAATTTTTTTTTTGATTAAACAACGTTTGTAATTTCTAGATGATATTTGAGGAACAGTAACTGGAGGTTTCCATTGTATGTGTGTGTGTGTATATGTATATATATACATATATGGTAAAAATATAGTAATATATTACAGAAATAAACATATTTATGATTCCGCTTAAATTTTTCTAAGACATATGTAGAAAAAATACGAGCATCCTGGCATAAGGGAATGGGGAACTCAGAGTCGGAGCCGACCGACCGCCATATTATGAGGTCACCCGACCGTCGTATTGAATCCTAGTGATCCTGACCCGTGACCTTGACCTTGAGTCCATAACCAAAAATTAAAATAATATATCATAACGTTAATAAAAACTTCAAAAAATTATAAAAAAATGTTTATATTTTTTTAAATAATTTTTAATCGAAATTTATTTTATAAAATGCATTCATGTAGGTTTTCCCAGAACCACGTCGAGTACACGACTGACCCTCCTCCAATCAATAACATAGTCTTAGCATTCCCCTTCCCCACCCTCTCACTCATACTCGTTCTTTCGTATACAACCATCTTGGTGTTTTCCTATATCATTTGTGTTCATTTTCAATACCTTGGTGGCGCTAGTGCATTAATTATCGATTTACCGACCATACGAGCTGGCGATTTAGCCACCAGGTGGCCGCCATCTTTGTTTCTGTTTTTAACATATATGTGATGTGTCGGCTCCCTTCCAGCTCAAATTTCTCACCATACCATATCTACTGTCCATTTGTTTTTCGTATCGCCCCCTAGAGCGTATTGGTAACTCATGTTNGTTCTTTCGTATACAACCATCTTGGTGTTTTCCTATATCATTTGTGTTCATTTTCAATACCTTGGTGGCGCTAGTGTATTAATTATCGATTTACCGACCATACGAGCTGGCGATTTAGCCACCAGGTGGCCGCCATCTTTGTTTCTGTTTTTAACATATATGTGATGTGTCGGCTCCCTTCCAGCTCCAATTTCTCACCATACCATATCTACTGTCCATTTGTTTTTCGTATCGCCCCCTAGAGCGTATTGGTAACTCATGTTTNAATTTCTCACCATACCATATCTACTGTCCATTTGTTTTTCGTATCGCCCCCTAGAGCGTATTGGTAACTCATGTTTTAACCGCCGGAGATAATGTAATCCCAGCGAGAGTCCTATTGACCTTACTGAATGGTGGCGATGTCATGTAGATTAACGTATTTAGTTTTTGTTTTATTTTCAAAGCAAGTATTTATTTTTTTATATAAAGCAGGTAGTTTTTTCGATCGATAATGCATTAAAAACAAATAAAACACAACATACGTTTATACACAAAATTTATTTTACACATAATAAGATATACATAATCAGCGAAAAATCAATACATTTTATAATCTTTATTGAACATATTCCAAATTACATATTATTTTAATCTGCAGATTTTCAATTATGATTTTCGGGCATATCATAGAAGGCTAAGCAATTCACCTATGGCAGTAAGCAGCAGTGCTCTACGAAAGGAAGCACAAATCACAATGTCTCTACTAAGATCTTCGACACAAGCAGCGTCAATACTTGTCTACGATTCACCATTCATAGCCTTATCGTTGCAGTAGACATAACACCTAATTGATCGATGGCTCGATGGAGGTAGTACCAACATCTGGCTCATCGACACCAGGTCTGTAGGTAGCAGAACCAGCATCGGTAGCCTTGGGAGTACGCATTGCTGGTTGACGACGAGCGGGTGCAGGATCATCTCTGGAACCGCAGGCAGAATCATCCGTGATGGGTACTCACACGAGTGCCTGGCATCGACGATGCACTCGGCGGTGTCTGGTCGTCTGGGTGGCGGAATCCTTCTTGAACCCCGGCTGNCGAGTGCCTGGCATCGACGATGCACTCGGCGGTGTCTGGTCGTCTGGGTGGCGGAATCCTTCTTGAACCCCGGCTGCTGGGATGGACCGATGGTTCCTGCCCCACCTGGGTCAACTCCGCAGCACAATCAGGTGCATGGATGGCAGCATAAATCTGTACCGGGGTGATGATTTGGTCCACGATGCACGGAAGCTGCGTCTGCAGCACCATATGGAACACCATGCAGGCCGATAGTCCGAGAAGTCCAATTGATGCTGTGATTATTCGTAGACAATTGGAGAATGTGCGAATCACCAATGCTGCATCCCGCTGTCATCGCAGGACTCGGTGTAGGTGCACAGATATCGATCTACTTCGATGAAACTATAATGCACGCTGCCGTAGTCTGGTTTGGTACTTACGTAAATGTTCGTAGGACAGAATGAAGTCATGGTTACGATCAGACTGCTAGGTGACGATTAAACGAGCTCGTCGATTTTATATAGAGTACGGATGTCAATCAGGTGTGCCACAATATGGAAAAATAAATTCTCTTACATTTCGAGAAGATCGGGTGACTTCGAGTCTAGTTGTAGTCAGCCGATTCCCTGTCAGAGGATGAGGTGCATCATTTGCGCAGCAGTTGCATGTTCTTCAGAGCGCAAGTCCAGTCAGATTCTGAACTGTCGCAGACAGATATGTCGCTGCTGGTCGCCATAAATTTTCGTCAACTTGCGAAGCGTAGCACATCTTAACTTGGCCTGCACATCAAATATATCCACTGCAAATGTACACATATCGCTCAGACATTTTTACTGCTCAGGTCCTGCGACGTCGGGTACTGCATCAGCAAGTCGCGCAACCCGATTCTCACCTGATGATATGTAATCATGCCTTCTTCCCATTCCTGTCTGTGGTAGTACTTAGTTAGCAAGTCGTTCGTCTTCTTGCTCTTCTCGTCTAGCAGTTTCCACGAATAAGGGACGCGAAAGTAGCATGTGCGTGTTTTGCCATCGTCAACGAAGAACACTATGATCTCCTTGAGCAAGAAGCCAGTTTGACCCTAGAAACCCTAGACATTACAGTACATCTTAAAGATGAAGATGTTCGGAGGCGAATAAACAGTAATCGTGCATTCACAGTTATACTAATATATTCTCTGCTGTGCAGAAGAAAGTATTTCAACGGTCTTGTCTCGGCTATTGTAGGATAAGAGCCGGTAGTGAAGTATCCGGCAGAAAGCTTCAGTGTGTGCAGGAATATTTCCATGTGTTATGAATACTATTCTGCAGTCTATCATATTGGAGCTATTGTGCTCGTCCTGTTTACTCACATAGAAAACCATGAGCAGGGTCAAACTCTTGAACATATAAAGGCTCAGTATCGAGGACTGAACATGTGCACAATATGCATTTAGGAAATGAGTGTATATTGCTTATCTCAGCAATTACTGTACGTTTTAAAAGTTCATGATCATGTCAACTTATGGTTATATTTCGCAATTTAGAAATATTTTCACATTTTCTATTTGACATGTGTTGACCTTCGATCAGCACACTCTCACATTGTGTTGTCTTCTAGTCTGTAGCCCAGTGATGATGTACCTAGGTTTCTCAGAAGCATAGCGGGACTTCACCATCCAGTGGATGAGCTGGCTTACTGAAAATACGAAATATGTCTCGAGACTCCACAACCTGAAAGCCACATCGATGTTTTTGCCATCTTCCACATTCTTCACCATTTTTATACATTCAGCAGTGGTCAACTGCACATGAGGCAGCATCTATTCGATATACTGTAGCTTCAATTCTACTGCCTTCAGGTTTTATCCCATACCCTCGATACGGTCTGCATACATATTGGCTAGGAGTAGCACCAGTTCCTGCTTCGGATTCAAGATAATACATTTGTAGTATTCGGCTGATATCAGTAGCATGGAGAGTGGGATGCACACTTCGAACTTGCCTTCAGGGTATATAGGAACAATGTAGTCATCTTAGATTCGCCAGCCTACCATTCTGGCCTCAGACAGCTCATTCGGAGTGAGTAAAAGGTAATTTTTTATCGTTGAGGATATCCCCACATCTCGCAACTGGTCCATCTCGACACCGTTGGAAAAATACACGATGTGATCGAACAGGTGAGGAATTTCATTGCTCTAAAATTTAGTTGATGCACGGTTGGTGCCATCTTCTTTCATCAGAGTCCTCCTAATTCGCAGAAAAGTCTGGCAAAGAAGAGAGCAGATATATAGGTATTGGTCTGCTATCCGAACGTCCGATGGAAGTGTTGACCAAATTTTCTTGCTGGTTGACGACTGTCACGACCACCTCGTGTGCTCTCTTCGCGACGACTGGAAGGTAAGTGATGCTTTGTAGTGCTACGACTAGTTTAAAACCAAACATAAATTCCTCTTATGTTTGTAAAAATTGGCGGAAAATTTCAATATTTTTAACATTTTTTTTATATTTATCATCACATTGGAATTTTTTACGCGATCCCTATCAAAACTCATGTATATAAATCTTAAAATAAAATTGGCTATTAGCAATGAGCTCTCAAAAGCGGCCTTTTAACAAAACCGAACAAGGTAGCGCAGTGGTAAACTTTAAACTCGCATTCGGGAAAATATGGGTTCAAATCCTGGTCCGGCCATTATGATATCAGATTTATGTTTATTTTCTAAATCACTCCAAACAAATTATGAATGGTTTTACTACAAGTCACTGTCGAGTCATTTCCCGTTTCTGATTATCTAAGGGAATTGCGCTGTCGCTTATGACACAACTGTCGATGGGACGTTAATTCCTACCCACCTACATACCTAGTCAACAGGGATCGAACTTATGCAACTAAAGTATGTTATGTTTGGAAAACCTGTCTCTTGAAACATTATTGCGCTCAGCGAAAAGAACAGAGGCCACATAACAACAGCCGGATGATTGCAGACATTGTGGAAGGACGTGAATTTTCGCGTGGAACGAATATGAAAGAGAAAGTGGCCGAATGGCCTGCCGCAGTCATCTACGACGAAGATTGCACAAGTTGCGGTACGAGGAGGCGCAATGGTTCACCCTCGTGCTGAACACGTGAGTTAATTAAGAAATAGCAAATTACAGCCATTGTGGCCGGGAAAACTCCAGTTAGCTGAAAGTAATTATTAATTCCCAGTGGTCCCGTTAGTATGAAGCCAGAGCATGCATTCGCATGCAAATAATAACGATGACAGAAGCATAGAAAGTTCTTTAAAATTTTGTTTTTTCTCATGTATTTGTTTATAATTGTACTATCGCACACAATTATACAGTTATTCATCAGGTATTATTTTCAAATACAAGACATACAAACTAAGACAAACGTATTTCATTGCATATATTACCGGGTGAGGCACCTAAGGCAGGCCACCTGAAAAACACCGCCAATTTCAGTGGTAGAAGAAAATGTTTCAGACAAAAGTTGCTTGTATCCAAGGTGCTAATAACTTGAAAGCGATAATTTATCCGTGAATGGGAGGGTAAATAAGATACGAATGTAAACTTCGTTACTATAAATGAAATGAAATTTTTGTAACACTCCTCGACAGTGCGTATGATGATGCAATAATAAATTGTTTTTAACAGAACTTTCGGTGGTCGTTCGATCAGTTGGACTGGTAACACAAAATGGCCTGCACAATCCCCGGACTTTTTTTATATAAAGATATGTAATTTTTATCTTGTTGTTTATTTATTTTTTAATGCAAACAAAGCTTAAAAATGTACTTTTACGTCTTTATGTCTTTTGTTATTTATTATACATTATATATAGTCGTATGTATGTAATATTTACATATTTACACACACTCACACACACTTCACATTAATACAACCTACAATTCTATCAATAGAGAAAAAAAAGACGACGACGAAACTTGCGAGGCCGATAAGACTCTTGCGACAGCCGTACCAATAACTGATTGAATGCGAGAGTGACCGAATAACATTGTGGCTGCAAGTAGCATGATGGAAGCCATGCAGAGTCACCCACCGTTGTGGCCGTTCAGAATTCACAGCCAAACTGTGTTCGTAGCAACGAACACATGAAAGTACCCATAGAGGGCGGACAGTTCCTGAACAGACCTGGTAAACCATCGAGAAGGACCATTTTATTGTCACATAATCACAAACAGGACCAACCGCTGACTTCTCCATCATCCAGTGACATTAAGCGCATTTCTAGACTCCTATCAAAGGAAAATATGTGACCCTGACAAGTTTTAAGACTTCTCGTAGGCAGGAGGTAGGCCTAACGTCCAGTCGACAGCAAGTTATTTAGAGACGGTGCAAGTAGCTCAGAGACCATGGATCGCGAAAGAAATTAGCCATGGCCTGTCGTAAATTAACATCCCAATATTCACCTCGAGATTTCAGAAAAAAAAAAAGGAAAAACCAATCTCAGAATGGTTGGACCGGGAATTGAACCCAGAACCTCCCGAATGGGAGCCTGAAGGTTGACCGTTGTACCATCTCCTTCGGTTTTATGTGTTCCGCCATTAACACCTCAACATCGTCGCCTTCGATTGCAAGTTTTGTAGCTGGAAGCAACGTAAAATTCCACAGACAGACTATGTAGTGGCTCTAGAAATGAATTAAGCTTTTCTTTGAAATGGATCGCCATGTTGCCAAAGTTCAGATAACATCACGTGAGCGTATTAAACCCTGCCTCTATTTACAACGACATGCAACCTTCTCTTGGCGTGAAAATCTCGGGGGAGACACCGCACGTGATCAACGTTTGCCACTCACAGTGATAGGAAAGTGTCTGCACGGGCAAAAGATTCATTAAAACCATCCTGAGGTTCCACGTGCTCGCTTACTGGCAGTGTGTCCAGGCGCAAATATCTAGCAACATAATGCTCGCCCGCACACAGATCCGGTTTAAAAGTGCTTTTTATAAATCATTCAGCGATACTTCGAACTTTTCTGGAGCCCTGCTAAAGTTCTGCTTCCAGGATATGGGGAATATCCGGCAGCTAAAACTCCTCCATAAGAAATTTCCGTATTGTTTGTTCGTAATCTTATTAGAATAATCTTTAACTCGTTTAAGGTTTGTTTGAACGAGGTGGGCAAATATCAACGAATTAGACCTTTTGCAGGGCTTGATTAAAATGCTGTACATAACTGTGAATGCATGTGGTTTTTTTTCGGAGGGTAATAAATGTCCCGACGGGAAGTTTGGTAATGAGAGGACATTCTCGGCTGCTACCCGGGTCTCGTCGCAGTGAGACTTTCACTGTGCGGACATTGTCTGGCGTGGAAGCCCTCTCCCACGCCGTCAAAACCAGCGTCAACACCCTCCAGGAAGCTGCCATGATAAGACACGCACAAGCTTAGAAGATAGCCTTCAAGGCCACGGTGCCTGACTGTAATCTACAGCTGCCTGCCAGCTCGCGTTGTTTTTCCACGAGAATTAAAAACATAAGGTACTTAACACTTTGTAATACAGTAAAATACAGTGGATGGATGCACAAATCGAGGATGGAACACGTAGATCTCATGTCGCTGATTGCACAATGTCTTAAGATGGTGGAAAGAGGGCGCAATAGCTTTTTATACATGTGTTATTCCTTCCATTCCCCTGGTCTATGATTTGTGTCGAATTTGATAAGTGGGCTTTCGGCCGTCATGGAGAGCAGATCATCTCCTGTTTTACGCAAAATTTTGCATTTCCTTCTCACCATCCCCGGCCCGCTTTGNAAACCTTTTCCATCTCCAGCGCCTTGCGACACGCAGCTCCGTCCTTCGAAGCACTAGTCAATGTGGTACTCGTCACTTTTTCCTCCTCCTCCTTCTCCTCCTCCTCCTCCTTCTTCCTTCTTAGCCCTCCTACTGCCACCTCGCACTCCTGCCCATCACTGATTTCTACCTCGTGGTGCAAGGCGGCGTTATTTCAGGCTGGCGTCGGAGTGATACACTATTCGCACTTCCATGGCTATCTCGCCATCAGGGCGCTGCGGACACAGCACGATAAGGCAAAGAGTATTCACTGTGTAATGCGGTCACAAAAATAAAACACTGCTGAGATCAATTGCTTGTTAGATTTCAGTTGATGTTAAATAACTTGCTTTTTCTACTGGAAATAACATTCTGTAGATAAACACTTGGACAGTTCCGTTTTTTTTTTTCTGGAAAAAAAAAAATATTCCAAATTTAATTGTGGCGATGCACATTTTCGTAATTTTTCTACGTAAAAGCAAAAGATCTATAAGAAATCATCCTTAGTATCAGGCCTATATTATTTTATAAAATAATTATTTTTACTGAAATTCTTTTTTTGTTTAAATAGTGGATACATGTTGTTGGTAAGGGGGTAGAGTGTGGTTAGGGTGAGGGACCGGGTAGAAAAAGGGTGTCATGAGTATGAAAAGGGGTGGGCGAATCCAACATGGCCGTCCCAGCCACCTCGACAAACGAGGTGGCGTGCGAATCCTGAATCAGTAAGCATGTCCCAAACTTCCCATTTTATATCTATCCTTGTGTTATCCCCATGTGTACCCAGAGACTAGGTGCTCTGGCGAGGTATATCAGGTGTAAGTATACTGCCTTCCAAAGGAGCACTGCAGCCGTTTGTATAACATGCAGAGATCATTTAAAAGTAGTACACGCACTACTGAAAATGTCATAAAAGTACGATTTATGTTCCATAACAAATAAAAATGCGTATTTGTGTGACCTATGCAAGCCTCAATTTTAAAAACGCTGCCTAAATGCGCCATGCCACGAGAAAATGTAGCATGGCCACCGGGCAGCGGAAATATGCAAACAGAACGCGCGATTGCCCATACACGGTGTTGGCGGAAGCCGGACGAAGAACGAGAGCGCGGTGACGTGATATAGGCTAGGACGTCTATTCTCGCCTCGACGCCTGCCAGGAAAGACGGTCCAGAAGGACGGAAGGATAACGACGTGCCGCCCGCCGTGATCCGCCTACAAACCAGCCTTCGGCGTCTTACAAAGTGGGAAAAATCGGTCCAGTCGAAAACCTATGTGATGACTCCGTTAACTCAACATAAACTTATATTTATTTATCTCCTCCGAGATGCTGCACGATAATTAAATAATGTTTAACTCGTACATGAATGTGTAATAACTTTTCACACCATGGAAGGAATAAGCCTGTATTCAATTATAGAGTAAGTCTAAATCATCGCCTACAAATCCCCCAATTATATATATATATATATATATATATATAGATACGCTATATAACATAACAAAATATAAGAATTTTAAATGTATAAAATTATGCCTGTAACGTTGCAAAATAATTTGCTATAATATATTCACGTGTTTTTTTAAAATAAATTAATAAATGTTTATTTTAATAAAAAGTCAAACGTACTTATCTTTTAAATGCTTCAGAAAGCTCATTTTGCCAGAAAACCCCCGTCAAGTAGGAAAGTCATAATAATAACTAGATTTGTATACAAGAAAATAATACTGATTATTATAAAATATCTTTATAATTATTTATTTTAGGTATATTAATTTCTGTTTCTAAACGTAAAACGATAACTTTCGTGGCTGAAATCGACGTGCGCAAAAATATTTGTTTAAAATTATTTGTTACTACTATTGCAAATTTTTATTTTATGCGACTGTAGTAAATCCTCATATTAGGTTGGTCTTGCTTGACGATGGGTTATGAGGGAGAAGATATTGCAAAATGTGTTTTCTAAACAATATGTAATGGAAATATGCTTAAATTTAAATTTAAAATGAGCTCTTATTCATTGATATTTTTACATTTAAATAAGAAAACGTTAGCAAAATATGTTACAGTGTTACAAAATATATGCATTAATAAATACATTATATATAATGTGTGTGTGTAAGGAAAAACTGACTGACTGACTGGCATATCAATGCCTAATCTCAACCATTGGTCCCCGAAGCATAAGATCTGGAGGAAACATTAATTATTTAATGTAAGCAGCCACCTAGGAAGGATTTCTCAACATTTAATTACTTAAGGGGGTAAATTGGGGTCAAAATTTTTATGGGGATAAATGTATTAGATGATCCT
Organism: Clitarchus hookeri; assembly: GCA_002778355.1. Taxonomy (NCBI): domain Eukaryota; kingdom Metazoa; phylum Arthropoda; class Insecta; order Phasmatodea; family Phasmatidae; genus Clitarchus; species Clitarchus hookeri. The sequence goes on along the minus strand of NQII01003757.1, from coordinate 168,332 downwards.
ATTAATTTGAAACTTCATGAAAGTACAAAAATAAAATAAATAATTAAATACATATTCTACAGTTTCTTACAAATAAACCCCTTAGGACTACCTTTCCCTTAACTAGAAACTTCGCAAAAATATTGTAAGAAGTAAATATTNTCTTACAAATAAACCCCTTAGGACTACCTTTCCCTTAACTAGAAACTTCGCAAAAATATTGTAAGAAGTAAATATTCAGTTTAGGAAAATATTAACTGTTCTTTTAAAGCAAAATTTCGTAAAAGTACTGGAAAAAAGACATAATTAAACACATGCTGTACAGTTTATTAGAAAAAAAACCATTGTAAACCCGTTCTATTAACTAGAAACTCTGTGAAGTATTCAAAGAAGTAAATAATAAGTTTAAAAAAGTGNACCATTGTAAACCCGTTCTATTAACTAGAAACTCTGTGAAGTATTCAAAGAAGTAAATAATAAGTTTAAAAAAGTGTCACTAACTAGCTTTTGTCCGCGACTTTGTCTGCGTAAAATTCGTATTTTCGTTAGAATGTGACGATAAATAAGCCGCAGGGGAAATCTCTTTATTCGCAGGAGTTTACGTAAGCAGGAGTGTTACTCCCATGATCAGATTTACGTGGTCGTTTTGGTGCCAACCTCTAGAAAAGTAAAGAACTTTGTTGACGAAGAAGTATCGCAAAACAGACCAACTTACATGTNAGATTTACGTGGTCGTTTTGGTGCCAACCTCTAGAAAAGTAAAGAACTTTGTTGACGAAGAAGTATCGCAAAACAGACCAACTTACATGTTGACAGGTCAAATTGCAAAATACAGATCTAAACTTTACAGCCACAATAAAATTGTCTAATTTTTGTGCTTACATTTATTTCCACTTTCCATTTCTAAATATATGTTCTTATTAAAATACCGACTCGTTATTTAAAATATATTTTAACTAGAATACGAATTCCACGCAAGCAAAGTCGCAGAAAAAAGCTAGTCTTTTACACTGAAGAGCCAAAAAAACTGGTATACCTGCCTAATATTGTGCAGTCCACAAGTCCAATCTGTGCCAATTTGAGAAAGGGTTGCACCTCTTTCACGTTATATGATTCTCGTCAGTCGTCGTTTGTCACGTTATTTCACGATCTTTTTCCGGCCACAGCAATGTCGAAGATGTGATGTTTTACTGGATTCCCGATATTCACAGTAGTGAGCACTTTACCAGCATGCGCTTGTAGGAAATGTTATCGCTACCTCGGAGATTATATGTCCCATCTCTCGTGCTCCAACTATAACACCGCATTCAAACTCATTCAAATCTTGATAACCTGCCATTGTAGNCTATGTCCCATCTCTCGTGCTCCAACTATAACACCGCATTCAAACTCATTCAAATCTTGATAACCTGCCATTGTAGCACCAGTAACCGATATAGCTGCCGACCGCGTCGCGTTACTCTGGTTGGTTCCATACCTCTGTTATTTGTATACGCGCCTATACCAATTTTTTATTTTTTTTTATTTTTTTTGCTCTTTAGTGTATATGCAACATGAATATTACTTTTCTGACAATTTTGTAGCATGCATACGACTTTTAAATGAGTACTACATGTTGTACAATTGGATTAAGTGCTCCAATGGAACGAGTTCTATACCTTAATATGTCCTTACTCTGCGTTACAAGTGTCATAGGTCCTAATGCTATGACGATGTAATGTGATTTATTTTGGTCTAAACCATATAACTAAAAAAAAATTTAATTTCAACCCATCTGTGTATATTTGGTGTGAACATTTCTGTGGTAACAATTGCTGCGTACCTAATGTGCTAATAAACTCAGTTGTACAAAGTAATTAACAGAAAACACCGCTGTATTATGTTTATCATTAGGTTTTACTTGCAGTTTTTATTNCTCAGTTGTACAAAGTAATTAACAGAAAACACCGCTGTATTATGTTTATCATTAGGTTTTACTTGCAGTTTTTATTTTGATAATCACCTTTCAAATACCAGGTTTTATCGATGTTCTCCCTTTTCCCCCGTCCTTCGCATTCCTGCATTTCTCGTTACTCACCTCACTTCACCCTCATCAGCTTTCAAGAAATNTCCTTTTCCCCCGTCCTTCGCATTCCTGCATTTCTCGTTACTCACCTCACTTCACCCTCATCAGCTTTCAAGAAATCGATCTTGAGAGTCCCGTCAATCTCTCGACTTCACACTACTGATTCCCCCGCAACGAATAGCGCGCGGAAACTTTAGGTTCGGTCACAGTGAATTACACTGACCGCGACACTGTGGAATACATTGACCGTGGGTTTGACTACTGCAAGTAACGTCAGTTATGGGATCTGCTTCTGCAGGTCACGTCGACATATGCATGCACACGTTGCCTTATTCACCCTCACAGATTAATGCCGTCGAGTTACTCAAATCAAATGAAAATATGACAGGAAATGAAGCGCTATTTCCCAGTAAAGCAAAGTGTCCTTTCACGCAATATATGAAATGCGGCGCGGGAGTGTTCTGGGTTCGAATCCCAGGTAAGGAATGAGTGTTAGATCATGTTAGCTCATAAGATAGTTGGTAAGCCATTCTCTGACAAGCTTACAGCTTAAACACCTGGGACGTCAATAAACCCTTTCCAAAACAATACAATAAAATGCACAGTACATGACAACCCAGAAAAATACGGCATTTATTATTGTCTTGCAGAGGATGTTGATATCAAGTATTTTCTCAATGTGTTCCCGTATTTGGAGAAAGTTGAAATACGACCTAACAATGAGCATGTAACCGAGCACTGTACACAGAAAAAAAATTGTTTGTGCTTTCACAAAAAAAATGGGAAACTGGTTGCCAAAAAAGTGTTATGTAACACTACAAAAATATCCTTGTAAATTTTGGCAAGAAATTGCTTGAAAATTATGCAGATTATATTCAGTATTTTTACAATAAAGTACTGTAAACTACCAAATGATATCCTGTAGAATTACAACAGTCTGTGCAGTAATTCTCAAATTCTTTTCTTGCAAAATCACAAGCTACTTTTTCGAATTCTACAAAGTAATTTGTCTTTTGATGATACACAGTAGTTTTTTTTTGTGTGGAAATTACAGGTCAGCCCGGATTGCATGAAATACATTTTATGCGGCTCAGTTAGGCACGCCGCAAGCTAACTACGACTTTGAAAATGCCCAGAGTGGGGACGAGAATCGAACAAGGACACTCGGTATAAGACGTACGTGCGCTAACCACTATGCCACTGATGCATTTGTACTCAATGTTATATTTTAATAGTGTATACATACTTTCAATATTTTAATCTCGTAATAATATGCTGTATTTTGCTTTCAAACGAGAACAACCAGTTTTTATCGGGCTCACTGCGGAACTGTACTTAGTTTGACAATTAATTACAAGGAGTATGTTGGTCCTACGCAAAAGAAAAGAGAGGTAGCTTTGAACATACAGGAGAAAATGAATGCCGCCAATGGCTGTTAAATTTTTTGGAGAGGTTTTATTTCCTTTATTCCTCCGTCTTCTTGCTTATTTNAATGAATGCCGCCAATGGCTGTTAAATTTTTTGGAGAGGTTTTATTTCCTTTATTCCTCCGTCTTCTTGCTTATTTGTGTTACTTATCATTTTTTATTCAAAGGAAGCCATACGGAACCAAGTGAATTTTCTCGCATTCTGCAACACACTTTTTATATTAAGCTGTCTAGAGAAACATTATCGAATACAGAATATGAATTAATAAATATTCCCGAACATTTTTCAAAATATTTAAAACAAAAGAACATATTGGTACCACCGCAGCTAAAATCACATAAATTTACAAAACCTGGCCTATATTGTTAAAAAATTNAATGAATGCCGCCAATGGCTGTTAAATTTTTTGGAGAGGTTTTATTTCCTTTATTCCTCCGTCTTCTTGCTTATTTTTGTTACTTATCATTTTTTATTCAAAGGAAGCCATACGGAACCAAGTGAATTTTCTCGCATTCTGCAACACACTTTTTATATTAAGCTGTCTAGAGAAACATTATCGAATACAGAATATGAATTAATAAATATTCCCGAACATTTTTCAAAATATTTAAAGCAAAAGAACATATTGGTACCACCGCAGCTAAAATCACATAAATTTACAAAACCTGGCCTATATTGTTAAAAAATTNGCAAAAGAACATATTGGTACCACCGCAGCTAAAATCACATAAATTTACAAAACCTGGCCTATATTGTTAAAAAATTAATTTTGCAATCCCGTAACTTGGGGGAATACACAATTTCAAAACCGTTTTAAACGTGCAACCCTCCCGTTCTCGGAAAATGTGTGGAATTCCCAGAAGAGATGAGTGACGCGCGGTTTTTTTCTGTGTGTGTAACGACACAAATATTTTTCGTTATTCCCACAAACGTTATTCTCACAGTTGAACCAACTCTGTATATTAACAAAATATACGTCTGCGATTAATCAAAATTTCGTAATTATTAACGAATATGTCAGTTCAATTTACGCAAAACATTTTTACAGCGTAGTTCCACATCTAATCGTCGCATTTCCAAATGAGGGACGAAATGTAACAACAGAAAAGATTTGCACATTGAAGATATTTTCTGAGGAGCTAAAAGAGAAGAGACAGGTCTTGTACGGACAATGAATGGAGCCATAGGGCTGGTGCCGATGAGAGCAAAGTGTGTTTGTCGAGCCCTTCACAAAAAATAAGTATTCAAGAACAAAGACATGGCACTTACGGTCGTCCAGTGCAAGGTTTACTAAAACTTCACCGTCTTCGGTGGACTTGATTCGAATTTATGAATAACAAATAAGGTGAAGAAAACTTCCGATGTAGTCTCCTAAAAAAAAAAAAACACTGACTGTCTAGTGGCTGTCTTGAATCAAATGACTAGCCTGTACACTGTGAGATCTGGATTTTGACTCTGGCCACTTCGTGTGTTCTTCAATATACTGGACGTAGCGGCAATAAACGGTAAGGTACTGTGTGGGAAATTGACTGACAAGACTGTTAGGACGCAAAATTTCGTTCTCAAGCCACGCCAGGAAACTCGAGGAGAATATATGAAGTAACTGAAAGAGTCTGCTTAAAACCTAACATGAGGACCTAATGGGCCCAAGTTCCCAAGTCCACTTCTGTTACGAACCGCCGCGAATGCCAAATAGGTAAACACAGTGACGATAAAATTGTTTTTACTAGTGTTCCAAGATACAGTGATACATGTGTAAAGTGAACGAGAAAACTGTAAGTCATAAAGACGTTCATTATTCTGAAGTAAGAGTAAGTTATACCAGGAAATAAAAATTGTTTTGTAAAACAAAGATGTCAGTTTATGTTTAATGGTGATTTCAAAAGGAAAACGGTAACATATTACATAATATAAATAACAATTATATAAAACATACTTTTCTAAATATATAAACTGTCTTATTAAATGTTGTAATAAAATTGATTAAACTAAAAAAATATGTTTTTAGAACTTAATGTTTTGTTTTTGTTGTCACAATATTTTCATTATAAACTTAAAATACGTATATTTATTAACATCAAATGTAGGGTCAAGATTACCCCTCTCAGTAATAACAGGTCTACACCAATGGCCAGTAACTCCCATGTTAAAATATCAATCATTTTCATTGGGTATAATGTAGACTTATGTATAATTAAGTGTTTTTAATATACTGAATAACAAATAAAGCAAAATGAATATTGCATGGAACAGAAATGACTGTGTTTCAAAATAATTTTATTTAAGTTTATGCGCATTCCAGTACGAAAGCGAACAAAAAATGAACGTGAACACATGCAAATATGTACGTTACCCGAGGCCGGAGGAATGCTACCCGAAGCAAGTCGGCACATCAAAGGAAAACCGGTATTGTGTGAGTGAAGTAAAGTTATTTCTGTTTCGTGTGTGTGGGTCCATATTTTATTCAGTTTGTTTCTCACCTACATTGCAGGTTCAGCAAGCGGAGAAAAAAAAAATTCAACTTACTACATCGAATGAAATACGCCTCAGTGGAGGGATTATGGGGACTTTTGCACGCCGGGACCTGAGACAAGAGTGTCGGAGCTGCTCGTGCTCTGTCATTACGGTCAGCCGGTGGCCATCTTGGATCCAAGTTACTTTGACAATGACATTGGCACCGGTGACCTTGAAAACCCAGAAAATCCCAAATATCAAAAAAATCCAAAATATTCAAAAACATTTATAAAAAAAATATGTTACAAAATATTTAAAAATTTATTTTAAAATGGTTTAAAAAATATCAAACAATTTATTTAAAAAAAAAAACTTAAATTTCCGGAGGTCTCCCACACTACTCCTCGAATACTCAATACACAATCTTGGTACGTGCAGTCCACCATTTTGGCTGGTAGGCGTCACAACCAATGCCTACCATTTTTGGCGTCACAGATACCGTCCGCATCGTGGTAGGTGCTGCCATGAGCCATTTGCAGTCCACCATATTGGTAGGTACAGCCGTCCGCCATATTGGTAGGTGAAGTTCGCCATATTGAAAAGCGTCACAGCCACCATCCGCCATCTTGTTTTTTTCGTTTGTCATTTCTTTATACATTACTGGAATTTGTATCTCACATTTGTTCGACCACTAACCTGTTTTTTTCGTTTGTCATTTATTTTACATTGCTGGTGCTGTCCCCAGCACCACACCCAGCAGAAAACTGACCCCCTCCACTCCCTCTTCCGACATATTTAATTGATCAAATGCTCCACCACTGATTATGATTGTCTAATTGCCCACCCCTTTCAATATATTCAATTGCTCCGCCAATCTTTCTCATTGGCTTATTACTCGAGTGTTTTTGGAAACCTTCGTTCGCACAATTAGTCGGCAGGCCTTTACCCCCACCCCTGATTCTCGTTGGCCAACTACGTAATGTGACAATCTCTTGGATTAGCTAATTGATCGTGCGTTTTCTAAAACCTTCGTTCCGACGAATCGGCGGCTTACTTTGATCGGAAGTGCGGAATTTTTTTCCACTTAAAAGCTCCTTATTATATACACACCGAGCCCCCTCGGGAAATTAGTCATTTTTCTCGCTCTTAAAAAGGTGCGTATGTTGCCAAAGCGGCCATAATATCTTTACTATCATTTTGACAATTGGAAGTGTGCTCTCGCTTAGTACCTTGGACCAACGGGACGAGTTACCATACCTGCAGAAAGAATTTCTCCGGATGTAGGTACCTTGAGAAATTTCGACCGTATTCAAGTATTTGCCGGTTTACCTGCAGCAGGACGAAGACATATGAGACCACCTCCCGTGCAAGGAGTGTTTCGAGGGCTGCACCACCTCGGTTCCCGACACGCCGCATCGCAGGGGTTGGTCCAATGCCCACCGAGCAGTCCTCGTGACGTCTGCGTCCGTCGAAGACGACTTCCCTGTTAAAGACGACGTCCCCGTTGAAGACGCCCTCCCCATAGAAGACGACGTCGATGTGCAAATTATCTACTCGCAAGCTTCACCCGTGGAAGATGCTCCCCTTCAGGAAATTTACTGGCAAGACCAACCCGGCATGGAAACCATCCCAGAACACAGGTGCCCGATGTGTATTGACCTCGATAAAGTTTTAAAAGACTTTCTAAGCAAATTTTTAAACTTTGCGTGTGCACGGGAACCTTAAAAATTTTTGATTTAACAAAAAAAAACATCTAGTGAAAAAAAAATTGTTTGCAACATCCAGTGTTTACGCACGTTGGAATCATACACCATCAAAAAGATTGCCATCGTACAGTGACGAAGACGAGAAAACCAAAGTATTGACATTTTAACCGCCTTGTCCTTGGCAGAACCTCAACCGCACCATGCCACGCACGTACAGCCTACAGACGTACGAAACGCACGTATTAAGTTGGGACGAGGGGAATATTCCATACGAGTAAATTTCGGCAATGATGGAATCTGCCATAACTCCCTATTATCATGTGTATGTGTTTGGAAAACACCAATATTCGGCGATTCGTAATGGGTGCCCCATAGGAACGAACTTTGTAGACCTTGTAACGTCGCAGCCGTCAGAATTGGTGACTGTATATTACAGCTTGGTTTGCTCAATGGGTAGAGACATGAAACGTGAAAGGCGCCAAATAATAAAAATATAAAATCACGTCTCGGTATAGTTACTGTATTTGTATTTAACATTCAAGAGAAACAGTTCACACACAAGCTTCAGGTAAGCAGAGTCCCGAACATTCAGTTTCACCATACAAACAAGTAAAAATCAACGCCGGAGCAGTTTAATTATCAATCACGTCATTCAAACTTGCATCGCAAGAGGAAATTACACACTCGGGAGGGACGGTGGTTCCCTCCTGGCATCCTAGCGACCTCCCACACCGGCGGAGGAATCATTCAGCAAGAGAAAGTTGGCCGGTGTATGGGGATATTTTCTGCCTCGACGTGTCCTCTTCGGGAGCTGGTTGTCTACTGTTTCTCTTTGCCTTTGCAAGCGGGCGGTAGACACACAGGGGTAAAGTCGCCCCGTGCCTACCCCCACTCATGGCCCCTGGGTGCCAAAATCGTGACCAAATAAGGGCATGGCGTGGGCCGGAATCCACCCCCCCCCCTCGACATGCCGAACTGTGTAGTAGTAGATATGTGATCCAATTTCTAGAGAAAAAAAAGCTGTCTACTGCAGTTGGAAAACTTCTATATACTAATGCTCACGTGAACAAAAACCGAGATTTGTGAAGAGCCAAACGCATGACCGATAAACATGCTACCACGGCAATAACTTCGAATCCTTATTAAATATTACAAAGCCTCGCAAAATGAAAGAAAATGAACCAAGTACCCCGATAATTACTATAACTGAGTCATTACAACCTTCACAGGCACTAGTGCTGCCCACCGTTTCGACAGCTCGTCGAGGCGTACGCCAAACGACTTCGCTAGTGCAAAAATCGAAGACATTGCTGTGCCACGCGAAACGCCGAAGCTAAACGTTTGTGGAGTTATAATATCAACTGGTATATTAACAAAAAAGACTATGAGCAATCCATTATGCATTTTTAAATAATGTTATATTTGTGATACCCTTCAAGACTCAAAGAATAAACACATGAAAATAAGTATTTCTTGTATAATGCAGAAGAATGAGAATAATATTATAATGTGTGTGCATAAATAAATGCGTTTAAAGCCATTTATATATTTTTATTTTATCACGAGTTATGTCGTGCTAATATAAGTTAAAAAAAACACAGTGAGTAAAGAAAAATATAATTAGTGCATCAGTTTTGTAATAATTTAAAGAATTTAATATATGTATTAATTGTTTATCAGTTGTTTTTATAATTCAAAGAAAAACTATTTATTGAGACTTTAGTTGCCACTGCTATTACGTATATATATTTTACTTGTAGGAACGAAATTATTAAAAATATATTTAAGGATTTGGAAAAAAAAATTTGTCGTGTACGGATGCGTTATTTTGGTTTCCATAAAGCAAGCATGTCTCAAAAAACACGAAGAAACCGAGATAATAACCCCTTCGTTACCCCTCATGGTATGCGATACGCATAGTGAAGGATCCCAAGCATTCCCCCAAACCCAGGCATAGATGCTCATCATTAAAATAAATTACTCCTTATTTTAAAATAAGTACATTAGGAAATTTAGGCAGTGGGAAAAAATACCCATATGGTTACTCTACGTGCGGCGATTTTTTTAACACCCATTGTCAGGATATAAAATTATTTATACCAATAAATAATGCACATATAATAATTTTTGCATTGGGAAAAAATATATATCGTGAGAAGACGCTAGCGTAAATGTACACCCACCAAATGTACAAAATCATAACAAAAATTTATCTTCGGCAAAACAATTTCTGTATTTTAATACATTCGTGTGAGCTCGCTGCATTAAGAGATATATCTGATCCGCGGTAAAACACCACCACCCACCCCTTTAGAGACAATTCACACTGCTACGTGACTTTAGCCGAATGGAAAGTGACATGCGAACATATGTATGTACAGGTTGAGTATAAAATAATACCCCAACTTTGAAGGTCTATAATATCAAAACTAAACAACCTAGAACCTTAGTTAACCAATCAAATGAACCGTGGAACTGTGAAGATTGATTACCATATCTTCATGAATTTTCAATGTGACCACCATGAGCGGCAAGAACAATATCTACGCGATAGTAAAACTCGTTCCACAATCTTTACAATTATCAATAAGACTTTTAATTAAAATTAGGATTTAACAATAATTTTATAAAACCAAAAACACTAATCCCCACAAGTACAAGAATGAAAATTAAATCATAATTTTAAATACAGTTGTCAGTTTTTTATTTTTTTCAGATCAGGGAATTCCACATATATTTACGCATACATTCGTAGTCTTCAAAACATCTTGCGATACGCGCGCATATTTATAGGAAATTTAATTTTAATTGGATTTGAATTCTGTGAGCGAGTGAAGAGAACACTGTCGTACTGCAGACATGCACATCTTGGATACGGTGGTTCCTCTGCCTCTTCTATCTGGGCGTTTGGTACGAAAGCCCGTACACCTTCCCGTTCTACGATCGGTTGCAAAGCAATGGCTAGTTCTAAACACGAAGTTTCGAATATTTCCAACTGATAAATTAAAGTTCAATAACAGTCAGATCTAATCGTGAATTTCGCTTTCCCCATACCAAGGATACCAGGGCGTCACTTTTTCCAACATCCTCCTTCCAATGGGCGTCGTTACATTAACGTCTCTGTATTTTTGGTGATCTAATATAATGAACTTAAATACAATTAACTCACTATTATTGTGTTGGGTAGCGATTTACTCATTTTAAAAACAAAGTTTGCAGTAATCTAAATTCACAAAGGAAATTTAAAAAAATTTCCTTCGAATAAACAAGGGGGTCGCGGTGGCACAGTGATTGGACTAATCACCTCCCAACTTTGCGAACCGGGTTCGATTCCCGGCGGGGTGGCTCCCGGATCTTCGCACGTGGAAACCGTGGTGGACGATGTCTGCTGGTCGGTGGGTGTACTCGGGGATCTACCGTTTCCCCCGCCCTTGCATTCCGGCGCTTCTCCATATTCACGTCGCTTCACCCTCATCAGCTCTCAAGACCTCGATATTAAGAGCAGCCCGAATATCTTCACTTCAGTCACTCACTCATTCGAAAACAATCGACTGAAGGTATGATAAGGTGTAATTCTTTTAAAGGAAATTCTTAATATATTTGTTATTGAAATGTTTTTTTTTGTTTCACGATTAAAAATAAATTATTTACAAAATTAGTAGGGTTTTTTTCAATCAGAAATTTTTTTAGCGGATTCACAGCATGAGGTGACAATGTTTGAAAGAGCATAAGAATATATTTACCCAAGCGATTCATGTACTCTGCTATTAAATTTAAAATGGAAATGGAACTTATTGCCTAATGATATCCCCACACTTATAATTATATTCAGTTTGTGGCCCTAAGAGCATACTACTATTTGCGGTAACGTATCAGCACTATGTCTATAAATCTCTACAATTTTACTCTCACAGTTTAACACGTTATATAGGGTCCTTGAAGAGTGCTGAATAAATGGACTGGGAAACTTGTATGGGCTTCCTAATTTGGAATGTTTTAAATCCCATAATTTGGACTGCTACAACTAGGACTCTCGTTAATGAAATGTCAACATTTTATTTTAAAACATGGATCATTGGGTAGGAAAATGTTATTGCCATAATACGTCTTATTTGCATACAATTATTATATGAAGAAGGAAAACGCAGAAACTGCAGGTTAATTAAGAGTATGTCAGAAAAAATAAGCATAAGTGGAGACAAAAAACCGAAACGTGGGCATGCTATTCAGTAAAAACAAATAACTTGAAATATGCCCCAAAAGCGATGCAAGATTCTTTGCTTAAGGGGGCCGCCTGGTAAGCTGCCGAACGGCATGCAGAACTCTAGCAAAAAAAGTTTATTAAAACACCGTCCAACTTGTCTGAGTGAGGTCTGCTTACAAATAGCATATAAAAAATATTACGCATCTGTAAACATTTTTTAATTCCTCCATTTCTCTCTAAAACATGTTTCCCTGATAGTGAAAATTCCTCAAATGGGCGTTTTCGCGTTCATTTTTAGGTACAAACATTCTGGAACAAAACTTTAAAAAAGGAATAGGGATATGCAACAAGCCTTTATTTTTATTATTACGTCATAAATGGTAGGGTCTCCGCTGAACGTGTCATAGAGGCGCGTTATCGACGGCCAGACTGCACGCCAGTTCAGTGCTTTGCGCGTAGAGACTATGAAAGAGTTGGTGCTGCTGTCTCGGTCGCCCCTAGCGCTCCCAAGCATTTAGGCCTCAAACGTACAAAATTACTTCAACCAAGCGGCCAACTTAAGGGTTATTCCGAAGAAATCTCACAATATAATTGGATAAATATTTATGTGAATATCTTCCAGTCATTAGACGTAATAATTTCTATGTTTAGGGCACTGAAATCAGAGAAGTGTATGAAATTTCCAAGCTAACCCCAAACTATGTACAAGACCGAACTACAAGGATTTATATTTTGGGTAATTCATACAATTTTGCAACGAACACGAATTGATTTCTTTATATATAACTCTCCGTAACATAATATAAAGAAAATTTAATAAAAATAGTTAAAAATGTCAAATTAAATCACGTGATATACGAAAGATACCATTAGTTCTGATCGCTCGTATAACTAGGCGTCTGATACTGTGTAAGCCGAAAAATGATACATAACTGTCAATTTGTAAATTAACGTACCTAACATTTTGTTTTATCATCCATTTTTAGCTATATTTTGAGTCTGGATTAAAAGAATAAACTTTCTTTGAATACTCTGTTTACAAATGCTGTATTCCTTTTCCTGTCTTTTTTTTTCTTTTTTTGCCTGACGCGTGCTTGATTTGAAGGATGCGTGACAATATTGGCAGCTTTGGTTTTTGAAGTGGGTAGCTTCCTGGCTGAGCTGACATCAGAGGACTGGTGTCTGCACCGCCAACATCAAACTCGATGAGGAAAGCTGCACGTTCATTAACTTCCACTCATCGTCAAACAAACCTTGTTTGAAATTCACTGAAGTGTGCGCTTGCCAAAGGTAGATTGCGGGCTGGTAGCGTGCACTGCATTATTTCGTCTCTCAGCAGCGATTTTGTGTAATAAACTAATTATTCCTTGTCACGAATACCAATATACCCATGTGATGCAAAAATGGTTTATTGAACAGAAACAAACAACTTACCCATCAATATTTTTAATGTACATCAACATTTCTACATTTATCCTTTTGTTATAAAAACATCATGAATGCATTCAATTTTAGCTTGCCTTCCTTTGAAAGGTAGGCTTATGCAATCGTACGAATATCTGTCTGGGACATATTTACCCCCCCCCCCCCNNCCCCCCATCCATATTAGTTATAACAGTAACTTCTTGTTATAAAACCATTAGATTTTGTGTTCTACTTAGTATCGTTATTTATGTAACTGAAAATGTTTAATGCATGCAATATTCGCTAAAAACAAGTTAATATTTTAACATACGAGAATAATTCTGTTTTTAACTCATTAATCACAGAAACGCAAAATACTGGTAACATGATTAAAATTTCATCTCGCATATGCCAGATTATCGTTGGTGAGCATTATATTCCAAATTGCAAAACTGTTTTCTTTATTTCAAGTTTCGATGCAAGTTTGTTTATTCGCATTCATCACGAATGCCTGCCGTCAAAGACGTGCTAAAACTCATTTTTTCGGTATAAACCTAAGAACGCTTCCTTAAGTTAGATATTTACAAATACCTTAAAAAAATTAAATATTTAAAAATATACTTATATTTACCTTACATATATCAAAATTTAGTTTCTTAAAAAGAATTTAGGTATTCAAACCTAATGTTTTATTTCGGGTCGTATGTGATGTTGTATAGTAAACCTAAATCAAAATGTTCTATTTCAACAAATGTGAGTAATAACTGAAATATTTATTTTTTGTGCAAAACTGTTTGTTCTGGTAATTTTGATTGAAATGTAAATAACGTGGGCGTTTTCGAATATTAAAACATTAACTTTTATATGAGTTTGTAGGCTGAGCGAAACTTAATGCCTTGAAACTACATAAAATTCGTTTGCCAAAATTTTTAAATTCTTAAATATTTTATGAACTGGCCCAAGTTAATCGCACCAAAAATGTTTACCGTATTTCAGTGAAAACATAAATTTTCATTCCAAACCTATAGACAAAAATTGCTACATTGAGAATTATATGCAGAAAGTTCATAAATATAATTTGTGTACATATACTGTATGTTTGATCTCGATTTCGATATGAGGTTCATAATTCTCTTGTGAAGAAGAGTCGATATATGCTACATTATATATAGAGATTTTCAAAACAAATTCCTCTTCACTTACTTCCTTTAGCATGGCTTGAAGTTATTTTTCATATTTTTTTAATATAATTAAAATTATAGTTACGTATTTAAACCTTCTGCTATTTTCTCAGTAAAAAAACTGCTGTTTTGCAGTGGATGTGTATGAATAAGACATTCTGAGGTCCCTGAAAAACTTCTTACGAACTATGTGAAACAATACTTATCAACATAATAAACCGTACTCCTAGGGACATTTTCCCTAAACAATTATGAACTTATTACAAAAGTAATTAAAGCGTTTATATATAGGACTACGAATCGTCCTTGAAGAAATCAGTAAAATCCATGACTCTCTCTTTAGCAGACATTGCTAATGTGTCATCGGTGAGCTCAGTTAAGAGTTCGATAACTTCTAAGCTCAGGAAATGTGTGTGTTATTTATAGATGTATGCTTTCATTTTTCAAATAGTTTTATACGGAGGCCATCGTCTGATATGTTTCGCGGCGTAGAAGTGGGAACTGTACGTATTTCTCACTCACATTAAAAAAAAAATCTTTGATTTCTTTAATATGTAGGCTTTTCGAAAATGCCACTTTTATTCCTTTACCTATTTACCTTTTCTTCCAATAACGGGACATCATACCCAAGGAGATGCTCGAAAAACTGGTTCTCGGCGTAAGTCCATTGTACTGGATTGGCCTCTGTTCGGAGTGAACACAAGTTGTACTCTTTAACAAATTCCCCTCGTCGGCGGTGGGGCACGGGTCGTATAGGATGTCACTTTACAGACCTACATTTGAGTTCTCTTTCAACAAGATGTATTATGAACTTCCTAGGGTGTGCTATTGAAATAAACTGCTGCAGATTTACATTACATTTGGAGGGTGTGTTATCATATGCTTTGTGCTTCGTATTCGAATCATTTGAGGCAGCACCTCAGCTTACTGCGAGAATAACACCACACATAATGTACGTTAAATAGTTAAGGAATTACCTTCTCGTCAGCAGCCGTCCGTAAGACACACTGTCTCTTGTGCAGGTTTAGAAATAAGAACGTGTACAAAATTACGCATAGAGAACAATGGGCTATCTAAAAATGCAACGAATTCATATATACACCCTCAGGCCAGTTATAACTTCAATGTGCGTGAAACAAAAACAAATCGCTTAATTCGCCACTCATCTGAACGTTACTCTTTAAAACATGACACGGCACTATCTCATTCGTTGCATGCATTACTGGAGACCACCAGCAAGATTTTTCGATAGATTGTATATGCAATAAAGGAAAGTGATTTTTTTTTCAAAGATTGGTTAAAAAAGTATTTAACCTCAGCCCAGCTTTCGGAACCAATACACAATAACTGACAGACACATTTTTTAATTTCAATAAGACCGTTTTTACTATAGTGGCAAAGTTAATTCCCTATGAAATTTTATACTGTAAAACTACCGTTATTTAAACTGCTGATAATTCCTATGAATATAATTTAAAAAATGTTTTGAACTGACTGGTGCCTCGAGTGTAGACTACACACAACGACTTCCATGAATCCACTTATTCTACTACGTTTATGCACAAAATACCGCTAATAACAACAAACAAACTACGGCAAACATTATTAAAAAATATTAATTATTATATCTACTGTATCAGTAGAAAAGCTCCATTAACGCCAAAAGCCATCTAATAGCAAGAGAGAAATCATGGCAATATCACGGAAAATATGTTCGTAAACTTACTTATAATTTTTATATTTTACGACCGCATTCGTATGCTGTGGTAAAAGTTTTATAATAATATTGCTTTGCTTATAAAATATCACACACTCATGTAATGATTTCTGTTTTTATTAATATGTATGCTAGGAAGATTCGATGAAATAATTTGTCCTTGGAAAAAAAATTATTCCGATACCGATAAAAGCCACTTGACCATAAAGTACGTTATTGAGCGTGATAACGTAAATTACATGTATCACTCTCTAAAGTGTAACAAGTGCGTGTGAATATCACCATATCCTCAAACACACCGAGAACAAGCGAAATAAATACACAGTGTAAGCAAGCTGCAGGTATATTTACTAGCTGTGCTCGCGGCTCCGCTCACGTGGACTACAAAATAATTGTTTAGTTATACATATTTATATGCTACCGTGGAGTTTTTGTTTAGGTCTTTTTATTCTGCACAATTCTTTACTCCATGATATTGTTCCATTTTTAATGATTTAGACAGCGTATTGCAAGAGAGAGCGCTGGCAGCAAACTTCTTTTCCGACTTGATTCACTAATATTCGTCACTGCTTATTCCTTATGTTACTTTACGCAACAAAATATATACTAAAACCTGGCAAGAGAACATAGCTATGAATTAAAAATAACCACGAAAATTGGATGCGTGGTTCTCGAGCGATAAGCGCACTAACAGACAGACAGACAGATAGACGTTGAGTTTTATTATATGTTTAGATTAACGGTATCTTCCCACTTTTTGAATCAACATTTGAAAAAAATCACCTCCTGTAGCACGTGTTTGGTTGTTCCCTAAATAAATAATATATCGTGAGCATTTGTTTCTTCGGTTGACATAAAATTGTTTTATTTCTGGTTAAACTGATAATTTACTTATGTTTTATCTAAACATTATAATATTTAATTTATAATTCATATGAATAAAAACAATGAGAAAATATGGATGTTGGTAATGCCTAGTAATAAACAGTTCTTGTGCAAAGTATTACAAAACTGAGCGCGTACGAATGAAATGCGTTAACCCTTCTGGGGTAATTTTCTTAAGTTAGCCAGGTCTTGTTTCATGGGGCGGAGGAATATCTTGGCAATATAACTTATGCAGGGCTTTAGAGTAGTTGAAAGTAACCGTGAATCGACTATATACGTTTTAAGTTTTTTCCCAATTGTTTCGCTACATAACATCGCTGGGTGTCGAAAGTGAAGCAAATCAAATATGACACACGTCTAATAACGCAGTAGACACGAAACAATGCCGGAGGGAATGGAAGACAATATTCGACGGCCCAGGTGAGTCGGGAACGAGAGATAGGCCCTGTCGCAGATCGCATTACCGCGGGCAAACATCCTGCTGGCAAACACTGGCGTATCCATCCGCGACAAGGATTTTCCATTAAACGCAAATTCTAACCCCTCGAGAACTGAACGTCGAGAGCGAAATTCCATTTCGTTAATCAGTTGACTCTTGTTGGCTTTTTTTTTTTTTTTTTTTTTTTTCGCCGGGCGTAATTCTTTTACAGGTATTTTCCGTGGAAAAAATTCTCACTTTAAACGATACGGAAAGAAGAAAACGGCCACACAAATACGTTACCGATGTCACACAATATTTTTCCCACAGAAACATTAATGCGTCAGGTAAAGTGTTATGCTTTAAAAAGAATATAATATTTATTTGACTAGTCCTTTTATTCAGGCGATAAAAAATTACCTTCCCTAAAAAATTTATACTTAATTAATTTACACATTTTTTGGGGACATACATTTTAATTTCGCTGCATAAAGGTCTAAGAAAAATACGAAAATTTTAAATTTAAAGTATTCTTGAACGGAACTTTGTAAAATTTTGAAGTATCTCTACTACTCATTGTCACGCATTTCGCAAATAGGTACATTGCATAAAAGTGGAATTGTCATAAAATAGCAGAAAATATTAACTTATCAATAATTAATCCACAGTCCTTCCTTTAGTTGCAAAACGTTGCTTTTGGATGTTTTAGAATGATTATGTTTTCGTTATGCAATACTACGATCATTTAAAAATAAACTGACAAGAGTAATTTCACTGTGATTTCATAACTAGTGTACTATGTCCTTTTTGAGGTGTATTACTAGAAGTAAACTGAGGTTACATGTTTGGTTAGTGTGACAAATTTTAAACAGCAGCAGTAATTTTTCAGAAAATAAAAAGCATTTTAATTAGAAATCCTGATAACACAAACAGTGTCTTGCCAACCTATTAAGATTATTCTTGTGGATTCTGAACTATTCAAGTTCCTGAAATAGTTCATCAACATTCTTAACATAATATAACAGCATGCCAACAGACCGTAAATTTTAAGAGGTTGAAATATCGGTTTAGGGAACGTTTGCAGCTATTCTCAATTATTATTGTATTGATATAACATTGGTAAATTAATTAAAATTTGCCCGGTTGTATTCTGCTGTCATATAAAACCTACGGTGATGTAATAAATTAACGTGAAAAATAGAAAATTGTGTCTTGAGGGTGAGTGCGTGACAGAGATTTATAATCATATAAATGGAAAATAATTTTCTGCTTCGAGAAGGACGAACTTTAATTTTTTAGTAAACGAAATTAAAAACGTCACAGCATCATAAATACAAACAATGCATAGACCCCTAATAATAAACAAAAACTTTATTTATCTACCTCTATTCCTCGACATTAAAGCAAAACTCAACCTAACCAACACATGCATTAACATACGGATTTTTTACTGCTAAATGACTGTAGTTCACGACAGTTACTACGTAAACGTTTTATTACATTTTCAAATGGAGCAAACCTACAATGGCTATGGTTCATTGTTAAAAATTAAATCAACGTTAATGTTACGTGAGTCTGAAAGAATAAATTCACTATTGACAGTTGAAAGAGCGTTACGTTGCTGCCAACGGGTACATGTCGTATGCATTCAATTGTAAACAAAAGTCGCTTTTAATTTTTACGTTGTCTGATTTTACCTTAGGACAATGCAGTTTGTTTGATTCTTTCTTCGTCTTCAGAGGTAGCGTTTTTCAGGCTAAAAACTTGTCATTAATTAACCTCTTAAACAGGTTAATGTTTCCCCTTAAGTATTACGAAAGGGGATATTTTTACTCTGATAATCATATACAATATCCTTATAATGTTTAAAACAATGGAATATAATGAAAAACGTGACTGTTGGTCTGTAGCGCAAATAGTTTTTAACTATAAAATTTTCATGTTACGGCAACAGTTAATATTATTATCCAGGTAAAGCCCCTTTATGTATTAGGGTAACTTTATACTTTGTAATCATCCACTATACCTTACCAATTGTGCAACATGTCTTACGTGAACTCTAAGGCGTCTCACTCTTAAATTGTAGCGAATAACACATGGCGGTCTCTGTTGACAGATTCCTACCGATTATCAACAGTCATAAAAAGTTTTTTGAAAGCATTAGAAAGACGCACAAAGATACGTATCGAAAAATTTCTCATTATACACTGAAGAGCCAAAAAAACTGGTACACCTGCCTAATATCGTGTAGGTCCTCCGCGAGAACGCAGAAGTGCCGCAAGACGACGTGGCATGGACTCGACTATTATCTGAAGGTATGCAGGAGACAATTCACACCATGAATCCTGCAGGGCAGTCCACAAATCCAATCTACGCCAATTTGAGGAAGGGTTGCACGTCTGTCACGTTTAATGATTCTCGTCAGTCGTCGTTTGTCCCGTTCTTGCACAATTTTTTTCCGGCAGCAGCGATGTCGAAGATGTGATGTTTTACCGGATTCCCGATATTCACGGTGCACTCGTGAAATGGTCGTACGCGAACATCCAAATGTTATCGCTACCTCGGAGATGCTATGTCCCATCTCTCGTGCGATGACTATAACACAACGTTCAAACTCACTTAAATCTTGGTAACCTGCCATTGTAGCAGCAGTAACCGATCTAGCTGCCGACCGCATCGCGTTACTCTGATTGGTTCCATACCTCTGTTATTTGCATACGCACACCTATACCAGATTTTTTGGCTCTTCAGAGTATATGTTAGCTTTTCGTGGCTCTATTACGTGTTAATCTATATTTTACCGTAGACCATTATTTGTTTTTTTTCCAGTAACAAAATCATCAAAGAAGCAGTTTTCGTAACCAGTAGGGAATCTTTCTTTCAGTGTGTGTTGTGTAAATGTGCTTGTTACGTAAGAGCAGCCATACAGTGTCACCAACCGTGTTGCGTGACAAAGCTATCCTTGTTTTATTTTTTTTTTTAGCGTGGTCGCCTAGGAAACCACTTAAACGAGATCGGTTATCGCTCGGGTCCCAGTTTTCGTTTTGGTTTCACGAATTGTTATCACGCACAGAAAGGTTTAACACAGGGAAATATACAACATTTCATTCAACACAGAACAACTCGGTCATTAGGTAATGGCGGGGGTTGGGCTCGAACCATCTGCGTATCCACCTCATCGCCATATGAACGTAACGCCATAGAATAGCTTAATTTACAGATGCAAAATGGCATCACGGTTCCATTGTAATGTGGCGCACCCATTAACTGACTGGATGTGCGAGTCAATGGAATGGACCTTCTTCTGCAAAAGGTTCACTATTGGCTGGGCTGTGGCTGGCAATTTAGTACTCTATCTCTCCTGAAAGTTTGTAACCGCTGTACTGACACACTCTGTATATAGGTGTGTGTGTGTGTGTGTGTGTGTGTATATATATATATATATATACACACACACACACACACAGAATATCGCAGAACGCGCACATAAGAACCACAACACGTGAATCGTGAGCAAAATTTATGACATAAATGTAAATGGCAAAATGTCGTACGATGATATTTTTCGTCCCCAATGTGGCAACACAGCATGGAGTTAGTCCCATAATTTGTACAATGGTCAACACGTTATGTAAACTTTACATTGAACTATGGTTAGGACTGGGCGGGATTTGAAGCAGCGCCCATAATATTTTTGCCAGTCAGTGGTAGTACGTTATCAGTGGGGTGCTAGAGAGGAGTAACGTTTCGTGCTGTGTTGCCAGATTCTGCACGAAAGATTTCATCGTACGACATTTTGCCACTAACATTTTCGTCTCCTTTTTCGTTCATGATCCACGCGGTGTGGTTCTTCAGCGCGCGTTCCGAGACATTTTGTATATAAAAAAAAGGTTACATTTCATTATCAACTCATCAAGAACTGATAACTACATCAAATGTATTTTGAGAATACACAGTTAACGAGTAGTGTGTATTTTAAACATAGTTAATGCAAACTAAATCGACACTAAATTTTGGCGTGTAACTGCCTCTGCATTTGACCGTTGATTACGAAGTTAGGCAGCTTGTTTGATAATGTCCAGAGCATTAGTTTTAATGAATCGGTAAGTTTTCAATTCGACAAATTATTTTGTAATCGTTTCGCAAACGGTGTGATCCTAGGGCAGTGTAGGCGAGCTTTGGTTTTATTTATTTACACGGAACGTGCCCCAGGCAAGCGAAACGTATGTGTGTTACTGTCGTTTTCGGTCCAACGAGCCGAGTTTTTCCTCTTTGTCAGAGAACTGGCAGTTCCGCAGCGTGGGAGCGAACCCTTCAAAACTCGATAAACGATCTGGCGTGTCTGTTAGTTCAGTTTTCGTACGGGGCGCAGCGCTGCGCGTGTTTAGGCGACGTATTGGGTCGCGATACTGTACACTGAGATATCACGTCTGCGATGTAGTTCAAAAATGTACAGCAGTGTGTGGCACAATATGTATCGCACCACAATATTTGTGTTATCTGTATTTGCGATACTAGCTNAAAAATGTACAGCAGTGTGTGGCACAATATGTATCGCACCACAATATTTGTGTTATCTGTATTTGCGATACTAGCTATATTGTGAAAATGCGGTATTTGAAATATTCCGGTATTACATTGAACATATTATTGGCGACATAAATATTGCCATTACGTAATTTTTATTTCTTTTGTCGGTAATTCCATAGCTGGTACTACAGATATGCTATTTTTAAGATAGTTTGAGTTACTATATCTATACTTGTGAAGTCAATTTAAGCACTATTTTAATAATATCGTAACCAAATTTCAATTCTTTATGGAAACTCTATATCGCATCCGTAACGATATGTTTAGCATTTTGAAAGACTGTCGAAAAGTTTGCATTTCACACCTCTAACGGAACATCCTTTTTGTGTATTTTGATCGTGGTGTCATAATTCACTTAAAGATGCTTTTGTAGTCGTAGATTTTTGTGGTTCGTTACTTCAATTTTCCATGAGCGGCTTGTTTAATAAAATTTGCATCGTTTTTTAATATAAAGAATGTTTACACATACTTTCGCTAAGCCAGAATGTGTTTTTACAGCTTATATTTTTCTTTTCAGTCTATGTTCAGATGCCAGGGTACTTGCCATTTCGGCGTTATAAATAATCACAAACTCATACAAATTTCCGAACCGACAGCTATAAGAATGTCGTAACTTGTAGAACGTCACCGGTAAAATCTTAAGTGTAAAGGGAAGTATGGTGTTAATTGTTAATAGTAGAATATAAAATGGTGTCTGACACAAGGGGATAGGGGATAAGAGCCAGGCGCCAGCAAGCCGACATCATACTCTGTTATTCCGGTCGGTTAGCGGCCATCTTGCATCTGGTTGACCTTGACCCATGACCTTAACCTATGACCTTGAATGGCCGTGAAACCAAAAAATTCCATAACTATAGAAAAGTTATAAAATCCCAAGAAGTTATAAAAAATTAAAGAATATTTGAAAAAATAATTAAAGATGTACATGTTGGAGGTACGGGGTTTGATGACACGTGGATCGACTTAGCTCCCGATACAACCGGCCCTCGCCAGGTCGACTGAGTCCATCTCGTCAGCCATGTAAGATGTCGGTGACTGACTTTGATCTTCACCCTTCACCCCGATAGCATTTAACTTTAAAAATACAAACATTAAAATAATAATAAATCCACCCCCCCCCCCCAAATCCAAAAATTGAAATTAAAAAGTGAACAAAATAAAATGGTGAAGGTTTGGACATAAGAGGGTCAGGAGGCGAAGCCAACATCATGCTCTGTCATTCCGGTCTTTCGGCTGTCATGTTATGATATTACCCAACCACCATGCTGTATCCATAGGACCTTGAAATTGAACCATGACCTAAAAAAAAACTTGAAACCAAAAAATCCCAAAAAAAAAAACTTTATAAATAATATCAAAAATTTCAAAACAAATTTAAAAAATACTTATTTAAAAACTTACTTTTAAAACTACATTTCTGGAGGTTCCCACAGTACCATGTCCACTATACGACTGGCCTCACTAGTATATGGGAGGCTCGCTTTTCGAGTTCAGAACAGTGGTAACCATATTTATTTAACAGGCATAAAGTATGTCTAATCAAAAATCTGTGTTTATCATCCAATTTAAAAAAAAAATTAATAAAAATATTTTTAATTTTTATTTGTACTAAAATTATACTAAGAGTGTTGTCGAAACATGCAAAAAACTCTAATTCGGTTACTACTTTTCCAATCTCCTCTCCTTAAGTCTAATTAATATCTGATGTCAGAATATGTAAATCATTCATTGTCTCGACTATTATGTAGTTATCAGTTTGATATTCAGCATTATTTTCTAAAAATATGTTTATGTGGCCAATACAAGGCCTTCATACTAGTAGCAACCTCCTGCCCAACTCATGTTATAATCATGAAATGGATTAGCATCTACCATCATTTGTATAGGCATACTTAGCGTTAATTGAAATTCCAATAGTGCTAGGCCCTTAAGACTTGGCATGTACGAGGGGGGCAAACAGTCTTATCTCCTGTGCTTTTCTTGAACAACAATCCATGAATCTTTCGTAATCTTTCCATAAATCCACACCACAATAAGCAATATATACACCAATTGACACCAAACCACACACGAATCCTAAACATTCCGCACACATTTCCACACTAATCCACACACCAATCCACATCAAACCACACACCAATCCACATCAAACCACACACCAATCCTCAATAATCCACATTCCAATCCGCACTAATCCACACAACAATCCCCACCAATCAATACACGAATCCACACATAAATCCAAACCAATCCACACACCAATCCACACACAAATCAATTACAATCCACACTAATCCACATACCAATCTATACCAACACACACACACCAATCCATACCAATTCTTACACCAATCCACACCAATACACANAATCCTCAATAATCCACATTCCAATCCGCACTAATCCACACAACAATCCCCACCAATCAATACACGAATCCACACATCAATCCAAACCAATCCACACACCAATCCACACACAAATCAATTACAATCCACACTAATCCACATACCAATCTATACCAACACACACACACCAATCCATACCAATTCTTACACCAATCCACACCAATACACATGCCAATCCACACCTGTCCATACACTAATCGACAACAATCCACACACAAATCTACAGGATAGGGATTTATCGAAGAATTGGGATTGATCGAAGGACTGGGATTCAGCGAAGGATGGGATTCATTGATGGATTGGTGTGGATTTGTGTTGTAGACTGTTGGGTGGATTAGTATGTGGATTGGTGTAGAATGGTGTGTATATTTGTATGAACTGGTGTGGGAAATGGTGTATGTATTGGTATGAACTGGTGTGGGGATTAGTATGAATTTGTGTGTATATTGGTGTGGACTGGTGTGTGTATTTGTGTGTGGA
Organism: Clitarchus hookeri; assembly: GCA_002778355.1. NCBI lineage: Eukaryota > Metazoa > Arthropoda > Insecta > Phasmatodea > Phasmatidae > Clitarchus > Clitarchus hookeri. The sequence continues at coordinate 143,413 of NQII01003757.1, read as the reverse complement.
TTTTTGTGTCTATCAGTGTGGATTTGTGTGTGAATTGGTGTGTCGATTGGTGTGTGGGTTAGTATGTTGATTGGTATGTGGATTGGTGCAGATTGGTGTGTGAATTTGATAGTGGATTGATGGGATTTGTTGTGTGGATTGGTGTGTGGATTGGTGTGTGGATTGGCGTGAATTGGTGTGTATATTGGTGAGTGGATTGGTGTGTGAATTGGTGTGGATTGGTTTGGATTGAAATGGATTGGTGTGTGCTTTGGATTGGGTTGGTGTTTGAGTTGGTGGATTTGTGTGTGGATTGTTGTGGATTCATGTGTGGTGTGTGGTTTGGTGTCAATTGGTATGTGTGGTGCTTATTGTGGTGCGGATTTATGGAGAGATTGCGAAATAGCACTATTGTTATTTCAATTAACGCTAAGTGTGGTTATAAAAGTGATGCTAGATGCTGATCCATTCCATGATTATAACATGACTTGGGAAGGTGGTTGCTACTCGTATTAAGGCCTTGGATTTGCCACATATACATATACTAAACACATTATTTTGAGTAGGATACTTATAACTACATAACAGTTGAAGCAATGAACAATTTACATACTGTGACATCAGGCTAGAAAGTAGCAACAGAATGAGGGTTTTTTTTGCATGTTTCTTCAATACTCTAATTATAATTTTGTTAAAAATAAAAAAAATAACTAAAACGTTATTTTAAAAAAAGAAAATTCTTAAATTGGATAATAAACACAGATTTTTTATTTAACATACCCTAAGCCTATTAAACTAATATGGCCACCTTTATTATGCTCTCGGAAAGCGAGTCTCCCGAAACATGTTAAGTCCAGTCGAATACTTTACATGGTGATGTGGGAACCTCCTGAATTGTAATTTTATTTAAATTAATTTCTAAATAATTTTTTAGAATTTTTTTTAAATGTTGTGCATTATTTATAAAGATGTTAGTATTTTTGGAGTTTTTTGTTTCAGGGTTATTCAAGGTCATAGATCAAGGTGATGGTAAAATATCACGGTCACTTGAATATAATATGGTGGTAGGGTGACATAACATGGCAGCCGAAATACCGGAATGACAGGACATGATATCGGTTTCATCTCCGGACCCCATTATGTCCAATAACTTCAAAATTTTAATTTTTCAATTTTAAATTCATATTTTATATTTTTATACTTTTAATAACTGAATTTTTTTAAAACATTTTGGGATATTTTGGGTTTTCAAGGCCAATGGTCATCGGGGTAAGGTTTGAATGTCAAGATCATGGTCACTGATATCTAACATGGCTGACGAGATAGACACTGGTCAACCTGGCGAGGGCCGGTCGTGTCCGGAGCTTATTAGATCTACCTGTCATCGAACTCCGGACCTCCTACATGTACATCTTTAAATAATTTCTTAAAATAATTTTTGTTTCTTTCAAACTTTTTCTAAATTTTAACTTTTTGGGGGATTTTATAACATTTCTGTAATGGTTTGGATTTTTTTGGTTTCAAGGTCATTCAAGGTCTCGGGCATAGGGTGAAGGTCAAGGTCATGGGTCAAGGTTAAGATCAGTAAGATCCTGGTTGGTCGCTGACCGACCGGAATGACAGAGCATAATATCGGCCCGCCTGCGCCTGGCTTCTATCCCCTCCTATCCCCTTGCGCTAGACTTCCCTTATATACACTACTGTTAATACACCACATCTCCTTGATTAAAAGAACAATGTTTGCAACAGGCATACAAACTTAACATATTTATATGAATACAAAATATAACTCCAAAAGGACCTCCAGCTGACATAATCTGTAAATCGTCACGACGATATGGCGGGGAGTAGAGAATTGTGAAGATTTGAACCCAACTTTCGGCACGGTCAAACATTTTGTGAGCATCCTTTAATGAGTCTAAGTTAATCAATATAGTGCCAGAAAAGTTCATTTAAAGAACTTCTCCTTCCATATACCAGGAGTTGTTGAGTTGAGAGATTTGGGCGGTTCTTAACAACGAGGTTTTGAGAGCCGATGACGGTGAAATGAGGTGAATGTAAGTGCGGGCGAAACGGAAGATCCCCGAGAAAACCCACTGACCAGTGGCATCGTTCGGCACCATTTCCATTTCCGAAAAACCCGGGAGTTGCCCGGCCGGGGATTGAAACCGTTTCGCCTTGCTGGGAGGCGAGCAGTCTAACCGCTCAGCCACCGCGGCCCCCATTTGCTAGGAATTCGATTATAAAACTACTTGTGATTACCACCTCCCTTCATAAGATCGATCACAAGATATTCCGGATGCGAGTGAAGCATGCTACTATAAAATCTAATATGTAGTGTCTAGAAAATAAATGAAATGTATTATGTTTGCCTCCGTTCTACCTAGCAAAACTGTGAATTTTAGGACATACACGTTAGATTTTGATACGTATTTGAATTAACCTATTTTAGGAACACAGCGCAATACACTCAGGTGAAATCACACTGCCAATTACATTCGAGTGAGTCTGCATAGGTATCCCATTTCACTAGAAAATGCGGGGTGAAGCAATTGCCCTTGTTCCGTTGACAATTTTTAACACAGGTTTGAATGTTGGTGCAATAACACCGCTTTATTTCCTGCTAATGGGGAACGAACGTCATCAACGAAAAGCCGAATAATCCCGCATTAAGGGAGATACAATACAACACAGTACAGTCGCGAAAAAATTTATGCCGTACACCAACCAACTCACCCTTCATTTAACATACATAAATTACGAATTCACTTCAGAAATATAAATGTTACTGGTTTAGGTAGAGTATTTAAGTATTTTGTCAATATCAAAGTAAAGCATTATGTTCCTGTAGAAATATACTCCAATTTTCGGTATTGTTAAAATTATAATATGACTTACTGAAGTCATATGAACTAAGGTTATTCTTGTACCTAACGTTGTATTACAGATTAATCGGAGTCCAGATAAGCCCAGTTAATACAGCTCTGTTTAAGCAGGAAATATAAGTTAAAACTTTGGTATGCAATTATTTACTGAATGCGAGGTACCCAAGTACTAAGTGTCTTAAAAGTCTGAGTTGGCATCGTGGATCATCTGAAAATAATTGGAGGACAGGACAAAATCTTAACATTTTGTTCCTTTCTCGATAATGCACGAATATGTTTCTTAATGAAAGAGCTTGCAAGCTAATAAGTTGACTTTAGTAGTCATGCCTTTAACGTGACTACAATTTAAATACCTAGAATATCCAGGTTTGGCTGTCACATTTAAAAACATTATTATTACTTAATAGTGGAATTAAGCGTCTGAGCAGTTTATAAAAGTTCGTGCGTTTAAAGGAAAAATCTGTTTGCGATCAACTGTGCGATTACAAAAGGCCTCATAATATAGTTTTCACCTCATTTTATATCCTTCAATATTTGTATAATTAGCATTCTTAAAAACCTATATACTTTATTTATGCTTCATTCAAGTGGAAAATTGAAATTTTTATAAACATTGATGTGTTTTAATGTGTAGATTCCTACTCAAATGTGTATAAATAAAATGCAAACCTACTTGATTTGTAATAATATCAAACATTATAGAAGCAATACAATTTTAAGTTTTAAATAAATATTTAATTGAGTTTTCTGCCAAATTAACTGGTAGCATGTGTGGCAGTGTTTACGATAGTGTGCAAAAAGTTAACGGACCGTGAGTTTTACTCAAATGTGGATTACAAAGTGCTCACTTTACCGTGGAGGACGTATGACATTCAGGACTGCGAGAAGCAGTTCGAATGCCATTCCTTAGTAAACAAGAGTCGTAGTTGGTGTGGCGAGGCTGACAGGCATCATCAGGAACCGCGTTCCACGCCAAGAAAATTAAGCAACAGATCTACGGACTGCCCATCGCGGAGAATGTATGAAATTAATGGGACTGGGCTGGGCCAGCGGCGGAATTAACTTGAATAATAGATGACTTTGCTCCACAAAAACATCCACGTTGCGGAAGTAGACGCTACACTCCGGAAGCCACTCCCACCGGCCTATCTTAGAGATGAAAACTGGATTTTAGGAACCGTCTCTGATCCTAGCCATTTGGACAGCATGGTTCTCTTCCAGCGATTTTATTTTGCGGATTATACGTAACTGAGACAGAAAGATTTGAACAGATGTTGAAATACTTATGTGTGAAGTATGGTAAACACGGAGTGCGAAAATAGTGCGTTAGATTGAACCAATAATTGGAAGCAGAATCTTTTAAATGGAAGTAAATTTATTTCATTGTTCAGCGAGCTCTTTCTGAAAGTTCCATAGGAATATTAATTTCCCCCATTGGGCGATCCTTTGAAGTTTTAATAATTAATATTAATACAGACATAAATGGGTACTACTTTTGCTGGTCAAGATACGCTGTGAAACTGTTGGAAACATGGATGTGCTATTGCACCCAGTCTTAGCAATAACGGTGATAAAATAATTTTTTGCCCACAACTTTTCTTTGAGTAAAACGTTAAATCATGGAACTGTATTTCATAATCAGCTGCCACAGTCACTAAAGGTATAACATTTTCATAGAGTAAGCACACATAAGTAAAACCACCTCTAATTCCGCGGGGGCCGCTGTGGTGTAGTGGTAAGACTACTCGCCTCCCCCGTAGACGAACAGTGTTCGATTCCCTACGGGGACGCTCCCGGATCCTCGCATGTGGGAATCGTGTTGGACGGCACCACTGTTCGGCGGTTTCCTCAGGGATATCCCGTTTCCCCTGTCTTTGCATTCTGGCGCTGCTTTATTATTCAACTTACTCCACCTTTCAACGAATCTCAAGAACTCGGTGTTAACAGCCGTCCATTATCTCTTCACTCACTCCAGACACACGTCGCCAGCAAAATGGTGTGACTGGCCAGCATAGTGTCGGAACGCCATTTGCCATTCAACGCCTCTTAACTTACTTGTCAGCCGTGAACCCAAATAATGAGCCTCGCGCAGTCAGTCTACCGACTTCGCGCAAACAAACTTTATTATCATTCATGCATTATACAGAAACGCTACGTGACCGNGCGCAGTCAGTCTACCGACTTCGCGCAAACAAACTTTATTATCATTCATGCATTATACAGAAACGCTACGTGACCGGTAACATGCAAATTTCCAATTGTAGCAATTAACTTCCTATAAATCCAGATTTTATCATCATGATCGAACTTCATCATCTTACTGGAAAACAGAACAGGCGATGTAAGAATACTAATTAGAGCAGTCTGATTATTAACGCCGTCATGTACTGACACAGTCTTCTATCAAATTATATCACGTATATCCATCTCAGCCAAACTGGTAAACGTCGAGTTACCTTCATTATGAAGTTAACGGAAAAAAACCCTCAAAAATTCCNATCCATCTCAGCCAAACTGGTAAACGTCGAGTTACCTTCATTATGAAGTTAACGGAAAAAAACCCTCAAAAATTCCCCTTCTTGCTTTAGCAGTTATACCTTGCAATCCGAATCTGTACATATAAATCAGAAGCACAATTGGTACAATTGGAAATTTACATGTTCTTGGTCACGTAGAGCTAGGGTATTTTGCGTGAATGATAATAAAGATTGTTTGAAAGAAATCGGTTCAGTGGTTCTGATTTTGCTGTAACATAACCTCAACGCCAGCATCAGCTTTAACACACTAGTATTACTGTGTGATGACGCGTTTATCCATGTTTAAGAGAAAACAGCTGCGCGAAATTTTTTTAAAGTCCACAACCTTGAGATAACGCTTATCTTTTCTCTTGTTTCCTTCCTTCACGATCGCATTGCTTCTTGTGCGTGTTATCTATGGAATTCTCTTATCTGTGGCATGCCTTCGTGCAAGAGTGGCGTAACTCTCATTCATTGTTTAACTTACGCTGAGAACAGAGGTATATACAGGCCAGCTTATAGCCCTGCACCAAGCCTAAGGATTGGTGTACCGACCAAAGACATCTTCCTTAGGGATAATTTTTTTTTTTGTGGTGTCACTTTATATTTTACTAACTGACTATGGAGCGAGATGATGCAGTGGTAGAGTGAAATCCAAATGGGAAAATAATGCGCATGAATCTGAAACGTGTCGGGCGAGTCGGAATAGTCCATTGCCGCTGCACGAAGGGGTGTGGGTTATTCAGTTCTGTAGTGGCAGCGTCCGAGTACGGATCAGCGAGAGCTGCTCCGCACGTCCATATCACCTGTCTAAAAAAAAATTAGATCGCGTCGACGTTATTTAACGGTGCGCCCTAGAGAGGGATGTTTTTTTTCTGGTATGAATGGTGCCAGCAGTGTCACGTGGTTTCTCACCTTCCAGCGACGAGCGTTTGTGTAAGCCATCCCCTACGTGTCCTTCCTTAAAACTGCGCGGAGATAATTGTTTTATTTTAACTTTAGTATAAAACTCACCCCACTTACTTAATTACCGAACAAGACGCCACAGTATTGACACACTGGACTCGAATTTGGGAGGTCACACCGACTTGGCTTCCCGTGGTTTTACGAAAACCATTTCAGGTGAATGCTGGGATAGTTTCTCTGCCTACGTCATGACCGCCGCTTTATTCTTTGGTCTCAATTGACTCAACCATTTTTCTGTGTCTGAAGATCCTTCCTGGATGAGTAATTAAGCATTGTAACGCCTCAAAAACCCACTGCTTTTATCCGTCACGGTTATTTCAGTTTATTTTTGCTCTGAATGTAATAACTTAATACTGAATTATTTATTTGTTGTTTATTTGTGGCTGTTTTATATTACTTACTTCTGATTTAATATATATATAGTTAATGGAATGATGTTATATTATAAGAAAGTTTATTAATGTATAATTACGTTTGTATGTCTTTCTGATTTTCTACCATGAAGTTATTGTATGTGAGTTGAATTGCATAGAGCATTAATTATTCGGTTGCCGTAGTAACGCGTGGCGTAATGCGTGATGTATTATGCAGTCTTCTCGTGATTGGCGCGAAGTTTGAAGGCGCCGATAAGTATGTAATTTAGGCGGCGTTTGGCTATCTTGTTTCCGCCAGGCAGGTCTACCTAGTAGACCATCGGAGTGACAGGAAATTTTAATTTTGTTATTAATTTTGCCGAGTGCTTACTATTCATGTAGACTGCCCGACGCGACGGGGGGAAATGAGACTGTGACTCCTGTGTGAGGAAGGTGGTTGGGCGTTTGAGGTGTTGTGGCAGTACCGTTCTATAGTAACCAAGCGCTTCACTGCACCGACTCTAGAAAGAGTGGATGATGCGTCTCTTACAGCCTCTCTTCAGTCATGGCGACCCAAGGCTACTCGTGCCTCCCTTATTATCACAGATTGGGTTCCACCTCCCGTATCCCTATGGGAACCAGTTTGCTCGTGGCTGGTAAGGGGTATCTGCCGTGATAGCTTGGGCCAATAGTTGGTACCTAGGCCCGACCACTTGGTGGGGTGTTGGACAACTTGGCATTCAGGCTGTTGGGGCCCAAGACAGGAATTTCCTGTGTGAATAAATTCCAATGTATGGTAAGGGACAAGTGTCCGATGACAGCTTGCCTGGCTGCTCTGCAGGTGGGTTTGGTGGTAAGGGCGGTTGACAACGATGAAAACGGAGAGCGCTCCGGAGCTTTGGGGCCCATGGGTGTTACCCAATTTGCGATGGACCTACGGAATTCAACAATGACGGATACCGCCCGTTCAGAGTCCCTCAGCATCCTCCCGCCTGTGGAGTGGTTGGTTGGGCGATCGGATATGAGTAAACCCACAAGTGCCATGGCGAATAAGTGGGCGCACGGGCTGATCGGGTCGGCCCCATCAGAGGTTTTCTCTGATATTCCGATCAATAGAGGTTGGACTCGTGCTGGTTGTGGTTAACTCCGTATGCTGGAGGAGGTCTGCAGAGATTTCCCCTCTTAAAGAAGGGCCGAGCGGTGAGCAGGCACCTGCTCCAGTAGCGTCCTGGCAAGACACTAGGGGTCCAGATGGTGCTCCGGCCAGACCACACGCTTGGTAATCTGAGTATGAGGATCTCAGGCCTTGTGGTAGGGTGCTCCTGGTGGAGCTTGTGTATCAAGTCAGGGCTTCGGGCTTGGTTACCTCAGGTGAATAGCTGGGACACCTGCGTTGAGAAGGCGTGATCCTTCTTCCCTGCCGAGAGGGTGGCCGTAGCGCGGGATGGCCTAACAGCTAAGAGCGCTACGCAAAAATACAAAAGGGTGGCGACCGAGAGGCCTGCTGCTTTGCATACTATATATATATGCCCGACGTGACAGGGTTAAGACGTGCTGCGCAGAACTGCAAGAAGATAGTCTGCACGCGATACCTACGCGGTATAGTAATTAAATTCAAGTTTGAGCTACCGCGATGGGGCGAGTGGTGCGATATGGACTGTAGTAGCGTACCCCAGGCCCGAGAGCCTTGTGAGGGAATAAATTAAGGTCAATGACTATCGGCACCAGCTGATGAAATTTGTACAATATGTTGCCGCTAATAGGCATGTCTAGCTATGTATGTTCAGAATTTTAACGCAGAGACGTCATCAGAGATATAATTTAAATATATTTTAAATAGTTTTGGCTAATGTTACGCTATTTTGGATCACAGTATGTTGAAGATGCTCTGCCTAATTCGCATACGGAGCCCTGCCAAGATCCCATTAGTTCTCCCGAATGAGTTAGTTTGAGAAATACAGTTAATTTAATTTACGTTTTGCAAGAAATAAAGAATCTTTTAAAGAACATTACATTTTTTCGAATTTACTGAGTGATACTTTCGAGAGCAGCTACAGTTATAGTTACGGCCACATTAAGCAAAACCAATTTTGAAACTTGTAATGAATTTCTATATAATATTTGCAGAAATCATATTTCATTTCATGGTGTCAGGATCAAACTCTTTCTTTCAAATTAAATCGCATGTAATTTTTTTAAGACTCTGTGTGTTTTCTTTTTCAGTAGCTAGTGGTATTTTTTTATTTGGTTTCTTCCCAGTGTTTCATGGACGTTGTTTCTAGCTTACGGAGACAGGCTGCTTCGTGTGATCCTGAGTGTCTCATCCTTGGTAGGACATATCTAAATTAAGTAAAGTCTCTACGAAATCATTTCTGTCCTGTGGGACGGGAAAAGTTTAATACCCAGGTCAGAATTCCCTTTGAATGGTGAAAATTAATTTGACCCAAGATTAAAATATCCTCTTCATCAGCGTGTGCCCATGATACACGCCAATTCATTACAGTATATTAAAGTAGAATTGTACATTAGCTCAGGCAGATTGTATGCATTGCATTCCGTCTGGCCGAGTGGAACAGGAGAATGATTTCAGGGTGTGGCAGGATCCAATCAACAAATGTTTACTTGAGTATACACAGGGACCGTCTAGTTTAACTGGACACAGTTTTAAAACGTGTTATTGCAATGTCTTTAAAAATGGTTTATTAGAGGCATTTTAAAGTCACGTTATTACTTCAATACAGATTACACCATAACCACCAGAGCTTTATTTACTCATTTTTTTCATTGTGCTGCAACGAGCTTGAAACGCTTCGGAAGACTGTCTGCCGATAGGAAACCATTAACCACGGGATATTCGAGTCACGTACAATGAAGTCACATGAGACAATAGGTCCATCCTGTGACTCAAACGATTAAAACAACGAATGAGACCCATATTATATTGAAAACTGTGAATTCTTAGCACGCAACACCAATTTTGCATCACACGTGTTTTGAGCTATTTTGGAAACCGTGGCAATTTTTATCCTTCCATTACAGGTATCATTAACTTTGCGAAGGACCAGATAAATTTATTCTTTCGTCGACCAAGTGAAACTCATAGGCGTGCACAGTCTTCATCATTAGTGTTTGCCACTAAGTTAGAGAATCGCCTTTACCCGTCCATACGGCGTGATTCAAGAGTCTCTCCAAAGGGAACTTGTTTATTTTATATTTAAAAATGGTGATAGTTATGCCAAAGTTGTGCCAAAATAGGATGGTATAAAAGGAACATATTTCGAAGATATTAATGAAAAACTAATCAGTATAACATTGACATTTATAAATTTATAAAATGAAGTGAAGCTGGCTATTTAAAATACAAAATGTTGTTAGTTTTCGTACTCGCATTTAGTCAAATGTTCAAGGAGTAATGTCTGCAAATTTTGCACCCGATTTCTGCGTTTCTGGTCTCAGAGGGTGTATTTTTATACCGATTTGCTCCATGGTTGAAAAAAATATGCTGAAACGTGAACACACTCTATCATTACTTTTAATAAAAAGTGTAGCCGTTAATGCAAGCGCCTAACAGGGCTGAGACTCATTACAAGGTACTCGAAACCCTTTGAGGCATGCAACCAGGCGTACATTTCAGCACTGCTGGCTGCATACCCGGTGATAGCTCTAATGGAAGTACACTGATGGGAGATTCGATCAATCGGACAATTTTGGACAGTCCTGACGCGGTGGACGCATCAGTTTCGGTATTCCTTAGCATGTCTCGTACAGACCATAATTCGCTTAGACATGCTGAAAAGTGAAAATAATAAATAAATCTTATAGATTAGAATTAAAATTAAATAAATTACCCGAGCATCAGGGTGTGTGTTTCTGCACTCACCCAGCACACCTTATGCGTACGCCAGTGAAGTAACTGCGTTACTTATATGCCAATTGTGTACTTCTACGAGTGTTAAACAAATAGAAAATTCGTGAAATATATTCCACGCCCACAACTTTTAACATGATACAATAAAACGTTAAGATATGAAACCTTTTTTGCTATATGTCTGCCTAAATTACTTGTCACATATTAGTATGTTTCACCATAAACCTTTTTAGTCACATATTAATATGAAATTTTAGGCGTTGCAGAGAACAAATAATATGTTCGGAACGGTACCAGTAGTAGTTGGTGTTGGTAGCATCTGTTAATTAGAATACGGAATATACATCTAAACAATTAATTATGTCTCATAGCACGTGAAAGACATGCCCATTGCTGTGCACGGTGTAACTCATCAATATAAAATCCACTTCCTGTTCAACGTCTCGTTAGAAGTACAGCAAATACGTTCGGGGACGCCGTGGTTTGTGGCAGCCTACACTCAGGGTAACAGTCAGTTCACGGATTGATTGACTATTGTAGTATGTAGGAGACTGTGGAGGAGAGACGGTAGCTCTTAAGGTAGCCATCTACCTAGCGCTTGAAATGCGCTGCAGCATGTTCGAAAAATGTGTTTTTTGACAAAAATACTAAATGCTCACCAAACATGTTTACAGGCAAAAATATACCACATTCCAGCAGTGGGAGTAATGGTACTTTCAAAACATAACGCATATTGGAAAAATGATTTCCATTGCCTTCAACTTAAATAAATACGGTTTTTTTTTCAGATATATGTATCCCAGAAATATTCTAACTGTATACATGCCAAACTACAATAGAGGCATGCACTGAACTATCCTACACAGTCACGTCCAATACAATTATATGATCACCTCTTCAATTTCCGAAATTCTATGATCACGATGGAATTCAGTAGCTTACGTGGAGATACAAGTCTGCTTTACACTCGCCGGTTGGCATCTGCCGTAGCGCTTCATCGTTTATTGCCTCACTCACACAAACACACACCCCCTCCACCTAAACAGGCAACCGCCTTAATATCTGGGTATTAAGAGCCAATGACGGTGACGCGAGATGGGTAGGGTGTAGCGCCGAAAGCAAGGTGGGGGAGAAACCTGAGAAAACCCACTGACCAGCGGAATCTTCCGGCACGATTCCCACGTGTGAAAACCTGGCATCAAACCCGCTGGGAGTCGAACCTTGTTCGCCGTGGTGGGAGGCGGGAACTCTATAAACTGACCGCGCCACTCCAGCCCTGTGTGTACACTCGATCTGAACGAGTTGTTCATTCGTCGGTCAAGATAAACTGCGTTACCAATGACAATTTTCATTCTGACATGCGTCAAATATATAGAACATACGTGAAATAAATTATTTTGTAACAACTATAAACTTGGCACTTTCAATACGACGTTAAGATAAAGAAACGATATTTTTTGTATCTCTGTCAACTATGCCGGGATCATATCTCGCTAAAATACATGTAGTTAGAGGGCAGTAAATTTGTCCCAGGTATGATTTTAAAAGCATTCTGACATCCGGAAAGCAGGCTGTATTTGACACGTACTTTTGAGCAGCTTGCCGATCGCTTGCCACTAGTGCTCGGTTGCAAGGCGAACTATGCAGGTCAGTTTACTGGTTGGCTCGTCAGTTCTTCATTGGCTATCATTACGTCACACGTGGTCGACACCTCGCCATTTAAGCGAATCGTTACATGCACCTCATTTCGGCGTTTGTTATTGGTATATTTGGCACGTGCCGTGAATGTATAGCTGTGATCGAACGTCAGTACGCCTTGTAACCAGGCATCAGATGCCCTTGTCAAGCATCTCGTCTTTCCGCATTGGTATATTACGCATGCTCCGTGCGCGTAAACGTCAGCCCGCCTTGCAACGGCGCACCAGCCGCCCGCGCGACGCCGACGACTGACCTGAGCTTCTTGATGATCTCGACGCTGAGGTTGTGCAACGCGTCCAAGGCCGGGTGCCGGCACCAGTGGTCGGGCCTGGACGCCATGAAGAGCTGGTTGTAGGCGTGCAGGACGTTCGGCAGCACGGCCGGCAGGAGCACCAACCACAGCAGCAGCTGCTGGTAGGCGCCGAACTCGCNGCCGAACTCGCCCACGTCGGGTAGGATCGCGTCCAGGTCCATCACACCCACCCCCGGCGTGCACTCGAACACTTGTAGCACCGAGGTGCGCCGCGCGCGGTAGTTGGGAGGACCTCGCAGGACCTCACACCCGGCGGTCACTCAGGCCACAGACCTGCGGGCCACCCTCGTTAAACACCCGCGCACACAGTCCTACATCTTCACATGAGTCCGCACTTACCTGGGGATTTAAGGGCACCCGGTTGTAAACTTGAAACACTGTAATTAGGGGTAACTACGTACCACACGCTAGAATTTAAAGTGACTCTTATACAGATTAAAGAACTTCCTAGTTTAAATATTAATTTGTACAAAAAAATTTTTTAAGTTTACAGAACCTCCAGGTTTTCATTGTAAATCACATTAGGCAGGTACAAAATTGGCCTCTCTGGTGCAAAGTTACCCCAAATTACTGTATTGGAGACTAGTTAGCTTGACCCAAACTTACTAATTCCACAACAAGGATGCTGCAAGCTTAGAGAATTTTCATTGCAAGTTTGATTATAACTTTAATGAAGCCGACCATTCTCTCGGGTGTGCTCCCAGAATGTAAAAACTTATTTTCGGTTTCATGTTTTTTTGCATAAATACTTGTAAAACTATTTACCAGAAATTTAACGAATGAAACCTGAATATCACACACATTCATGATAATGCATTGTTAGCAAACGTTAGCTTAAATCACATTGGAATAAACAAATAAAACGTATGAAAACGAAACTAATATATTCAAAGATTAAAAGAAAAATAACGAAAAGTTACTCTGTCTAATTGTATTAATACCGTTAAGTACCTAGTGATTATTCTTAATTGTAAATTACTACATTCCTTTAAGCATTTATTATTTGTCTGTTTCAAAAATAGAGCTCTTTACTCGTGATTATGAGAAGCCTAAAGAACCTTGATACTGTAATAATCAAGACAAATAGCGTTGCGTGTGATGTCTACATGTTGGGAGATATTTGCTTAAAAAAATAAAATAATGTTTCTTTTTCTCCAGAATTTTGTAGGTGCCCTTTTCCCTGAGAACTGAATTCCGTGTTTGAAACCCAGGAGTAGTAGGAGGAGCAATAAGGTCTATAATGACACGCGGATCAAGTGGCTGATCGCCTGTAAGCGAAAAGGCGCTGAATTGTCGAGAATGCTATATGTCGTGCCGCATGCGTAAGGTCACTTCTACAAGGACATGTATCGTGGACGCGGACAAAGTGAAACTCTCCGTGTTTATTTTCTACTGAACCGGATGCGTACACGGATACGTACGGAAAAACGTAATAAATATTTTCAACTACCAACTCCTCCGTGTCCTTAGATCCGTGTAGCCAATAGGAATCGAGTAGTATATGGTTAGACGATATTTAGTTTCGTGACAAGGAAATTAGGCATGGAATAAGCGTAAATATTTTCTTTTTTCAAACACAAACGAATATCTGAGAGTACTAGTTATGAAATAAGAATCAATTCTATTATTGATTATTAAGGGTGTAGTATATATATTATGACCTTAATTAGCAACAGACGTCTTTTTATTTTATAGGTTGAACATGAGCATTGAAAAATATCACAAATTTATCCCGATTCTTTAGCTAGTGCCGTTCACGTGTTCGCTTTGTTGCGCATCCATTCATTGTATAAACACCTAACCACAGGGTTTTAGGCAGTGACTCAATCCTTTTATAACTGGAATGTGTAGAACCAATACTTAAAGAAGCGTACGTAATACCGTAATGTGAGATGAGGTAACTTTGGCCTCTACGATTAACGTTAGCTCAAAAGTCGGAACATAGTATTTCCTTTTTTAGCTATTAAAAATACTTATTTGTACTACGCTCTCTAAATTGTACAAAGAAACATACCTACACATTATAATTGGTAGCATTTACTAAAGTAAATGCAATGTTCCAACACTTAGGCTAAATTTACCCGCACGTGTAAAGTTACTCCTGTATGACGGTGCTCGAGTAATATTTAAACCACTTAGCTTGTGGGCCAAATCCACAATCGTGCACATACACAAAAACCATTATCTTGCAGACTCGACTAAAATGCATTTTTCAAGTCAACTTCTGTAATGCAGGGACATAGACGGTGAAAAGCCCAGAAGACTTCTAAAGTACAGCTGGGGAAAGTATGAGAAATAATTGCCTCGTATTAAGTATGATTGATGTACTAGAGCTATGAGTAATGATTTTTGCTTAGTAACACAACACAACAAACAAGATTTTTTTTTCTTTTTTTCCCGAGTTATTTGCGGCAGAGCACGTGCGCATACAGTAATGCGATCAAAATCACTGCTTGTTTTGTTTACGAATTAAGAAAGGGATTATGCTGTTATAATGACGCTAGCTGTGCACATATCCGTAGTGCCAGTATTAAACCTTCTAGTACGTACTTAGTCAGAGAAATGGCGTGTGTGTTCCGCGTTTACAAGAGGAAAAAAAGAGGACCGAATTCGCATATCTTCGCAAGCTGTTGACATATCAAAATATATGACATTTCATATTAGCTTGGAATATCACGTTTAACACAACTATAACTTGATATCCAAACTAAAACATATTTATTTATAGGATGTGACAAGTTCTTGCATTGTTGGTGAAAACATTCTCCGTACCAGAGAGATTGGATCGCCACTGGAAGTCCCGCAGTAAACTAATTTCTGCGAAAATAAAAAACAGGTGATCAAACTGCGTATTTATGTACGATAGTGTTAGAAATATATCCCTTTGGATCTTTCCAATGATCGCCGAAATTTAAGTGGAAAACTCTTTAGTAAGTCTGAGATTGGATGCATTTGCAAACGATGACTTTTTTTCTTTCGAATTTCATTAAAGGAAGTACAGAAAAACCACATTTATGTGTGATGCCCTCTTCGTTACCGTATGTCAGAACGTCCCATGAGGTAAAAGATCTCCGTTATACAAATTACTATTCTCCAACTTGTTACTAAATCGCAAGTATTTTCTAATATTTTTAATTAATAGCTTTAAAAGCTTGCGTAATCACTTACGAGTAAAGTTGTACATGTGTTTTCGTCTTGTGTTTTTGTAGGGAATAACCTACCGGAGTTGACCGGCGTAGTTCAAAAACATCCTGCATATGCAAGCAAAAAAAATTGGCGTTGATCACTTCGCGTTAAAAACCGCAGTTTCTTGACCACCGGTTTATTTTATCGTCTCAACAGGAGACCCACCAAGTTGTTAACGCTAGCCTATTATAGCCCTTACTGCTCCCTCGAGTGTGAAGCTCGAAGGCGGGAAACTAAAGCTGCAGGTAGGCGTGCGTAAATATTCCGCGCGTCCGTTACGCACCACGTGGCTGTGCCCTCGTCCGTTGCGTAACTTGCGTGCGCTCGCGGTCCAATGCGGCGCTGGCGGACGCCGCGCGTCGACTGGCGGCCGGGCGCCGACGTCGGTCGGTTTGGCGCGCCTCTCCGTCACTCTCCGTGCCTGCACGCCTGCGCTCTGGTGGCGGCGCGCGCAAGTTCCACGTACTTCGACTCCCGTGGCGAAACGGGAAGAGTGCGCAGACCAGCTGCGAAGCTTCGAGCGTATCGACACCTACAAAACCAAAATCTCTAAAAGGATTTTTAAAATTATAACGGGATTATCTACCATAGTAATACCAAAAAAAGGTTAATTTAACATATATTAAAACCAGATGAAACGTAGCATATATATAAATATATATTTTTTAAAGCTATACTTCTTTTGACGCGTTGACGGTAAAAGTTTAGTGTGCAACGGAAGTTTGGCGCGCACAGTGTAACGAAATTCGACAGTGAACGTGGTAGGGGTATGACCCAACACGCATTCGCGTATCGTCTAGCTATATACAAACGCAAAGTACACAACATAGCACGTGATTATATTTAAAACCGACAGAAAATCAGTTCATGTAATAAGCAAATGGAAAAAACATNCGCGCATTCGCGTATCGTCTAGCTATATACAAACGCAAGGTACACAACATAGCACGTGATTATATTTAAAACCGACAGAAAATCAGTTCATGTAATAAGCAAATGGAAAAAACATTTCATTTATATAAATTGAATTCAATTATGATATGGAACAAGATCTGAATGAATATAAGCTTGAAATGGTAAAATACGTAATAAAATTTTATTTTATTCACGTCAAAGAAGTATAACTTCTAACGCGCGTGCATAAATACACGCACCCATTTTTTTTTCATATTTAAATAATCTCGTATGCCCAAAACACAATTAATTACAGCAATTTCCATAGATGCAGTGCCACCCCCCTTCCCGCCAAAGATTACGCTGAGAGAACAGTCAACAAATTATTTGTTTGCATAGGGCCATAATATATGTTGTTTCATCAACAAAGCATTTTGTTGAGTAAAGCTATTTGAAAAGCGACAAAATTAATTTTCTTCACCTAACAAAATACACCCTTGAATAATTAAAACCTTTGTGATCAACGAAAGGAAATTAGGATGTCAGCAATAATTTTGTTGAATTTATTTCATTGCCTTCGTTCGAAAATATAGCTCGACAGTTAGTTTGTGTTTTATGTGACAATTGGGAAAAACAGTATTTTAAGTGAATTTACTGTTGCTTATTATAGTTAAAAATACTTTAATAAAGGCAGTTTAGCAAGCAATTAAAAATTAAAGCTGCAGTACATTGTCCAGCATTCGAAATAAGTTATATATATATATATATATATATATATATAGGCTATTCACGGTAAAGTGAGCACTTCTTGAAGCCCTTTAATTTGGCATAATAGCCAATAAACATGTTTTATTGTAGCCTGAGACGTTAACTTTCGAGTCCATTGAAATATATAAACTGTGTTTATTACTTACAAGACGAAATTTTTTTATAAATTTTGGAAGAGGTAAAAAAAATGGCTTATAGGGAAAAGTAACTAGAGCCTGAAAAGTTCTCACTTTACGGTGAAAAGCGTAAATTAAATAAAAAAGCTGATTTCATCATTGGTCTCTAAAACTTTAGTTGCAAAGGCGTAGCGCCCGGGTGCAGGTGATCTAGTTTTGAATCTCGGTCGGGTTTACAATTTTTCTTACATTAACCGACATTTTTTAATGCACGTAAAGCTAAATAAATCTCCAGTTTTCCCAACAGAATCTTTGTTTGCAAAAACAAAACAAGAAAAAAAAAACACAAAAAATTTATTTCAACAAAAAAATT
This sequence comes from Clitarchus hookeri, assembly GCA_002778355.1. Classification (NCBI taxonomy): domain Eukaryota; kingdom Metazoa; phylum Arthropoda; class Insecta; order Phasmatodea; family Phasmatidae; genus Clitarchus; species Clitarchus hookeri. The sequence goes on along the minus strand of NQII01003757.1, from coordinate 125,498 downwards.
AATAATTTCCACTATAAAAAGAGTTTGATTTAGCAAAACACTTTTCTGAGTGTATGTCTATATAAACAGGCTCAGCTGACTTATCAACCTGCCGAGTATGTCAACAGGAAATATTTCGCCATGGAAGTAACTGTTCACAACACTACTTTCAGAACTGTCGACAAATTGCACTGTTTCGTGAGATATAGTACACCTAAATATTATACCCAGTAGTGTAAATTGTGAAGGGATATAAGTAACATCTGTTTTGACGAAAGTTCTGTAATTTTAATAAAACCGAGATTCGTTTACTTCATGGAAATTCCAGCAACCTGAATATTTTAAATTATTTTTTGCCGTATATATGTGATATAATACGCCTTATGTTGTTACCTTAGAAACGCGAAAGGTAGGGAACTTAAATGATATTTCTTTCCTCCATTCAAAACGGATTATCTTCAGGAATTGATACTAATACTATTACACCAGTTTTTATGTTTATGGGCGCACGTATCAGAATTTATTACATCACTGTTATCAGCAAGCTGTGAGCCACCTTCTTGTCAAAGGTGCTGGAACGAGAATCATAAGCTCCAGAAAGGGGCTAACAATCCAAGCGTTCTCAACTTCGCTCCTAGAAGATGCCCTAAAAGGAAACCCGCGGGTCGACTCCCGCAAGCACACAAAGGGCAGCACATAACACTGAATCCTTCAGAAACCCTTATAAGACTGGATCACAGGCAGTTAGATGGGGCGATCTTGGTGGCCAGCGATGAAATGTCAAATCAGCATGTCCTTGACGGCCGATCCATCGGAGCGGAAGCTCGTCGTTCTGGAATGTTCGAACTGGCGAGTGCCAGTGCAGTGGTGCTCCGCCCTGCTGGAAAAATGAAATCAGACGAATGATCTTTCATCTGCAGGAAAAGCCAGTTCTGCAACATTTTCCGGGTACGAAATTTCTGAAACAACGTTGTCCACAAAAAAGAAACTTCTCTCGGTAAACGACACAGAATACATGAAAACATTTACTATAGGGCAGTCTCTCTCATACTACTCGACTATGGCAGGTGGCTTGCTCTTATCCCCATATCCGTTCATTGTAGCGGTTCGCCCTACCACTGAGATGAAACATGGCCTTTTCACTGAAAACTAACGCTCCTTGCACATTACACGATTTCGCCCGTGCGGGAATAAATCGCACGGGCGAATATTTTTAGTCGACCATTGAATATTATGAGACCTTTCACACAGTACGGTTACAACACGGCATCTCTCTATCCTTGAATGTGATCATAAATGAAGCCTAACATACATTTTGAAATCCTTTAAATTTGGCACAAAACCAAACGCTTATTTATATAACCGAAATAACTTTAATGATATTTATAGTAATCTCTACGTGGAGAATAAATTGTCCCGACTAATTGACTTTCTCGCTTACTCATCAACGTACGGACCAAACCACTGACGCAGAAGCATGAAAATTTAGGGATTAATTCCCCTTGTGGTGCAAGCACCAATTCAGAATTTTTTTTTTAATTGCTTCGCTGATAAGGTGAGAAGAGGTATTATGTGTTTTCAGGACTCCTCAACAGCTCATTAATTCGATGAGGTATCGTGTTCTTAGGTTAAAAAATGTAACCTATAGAAGTACCTAAAAACTGATTTCAGGATTTTTCAAAATTTGTTCTACAAGACCGTATAAAGGTTCAAATGTGTTTTCAAGGACTCCTCAAAAGCTTATTAACTGGATGAGACATCGTTGTACTTGCAGCTTCAAACGGTAGCTTATATAAACAATAAAAAATAAAATCCAAATTTGTCGTAGCATAGCCCTCAAACAGGGTAAAAAGCGATAACGTGTGTTTTCAAGGAATCCTCGACAGCTCATTATTCTCATGGCATATCGTTGTGTTCTTAGATCCAAAAGATAACTTATTCAAATACCTAAAAACTTATCTTAATATTTTTTTTAATTAAACTCCTTAGAGGGTATAAAATACGACGCACTTTTCAGGTTTCCTTAACAGCACATTAACGCGATTATATAACGTTACGAACTTTGCTTTAGAAGGTTGGCTATATACATACCTAAAAATTAATCTCAAGAATTTTGTAAATTAAAATCCCTAAGAAGGTGCAAAAGATTCGAATGCGTTTTCGATATGTTACCTGTTATTCCCATGGCTTTTAACAACAAACCAAAATGTTTTGTAAAAATGTATGAAACGCCAAAAAATATGAAAGGAAACGAATACTGTCTACTGCTATAAAAATAACAACCGTAACAGTTGCAGAAAATTTTGTGAGAATTGAGCACGGAGAGTAAATAACGAGCTTATTTTCGTCGACTGTGCGGTCAGTGAAGTACTTCACGCTATTATATTTTCTTTTATGATGTTATATGTACGTGTTTAATTCACAATGTACACTGTATTTAATAATTTAAAACGTTATTTTAGAAGAAGAATTGATTTTGATATAGAGCCCATTCCAGCTTCTCGGTAACCATCTTTGCGTGCAACATTTAATTGATTTCTTGCAAACAGAACTGTCCAATCTATAAACTTGGAAATGACGTAGAGAACTGTCAAAATCATATGTAATAACAATGGCGTGGCCATTTGTTTATATTATGTTTTCCAAAAACCTGACATTTATTCATTTCAATTAACTTGAATAAATTCCAGTAGCATTACAACTATAAATGGTCAAAAGACAAAAATCTATTTATACAACAATTATTTTGTAGTTTTGAAGCCAATTAAAAAGTAGTTTTAGGAATTGCATTACAAGGAAATGTTACGTGGATTAACCAAATACAATACGATAAACCATTAGCTCAATCAACTTGTTTGAAGGGATAGGAATGGAGTACAAATCTGTGAATGCAGTTATAAAAATGGATGAGGGTTTTTATTACCTTGTGGAGTTCATAAACAGTACCTACTCTTTACCTGTCACTACACAGGCGTCTCCCTACGGTCGGTACTCCATTAACGTCACCGCTAGAACGCTGTTACATCACCGGGCTCCAAGTGAAGGCTTGGCAGAAATATGTAATCGAAGCACGGGGCGAGGAGGAGAGATGCGTTTTTATAACGCGCATACCACCCATACCTTTCAAGATCGAGAGACCGCAGTCACCCTCAAGTTCTGTTTGTAAATGTTGCAATGGATAAAGGGTGATTCTACAATTATGGGACAAATATTGAGGGATGGTAGACCTCACTAAAACAAACAATTATTGTATAGGAATATATGTGAGGAAGTGACGCGTTGAGGCACAAACACAAAAATAAACACATTAAATGCAACACAGTTTTTATTTACAACGTCGCCACTAAATGCCTTTTTACAGCAATGTTTATAATAATTGCTCAAAATTGCTAACACCGACAGTAACACAAGCTTGGTAGCGTCGGCGGAGTGATTGGCCAACAGATTCAAATACGCCGGGAATTTCACGCACGCGTGCAGCCGCACAGGATAGTCGAGCGACGAGGTCTTCAATGGAATCAACTGGAGTCTCGTCAATGAGGGATTTTAAATGCCCTCATAGGAACAAATCGAGACTCGATAAATCTGGCGATCGTGGTGGCCATTAATGTGTTATTTTTGTGTTTGTGCCTCAACGCGTCACTTCCGCCCACATATTCCTATACATTATTTGTTTGTTTTAGTGAGCTCTACCGCCCCTCAATGTTTGCTCCATGATTTTAGAATCATCGAGTATAAGTGAGGTCCAGGGACGGTCACCCGAACGTTACAGGGAGATATTTAAAGGAGAACTGCTTCTGACTTTGCCAAATCTACGAGGCTTGCTCGAGCGTAAGCTCGGCCTGTAACTTGATGATTCCAGTACCCGAGGACACAACCACTAATTTGGTGTGCAAAAAACGTCCTTCGGTAAAGTTAATTAGTAACTGCTTCGTGTGGTACTTGAGGGCGAAACCGCAACATGATAGCTAGTCAGCAACTTTAACCATAACAGCTGTTCGACTTTAAAATTAATATTACTCTACTAAATGCCAAGTGAGTAGGAATTCGTATATTTTATATTATGGGAAATAAATATTTTTTTATATTAGTTTCATTTTTGTATATTCTGAAAGGGGGTTGCAAGGGGTTGACAGCATGCCAACATGCCAGTCCTCTGCTTGCTTTGAACGGCCGTCTATTTTCTGTGAACGATAATTTAATTATTGTATATTTACGTACGTCCAAAATCATTAACTATACTGATTTTGTAGCTGTACTTTGTATTTGTGAATTATTCCTTATTGCATTGATACAAAAGTTGTTATTTATGTGTTAATTTTAGTACATGTTATGTTTATTTCAGTGCCTACCTACTTAGGTCACAAAGATCTTTTGCGGATATAAAAATATACAAATAAGTTGATAAACATTCCTTATATGCTTAAAATGATTTTCGGTATTAATTATTAAGCAGTAGGACTACAAGATATTAAATCAGATCAACTTACTGCGATCAAAGACTGATGTCACTTACGTAAGTATGCAGTGTGTATTTTTGTTATTTTGTATTGGCAGAAGTTTCCTCCGTGAGCCTCGTGAAAATTTAAAATCCATTCGCTGTGCTTCGCTGAACGAGAATATCCGGGTGAATAGAGACGGCACGTACGTAAATATGCGCAGTGCCCCGGGGGCCGAACTTCCACATTAGTTACTTTAATGTAATCCCCTTCAACCCCAGCCGCTCACGTCCCGTGATACCTGCAGTATCTGTAGCTACAGTTCGTTCCGGCCTGTCGAAACTTACACTTTTATACGTTCAACTGGTTTTGTGATTTACGACTCTCCCTCTCAGGTGATACCTATAAATTTAGTCAAGTTACATTTTCATAAATTAAATTACATTTATTTTTAAGTAGTTTTGAAGGTTTTTACACTGAAACGTTTTTATTGTATTACGTTCTCTACTCTATACATTTTCTTATGTTGAAATAATTCTTNATGTTTTTATAGTATTACGTTCTCTACTCTATACATTTTCTTATGTTGAAATAATTCTTAAATTTACTTTTGCAGAAAAAAGTTAAGCTATTTCTTTTAACACCTTATATTAGGCCTATTTATAATTTATTTCAGAAAATGAAAAATAAATAATTATTGAACTACATTATCCCGAAATGAGTTCAACGAATTATCTTGCCGCATATGAAGACTGATGCCGAAAAGTACGTTCAAAGAATTTTTATACATCCTTACCTATAAGAATTAATAATTAATGAAGTTTGAAATATTAACCATGTTATAATCTGGTTATTTGTAGTCAGGGTGGTAATTTTATAGTCAATTTCTATCAATTCAAGTAAAAATATTGTGTAGGATATATATTATCACATCGTAGTGTAGAGTGAGGACCGAATAATTGTAAATGTCAGCCGTTCTTTCTGCAACTATCGTTAATTTTTCCAATTAAAAGAGGTTAAAGTAATAAATTTCAGATGGAGAGGGGCAGCTAATTACCTAAGTATAAAGAAAAGATTAAATGCTTGGTTAATGGTTCAATATAATACACATCAAATAATTATAACAAAAATAGTTCAGTTTGTTTACAATTCGGGAAATATCTCGGAACAACATAGTTAATTTAAATTACAGGAGGACACACCACGATTATCAAAAAGGGAAAATAGTCATGGCCGAGGATTCAAGAAAATAAAATCAAATGGAATTAATCGACAAGCTACCACACGGTAAATAAAAGAGCTTCAGCAATAAATCTGGGAACTTTTACAGAGAGACACCATACATAGACCATTTCACAAAATCCGGAGTCAGAACTTAATTAGTTGCGGTACACGAACGAGCAAAGGACATGGAAATTCTGAAAGACGGTAGCTATAATTACTAGTTGTGCTGGCCCCAAAACGTCTACGTAAATAACTCTACCTACCAAATAGAAAAGTAACAGTAACTTGTAAATAGACATATCACCGCCTTCAGCCTTAAAAGAGCTCAACCTCTTGCCGTCATTTTCTTATACAGAAGCAAAATAGCAGAAAGAGTGCAGAGGACAAAAATACGGCAAAATCACCCGAAGCGAAGTATATATTTGCTCGCGCACACCTGTCGCAGGAATAGAACGAGCTTTCTTAATGTTTTCCCGGTCATCCTACTTCTGATGTTTCGAAGAAAAGCCAATAAAGAATACCGAAGTGAGCACGTGGGAGTGAGAAAGAAAACATGCTCACCGTCAAGCACCCAACTCAAGCGTTCAAATGCGTCGAACAGCGGAATACCACAGCTGTGCTGACAGCATTCACAACAACAGCACATCATACCACAGGCCGTCTGCGACATGTTCACCCGCGGTAGTCAGCGTGAACAGCAGTGCTGACAGCATTAGAAACAGTACCAGATCATACCACAGGCCGTCTGCGACATGTTCACCCGCGGTAGTCAGCGTGAACAGCAGTGCTGACAGCATTAGAAACAGTACCAGATCATACAACAGGCCGTCTGCGACATGTTCACCTGCGGTAGTCAGCGTGAAAAGCAGTGCTGACCGCGTTCACAACAACCGCAGATCGCTCCTGAAGATCGCGACGAACTGCTCAAATGAAGAGAGTATTCTTTTCCCGTGTCAACAGATCCTGACTAAAGAATCACTTGTTATTAAAGCTACACCAACTATGTCCAACTTATGTTGTGCATCCAAATTAAAAACCACAAATAAATATTTATCTCCGAAAAATCGCTGTAACAATATATTACCCGTGCTGCCACACTATTATTATAATTTAGTATGTTTATGATAAATGCGTTACTTCGATGCAAAGATTTTGATTATTTAATTTAATAATGTCCGTTCGTTACAAAATGTCAATATAATGTATCATTTGTTCGCTGCAGAAAACAAATTGGTGAATAGCTTTTCATGTTGAGCTATAGGACCACAAATAAACTGGTTCTGTAAGAGAAGATATATTTTTCTTGGTAATTTTGTTGTTATTAAAATTAATACCGTGCGTTTAAATGCTTTTACCATTATAATGTGTCGAATATTTATGATAATATTGTGGTCATCACAGCTCTAAAACATGTGTTACCTTCAAAAATCATTCAACCAATTTGTAGAATCTGACCATCTTCAAGAACTTTCATAAGAGATTAGCAAAAACAACAATATATCCTAAATGATCGAGTACCAATATACACTCATTTGCAAAAAAACATCGATCACCATGACCGAACAGTGCGAGTACAACGAAGGTTGTCAATCAGTATCGCCTTAGTCCGATATGTGTACTATTTGCGTTTAGTGTCATTTGCTTTTGCAGATTTGCCACTAGAGAGCATTCTTATCCTTCTGTCATTTATACCTGTAATACACCGAACAAGGCCTCAGTAGCAATATGAGCAGTATGAGCCCTAGAGCCAAGTTCTGTGAACACGCAGAATGCCCCCACAGAGCATTAAACAAGCCTTTGCCCACTTGCATAAGTTTGAGAGAGGCCGCATCTTCGGCCTCCGAGAGGCGGGTTGGACACTCCGGCCCATTTATCTCCACTTGAACCATTCTGCGCACACTGGGAGACGGTGTTGGATGCAGTGAGATGAGAATGGTACACACATTTGTGGAGAATACTCAGGTCAACCACGCCGGACCACCTACACCTACAGCGAGGATAGTTTCATCGCGCGACAGGCTGTAAAAACACCACGGGCGTCACTACGCGCCATCCAGGGACATATCACGGTAGCTGGGGATGCGCCTGTGTCCACTAGTACCATGTCCAAGTGGCTAGCAGAGCAGGATTTGCCGTTGTGGCATCCCTTACAACGTTCACCTTTTATGACATCATCATCGCCGAGCACGTGTGACCTTCTGCCGGAAAAAGGCAGCACAGCAGCTTGCGGATTGGCAACGAGTGGTGTTCAGCGATGAATCACAGTTTTGAGTTTTTCCTGGATGCAGACAACAGCCAAATTTGAGTCTGGATATGTACTTTCCAGCACTGTGATCCACGCTTCATTGGGACATTTCTGATATCATGATTAATGATATTCTGTTTAAAAATATTATTAATCAGCTTACGTCACACAATTCCACTGACATGGTGTGTGGTGCCCCACTGGTGGTGACTGAAGTAACACCGATGGCACGGCGATAAATCCAGAAAATTCAATGTGCATGTGTGCTCCCCTTTCTGGTGTAGTTTGACAACCCAAATTTCCAGCAGGACAATGCCCGGCCTTACACATCAACCGGTATATCTGGTCTGTCTTCGTAGTATTAACATGATTCATTGGCCAGCTAGATCCCCATACCTCTCACCCATCGAGAACATGTGGGGCCAGATTGGATGGCAACTTCGGCCAGCAGCAAGTACGGTAAATTTGGAGTGTCAATGTCACCAGCAGCAGCAAGCTCTTCCTCAGGAGGACATCCGACTTCTGTATGCCTCAATACCCGACCGTATCGCCGCATTTATCCGTGCTACGGGTGGTAAAACACCATACTAAGTGCATCCTGTATGATTTGGTCCCCTGCATTACATGCTTGGTGAGGTAGAATATTTTGACATTTCCTGTATACATACTACCATGTTCTGTGCCTGTACCCACTTACGTGCCCATGTGATGGCACCTTCAGGGTGATACGTATTTTTACAAATAACAGTTATTTTACATTTCTTGAGAATACTTTAATGTGAACATTGCCAATATACATTGCACCTTTATTAGGTACACAACAATCACCTTTATAGAATTTTTTTAAAGAAAAATTTTATTAATTCTATTAAGCTGAAGCTAAGTGACATTCCGTAATATTGTCCTTTAAGAAAAACATGAATATTCCTATAAGAAAAACTGGCATATTATTAGTAGTTGAATTTGTACACATTAACTACCATGGCATTTCATTATGTAAATCAGGTCCGATAAATAAAAATTATATTTTGTAATATTTGTATGAAACATAACACAAAACAAACAATTTACAAAAAAAATCTAATATATAACATATCCTTATTTACTCATTTTAAGACCTGTATAAAAGATGTATTCAGCTAATATTAAAGGGAATCCAGAAAAAGTTTTATTCATGAATTTATTTATATTCTTCTATAATTTTTCAACAATGCAAGATTGTTTTTCTGTGTGACAACTAAAATAAATTGAAATTCCGTGCAGCTATTATTTTTGATAAATATTCTTATTATTTTTATTTTGGTTTGAGCATAAATTTTATCATTATTGTGTTCTAAAACGGCAAATTTGAGAACTCCCCGAGCTGTGGTTTTGGAGGAAGGTGATTGACACTGTTCTCTAAAGGTCCAATTTCCTAATAAATCAATACACTGTAATGATTAAGAGTTCAAGAAAAATATCTAGTTTTATTATTGCTTTAAAACAAGTTAATTGCCACACAAGTTCTCGAGACAACTCCCTCCCGTTCCTGTACGTAGATTACGTATAGTTCGCGTCGTGGGG